>JAJJWW010008214.1:0-600000 GCA_023531295.1 Papaver armeniacum | reverse complement strand
AAACTAGCCGCGCCATGCCAAACGCACTCTGCCTTGGCCCTAGCTATGCTAGTCACACCAAACGCGCCAAAACATGCCAACCATGCTAGCCGCACCTCTGTGCCAATGGCAAATCATGCCAGCCACACCTATCCCAAGCTAGCCGCGCCATGCCAAACACACTCTTCCTTGGCCCTAGCTACGCTGGTCACACCACGCCAAGCCAAACACCCTTACCTTAGCCCTAGCCGCGCCATGCCAAAGTAGCGCCCCGCGCCTAGGCTTGCAAACCGTGCAACCTAGGCCAAATTGGCCACGCATGCCATTGGCACATGCCAACACGCAACGCTGGTAGCTTTTCTTACCAGGCCGTGGCCCTAATGGCCGAGCGTGCCATTGGCACATGCCAACACGCTCGCTGGTAGCTTTTCTTACCAAGCCGTGGCCCTAATGGCCGAGCATTCCATTGGCACATGCCAACACGCGTCGCTGGTAGCTTTTCTTACCAGACCGTGGCCCTAATGGCCGAGCGTGCCATTGGCACATGCCAACACGCTCGCTGGTAGCTTTTCTTACCAAGTCGTGGCCCTAATGGCCGAGCATGCCACTGACACATGCCAACACGCATCGCTGGTAGCTTTTTTACCAGGCCGTGGCCCTAATGGCCGAGCATGCCATTGGCACATGCCAACACACTCATTGTAGCTTTTCTTACCAAGCCGTGGCCATAATGGCCGAGCATGCCATTGGCACATGCCAACACGCATCGCTGGTAGCTTTTCTTACCAGGCCGTGGCCCTAATGGCCGAGCATGCCATTGGCACATGCCAACACGCTCGCTGGTAGCTTTCATTACCTAGACGTGGCCCTGATGGCCATGCGTGCCATTGACACATGATAAACACGCACGCTGGTAGCCTAACTTGCAATCCGTGCAACCTAGGCCAACTTGGTCGTACGTGCCATTGGCACATGCCAAAACCCACGCTGGTAGCCTAACTTGCAAACCGTGCAACCTACCACCAAGGCATTCCGCACATGCCACACACGCCACTAGCAGCTCTGGCATTGCCACTTACACTCAACGTGCAACCTACCACCAAGGCATTCCGCACATGCCACACACGCCACTAGTAGCTATGGCATTGCCACTTGCACTCAAGGTGCAACCCGCAACATAGGAATTCCGCACATGCCACACGCGCCACTAGCAGCGCCACTTGCACTCAAGGTGCAACCAACACTCGAGACATCAACACAAACTGGGGATGCTTTCCAGGGTCTTGGTTTGGCGGTCACAAAGATGCAACGTACACTACGCTCACATTAAGACAGCGTGAATAGGAATAAAGCGATCAAATAAATGAGGAAATAATGGTGAAAACGTTTTCACCCATAAACACCATGCGGTTACCACCTCCTCCCATTATTTCACCCTTTACTCTCTTCCTTCATGAGGCCAGGGTAAGTTTTTCAATCTCGACTTGTATAAATAGGTCTTACCTATTTCCACCGAACGACAGTGTCTCGGTCGGAGAAAAACACAACACTCTCGAAAAGGCAACTTTGCAAGCTCTCCAAAAAGCTTTCATCTCTTGCAAGCTTCCGAAGCTTTCACTTTTCGATACAAGTCGAGACACTACTCTCCTAGAATTATTCTCGGTCTCAACACCTTTCTTTGCTTCCCTCCCCAAATCAACCCTTCTCCTCCACTTTGTGACCGAAGCAAGTCCTGAACGACCATTTCTTGGTTTAGGCCGGACTTGTACAGATTGATCTCTCGAATCTAGAAAGTGCTCACGTGCAGCACATTTGTTTAGGGTTTAAACCAGTTTCTCACTCACCTACCGAATTTACCAAAATCGGCGGAAACGATTTTTACCCATAAACAGTTATACTAGCCCGATTAAGCATATTTGAATTTGGACTGTCCATATCAGTCTCAGAAACGATCACGACCATCCAACTTCACCAGCATGATTGGATGGCGTAGATTGAATCCATGACCCCAAGCAGGTATTGGAATATTCACTACCGACCCAACGCGGGTCCCGCATGGTCGGCCTCCCCAAAAGGGTGGCATAGCTTGCCAAACCTTCCAAGCCAAAGCAGTATGGACGAAAAACCCTAAATTAGGGTTTGCGGCACATTACATGTGTCGCAAAACAGTCTCAACCATCCATCTTCGTAGGCATAGATGGAGGGTGTAGATGTAGATTCAAACGGCCCAGAGCATGTCAACACGCTCACTGTAAGCCCGCCTACACACATGATTGATCGGTCAGGACCAACCATGGCTGGTCGTTCCAGATCGTGCGCCCAAAGTAGGCATGCCGCGCCGGCAAAACCCTAATTAGGGTTTGCATTGATCGCAAACGTCCGTTTTCTCCTGATCGAATGAAGGGTTTAGGAGTCGACTGAGCAGGTCCAGTGAGCATCAACATGATCAACGTGGACCCATCTATCTCCACACCCGATCGGCCAAGGCATACCATGCCTGGTCGTTCCAATTCTCACGCCCAAACTAGCGTGGTCACACTTCCCAATCGCAAACTGATCTCGACCACTCAACTTCACCGGACGAATTGAGTGGCTTAGATCACGTTCTTATGGGAAAGTAAGGTATAGGCATGTACACCATCCTGCCACCTACACGCCGAACAAATCGGCCGGGACCGACCAAGCTTGGTTGTCCCTAAACGCGAGCCTGAAGAAGGCATGACGCGCGACGTTTGCGGCACCAAACTTCTGTCGTAAATCAATCCCGACCGCTCCTCCTTGCCGGACAAATTGAGCGGTCCAGATCACACTTTCACGAGACAATGAGGTATGGGCATGTATACCGGCATGCCGTCTACACGCATGCCCGATCGGCCATGCCAAAATCGTGTCCCAAGCTTGAATTCGACCAAGCTGAAAAGTGGTGCGCAAAACCCTAATTCCACTAATGGTCGCAGATGAGTGTCTCAAAGATCATCTCGTCCGTCCAACTTCACCGGCTTGGTTATACAGCCCTGGTCAGGAGTTAATTGGTCAGTGAGGTGTCATGGTGATCACCACCCGTCACTCTACCACACCATGTGGTCGGCCTAGGGAGGACTTGCTTGCGCAACCTCCAAACCATCACATGAAGTAGGCTGGACATGAGGTTATTTTGAGACGCTCAAACAGCGATGCTTCATACATGCTGAATATACTCGATGCAGTACCTGCATAGAATACACACGATACTTCACAAGTATCGACTTCCTAAATAACTTAGTTATTTAATCTAGCATTACATGCTACTTTCTGTGGGTCCCACGATCCACACACTCGAGACATCAATCATGTCACAAACTGGGGGACACATACTGGGGTATTGGTCTGGCGGTTTACAGCGTGCAGCGCGCAACGTGCCATCACAAGAACGTGTCAGGAAGTCATGGACGGTTAGTGATGATGAGAGAAGTGGGCAAGACTGGTCGTATGACACTAACACACGACTCCACTACTCCATCAATCCACTTTCTCCACTTCCCACGAGATACGAGGGTTAGGCTTAAAGACTTGTATAAATAGGTTCTCCTCCCTATTTTCCAAACAGGAACAAGGCAAGACAAGACAATAGAGGCAAGTGTTGATACAATCGTATTCAAACACCGGAACTGATAGCTTACATCCTGCAAGCCGCCCAGCTTTCGATAAAAGTCATACATAGCCAACACCTTCACAATCTCAACACCTTCTTCGCTTCCCTCCCTAAGATCAACCCCATCTCCTTCACTTTGTGACCGAAACAAGTCTGGAACGGCCATTTCTTGGTTTAGGCCGGATTTGCACAGATTGATTTCTCGAATCTACAATCACTCCCGTGCAGTGCATTTGTTTAGGGTTTAGATTCATTTCTCATCCACACACCCCAAATTACCAAAACCGGCAGAAATAGTTTTTCACCCATAAACAATTGACGACCACAGCGGGAGGTTAATCTCTCGGTTGTAAAGTCAATTTCTTCAATACCATTCAATCAATTTCGAGATGGTTGGTCTTAGGACCGCCTCGACAGTCTCAAATCATGATGGTTCCTCCAACGGAGATACCCCTCTTCCTAACGGCGTGTCTGACGGCATGATCAGGAGATTTCCAACATTAAGAGAACTAGCACGGGTACAGGAGATTCACACGAAGAACATGGAGCTAATCAAAGAATCGGTAAACGGCATACTTGATCTCCTCATTAAGATGACATCAGAGATGAGCGTTCCGGAGACCTTTACACCGGGGACTAGTTCCCTTCATATCAACAGCTTTACTACGAACCAGAGACCAGTGGATCAGGAAGCGACATCTCTAGTGGAAAGCTTGTGTGAACTCTTGCACCTCTCAAAGAATCAACGGGCAGAGAAGTTTACTGCAATTAATAAAATAGCTCTGGACGTACACTTGACTCCTTCACGTCCAGAAGTTATAACTGCATCGGAAACATATGTAAATAATATTACATTTACAGAAGACGACATGATGGCAGAGGAAGGTCACAACCGGGCCCTACATGTTACCACACGCATCAAGGGTTCAAAGTTATGGAGGGCCCTCGTCGACACAGGAGCATCTTCGAATGTGATTACTCTCAAGACTCTCAGGACAGTCAAGGTTAGCCCATGCAAGATTGTATGGCAGCCCACCACAATGACGGACTTCGAAGGAAACCAGACCAGAACATACAGGTATGTCAATCTGAATTTATCAATAGGACCCGTTCAGTCAAAAGTGAAATTTGAAGTCATAGAAAAGGAGCCGGACTACCATATGATACTAGGGAGACAGTGGCTTCATGACAATAAGGTCATCCCTTCAACATATCACCAAGGCTGCAAGACCATGCTAAATGAGGAAGTCATCCGTATTCCTGCATCATTGTCTCTGTACGCACCAATATGCGGAGTGGAACTGTTCGAGCCAAAAGAAACTCCGCAGGGAAGGTCAGACAAAGTCCTGTGCACCCCACTACCCATGTGGGCTTCAATCCAGGAAGAAGACCGACTTGCATCACTGGGGGCTAAGCACCACGACACGCCTTTTCTGACGAGGCGTCCATCTTTATCCGGTGAAGCTTCAACCCATGCTCACACCAAAAAGGGAACGCTCTTTCGAGGCAAACCGTGATCCAAAGGGGAAGACAATATACCGGCGCCGCTGTTAGCAATTAGCAGGAGAGACTGGCACCCAGTCTCTCCGCCCAGTTGAACAAGAACAACGAAACACAAGATGAGGTATTGGACGCTCCGCGATAGCTACAAGATGGCACCAACTCCACAACTGACGAGCCCGAGACTATTAACATCGGGAATGAAGAATCTCCCAGGCCTGTCTCTATCAGTTCGACTCTGTTCGTGGACGAACGTGTGAGTCTTGTCCAACTACTCAAGGAGTACCAAGATGTGTTTGCCTGGACATACGAGGAAATGCCTGGTCTAGACAAAAAATTGGTCACCCATCACTTACAAGTCATACCTGGATCCAAGCCAATCAAGCAATCTCCGAGGCAATTCAGACACGAAGTGGAAGAACAAATCAAGAACGAAATTCAGAAGTTACTAGCTGCTGGCTTCATCAGACCTATTCATCATCCGACTTGGTTAGCTAATGTGGTCCCAGAAGAAAGAAGAAAAACGGACAGATTCGGTCTTTGCGTGGATTTCGAGAGACTTGAACAAGTGCTGCCCCAAGGACGACTTTCCTCTGCCTAACATCGACATGTTAGTAGACGCCACCAAATGGACACGGCATGTTCTCCTTCATGGATGGTTACAACGGCTACAATCAGATAAGGATGTATGAGCACGATGCAAGTAAGACAGCCTTTCGAACCCCTCTTGGAAATTTTTACTATATTGTTATGCCATTCGGTTTAAAGAATGCCGGCGCAACGTATCAACGTGCTATGACGATAATCTTCCACGACATGATGCATAAGCAAGTCGAAGACTACATGGATGATATAGTAGTCAAATCCAAGACTCAAGATATCCTCACAATGTCGCTGCCGTGAACTGTGAAGGAGCTCCAAAACTTCATGGGCAAGGTGAACTTTTGTTTCATTCACCCCCTGTTGAAGAAAGGATCAAGTTTCGTCTGGATCGCACTACAACAGGAAGCGTTTCAGAGGATTCAACAAATATTGTCATCTCTGAATCATCACAAAGGGTTAGCCTATTATGTCATCCCAGACAAGAGCGAGCATGGGACATCTTTAGATCCACTGAAGCCGACACCTCAAGGGAGCAGCCTCAAGAAGATAACGATGTCCGCGTGTCATGTCGAGAAAGAATCCGGGCGAATCACTCTATCAGAGGATGGTGCATGTCTACTGTGTTAGGATGGTGCATGTCTACTCTTTGTGTTATGTTGGAGAATATGCACTTTTGGTCATCCTCCTGGACTTCGTGAAGTCAACGCTCATCATCTACGACAAAGATCTACCCCGCTGGAAAGAACTAGGCCTTCCAAGAATGAAGAGCCTCATGATGTTCGTGGAAGCATACATCCCACCAACAGCAATATAACCTTCACCTTCCATAAGCAGTTTAAAAGCAAGCAAAAGAGGAAAGCCATCGAGATACAACATCCTGCGCGTCCAAAATCGCTAACTCCAACTCCAAAGACCATATGCACGATCGCCGTAATGGTGAAACAACGTCCAAGATATTCCATATCTGGATCGATGGTAACTACATCAATGAGAGACGCTTACAGAATTTGTCTCCCGTAAAAGATTTAGTTGCGTTACCAAAGGAGTATGACTGGGACTACTTAGCACTGCCTATTTCAAAGACAGCCTCATGAACCTAGCGTGACAACATCTATCAAGTCCAAATCTCTGGATACTCGTGGGCAGGGGATTGTCTCCCTCTTCTCTATTTCATGAAAAAACGTCAAGAAAGCCATCGGTTCCAGTTTATCCCTCTAACAATGAGACGAGCTCTACCACTATATGAAGACTGCCAAGTTCGTGCCCGTATCTATCACGCCTCTCCCCGCCAGCCTCTTCGATCACAACTGCTGCCAGAATCATTATCGCTCGTCGATTAATACCATCCAGAGCTTCACCATATCAACGACCATTACATACAAAAGACCCATCGGGCATACAAGATAGAGCCACGTAGACCACGCTTGGGGACTGAGGTTCAGCCTGAAATTCCTTTACCGTCAGTCAAGAACTTCTTCAACACTTTCTCCAGCATAAGCCGCTTCAACACTCCACCCACTAGAAGTTGCTTCAACGCTCTCCGGGACCTGCTTGCTCCAGAAGATGCTCCAACGCTCTCAGCAGGACCCACACCACGTTCGAACATACAAGGTTCAGTTTGGGCAAAGCAAGCACGCCTAGATCCTACGTTCGAGCAAAGAGGAGACCGATGTTGGTTAGCAAGACCGGTGTTCGTCAAGGCAAGACCGGTGTTGGTCGAAGTAGCAAGGATGACACTCGAGCAAGCACATAAATTGTACGGGCAAAGAAAGCAAGGCCGGTGTTGATCAAGTCACAAGTCCGGTACTGCTCAGGTCACGAGGCTGGTATTGGGCCAGAAAACGAGGCCGGTGTTAGTCAAGTCCGCAAAGCCGGTGTTGGTCGAGATCGCAAGGCTAACATCCCATCACGCAAGCAAGACTGATATCACGTCACGCAAGTAGGACGGTATTGGGTCACGTCAGGCCGGTATTGGTCAAGGCCGATCAACGTCACAAGGCTGGTATTGGGCCACGTTAGCAAACAAGATCGGTTTCGGTCGAAGCAGCGATATCCGTCAGGGTTCGTCAAATCAGCAAGGCCGGTGTTGGTCAAGGGGCAAGTCTGGTGTTGGGGTGAGGCAACAGGTTTGGTAATTGGTCGAAGCAGGCACAACCGGCCCTAAGCAAAGCAGGCACGCGGCAGCTCCCACTTGATCAAGCACATCCAGCCCCAAATTGGTCGAAGCAGGCACAGCCGGGCCCAATCAAAGCAGGCACGCGGCAGCTCCCACTTGATCAGGGACATCCAGCCCCAAATGGTCGAAGCAGGCACAACCGTCCCCAAGAAAAGCAGGCACGCGGTAGGTCCCACGTTCGAGCAAGGCAGGCATAACAAGCCCACGTTCGATCAAGCAGGCGCATGATGAGTCCCACGATCGAGCGAAGCAGGCGCAACAGCCCGTTGAGCAGGCACATCAGCCACACGCTCGAGCGGAATAATCACGAAGAAGGCTCTCGACCGAGGCAGGCATAACAAGGTCGATCGAAGCAGGCAAGACCGACATCATGCTAGGGGAACGCTCGCCTGAACGCCTCTTGAACGTGACATTCTCCAAGGATAGGACGACTCGTCTCTCCTAGTAACATCTAACTTTGTCTCATAAGTTTTATCTGTATATGTCCCAATCTAATGCCTACCCCACAATAGTGTAACCATTATGTGCTAGGCATGGGACTTAATGTTGATGGTGGATTTTAGTTCAGGGCTAAAATTGTGAAACCAAATTTATGCGCTGACATCCTGCAAAGGATACCCACTGATAAAGTGATGAATACTTCTTCACTTTACTAATTCACCTAGAATGGAGCATGTGGCAACAATCCCAAGATTCTCAGGAATTAAATACACAAAATTCATCCAGGTTGGAGCATGTAGCAACAATCCCATATACCCTGTGAATTTACAGCATTATTAATTAATGCATGACCAGCCTTGTATTTCCTGTACTCATTACCGGTGCGGCATGACGACTGAGTGTTGTTCTCAGCAGAGCAACACGAACCTCCAAGCATTAATAATGAAGCATGTACGAAATACCCGTACAGGCTGCAACTCTCGGTGTGTTATACTAGCCCGATTGAGCATACATCTCTCGGTGTGTTATACTAGCCCGATTGAGCATATTTGAATTTGGACTGTCCATATCAGTCTCAGAAACGATCACGACCATCCAACTTCACCAAAGATGATTGGATGGCTTAGATTGAATCCATGACCCCAAGCGGTATTGGAATATTCACTACCGACCCAACGCGGGCCCCGCATGGTCGGCCTCCCCAAAAGGGTGGCATAGCTTGCCAAACCGTCCAAGCCAAAGCAGTATGGACGAAAAACCCTAAATTAGGGTTTGCGGCACATTACATGTGTCGCAAAACAGTCTCAACCATCCATCTTCGCAGGCATAGATGGAGGGTGTAGATGTAGATTCAAAGGGCCCAGAGCATGTCAACACGCTCACTGTAAGCCCGCCTACATACATAACCGATCGGTCAGGACCAACCATGGCTGGTCGTTCCAGATCGTGCGCCCAAAGTGGGCATGCCGCGCCGGCAAAACCATAATTAGGGTTTGCATTGATCGCAAACGTCCGTTTTCTCCTGATCGAATGGAGGGTTTAGGAGTCGACTGAGCAGGTCCAGTGAGCATCAACATGATCAACGTGGACCCATCTATCTCCATACCCGATCAGCCAAGGCATACCATGCCTGGTCGTTCCAACCGCACGCCCAAACTAGCGTGGTCACACTTCCCAATCGCAAACTGATCTCGACCACTCAACTTCGCCAGACGAATTGAGTGGCTTAGATCACGTTCTTATGGGAAAGCAAGGTATATGCATGTACACCAGCATGCCACCTACACGCCGAACCAATCGGCCGGGACCGACCAAGCTTGGTTGTCCCGAAACGTGAGCCTGAAGAAGGCATGACGCGCGGCATTTGCGGCACCAAACTTCTACTGTAAATCAATCCTGACCGCTCCTCCTTGCCGAACAAATTGAGCGGTCCAGATCACACTTTCACGGGACAATGAGGTATGGGCATGTATACCAGCATGCCGTCTACACGCATGCCCGATCGGCCATGCCAAAATCGTGTCCCAAGCTTGAATTCGACCAAGCTGAAAAGTGGTGCTTGCGCACCTCTTCTAAAACCCTAATTCCACTAACTGGTCGCAGATGAGTGTCTCAAAGATCATCTCGTCCGTCCAACTTCACCGGCTTGGTTATACAGCCCTGGTCAGGAGTTAATTGGTCAGTGAGGCGTCATGGTGATCACCACCCGTCACTCTACCACACCATGTGGTCGGCCAAGGGAGGACTTGCTTGCGTAACCTCCAAACCATCACATGAAGTAGGCTGGACATGAGGCTATTTTGAGACGCTCAAACAAATGATGCTTCATACATGCCGAATATACTCGATGCAAGCACTCGCATAGAATACACACGATACTTCACAAGTATCGACTTCCTAAATAACTTAGTTATTTAATCTAGCATTACATGCTACTTTCTGTGGGTCCCACGATCCACACACTCGAGACATCAATCATGTCACAAACTGGGGGATACATACTGGGGTATTGGTCTGGCAGTTTACAGCTTGGAGCGCGCAATGCGCCATCACAAGAACGTGTCAGGAAGTCATGGATGGTTAGTGATGATGGGAGAAGTGGGCAAGACTGGTTGTGTGACACTAACACACGACTCTACTACTCCATTACTCCACTTTCTCCTCTTCCCACGAGATACGAGGGTTAGGCTTAAAGACTTGTATAAATAGGTTCTTCTCCCTATTTTCCAAACAGGAAAAAGGCAAGACAAGACAACAGAGGCAAGTGTTGATACAATCGTATTCAAACACCTAATCGATAGCTTACATCCCGCAAAACCAGTTCAGCTTTACGATACAAGTCATACATAGCCAACACCTTCACAATCTCAACACCTTCTTCGCTTCCCTCCCTAAGATCAACCCCATCTCCTTCACTTTGTGACCGAAACAAGTCTGGAACGGCCATTTCTTGGTTTAGGTCGGATTTGCACAGATTGATTTCTCGAATCTACAAGCACTCCCGTGCACTGCATTTGTTTAGGGTTTACATTCATTTCTCATCCACACACCGCAAATTACCAAAACCGGCAGAAATATTTTTCACCCATAAACACCTTGATTTGTCCAAGTTCATCTTATGTTATTGCTTGATGTATCCAGGTGCATCTAGTATTATTTTTTGTTGTACCTGAGTGCATCTTGTGTTGACTATTTGATGAATATGAGTGCATCCCGTGTTGTTGCCCTTTTTATATCCAGGTGCATCTTGTGATATTGCTTGAAGTAGCCAGGTTCATCCTGTGTTATTGCGCTTTGATCCCTCTTTATTGAGAGGATTTCATCTTTATAAATGTAAAATGATTAATTTCAATTTATGATTGAAAACTTCATCAATGTTTTTGTTATCTTGTTTTGAGCATTGACTAATTTGTTGATATTTTACTCAAAGCTGCCCTAATATTTTCAGCGTAAGAAACTTCCAACTCTTTCATATCTTGTACCTATTGGTTGGTAGTTGTTGATTATACCGACCCCTTCGTATTATGTATGATTCAACGGTTTTACTGAAAAATGCTCTCAAAAACAAAAGCTAAAATACCTTTTGGTTTGGGCAGAGACCAGGTTCCTGAAGCTTTTCATTGCTTCATATTTCTCTAATAGTGTAGTTTGTGACGGTGCTGAAACTGAGAACGACAAAAACCCATTTGTGATTCGTATGTAAGGAGCAATAATAAATGGGGATGGAATGCTAAGTATCCACAACAAGAGACACCATACGATTGTACTATGGGAGGTCGAGCAACTCGATCTAATCACGGAATTGGTTGTTCGATGGGCATCATGCAATCATGTACATGGTGTTCCATCTCTTAGATCTTCTCTCATTTGTTGAAGTTTACTGATTAACGAGCAGTACACAATGACGAAGAAGAGGAATGGCTGCGGTAAAGGAACCTAGTGCATAATTATAGCAGAAAAACATAACTTTAAAATAATGCAAATCTTATGTTAACCTCTGTATGCTTGTATAACTGAATTTAAATTTCAGTTGGGGACTTGATTATCCTCATTAATATGTATTCAATGATATCGGGGTGTGCATATGTTGCTTGTGGTCTTAATACTGAAATTTACAATGAAACTATCTGAATTCATTTTATTGTGAAATGACGAGGGTATCAAGTACACCATAATCTTTTCGATACCAACCTATAAGTCAGATACCTTGCGTGATCAAATATAGACAGAGACTGTCAAGAAGATAGCGAACCACAAGGTATACGCTTGGTATATAGTATAAGTTCGAAACCGAACCTTAAACTATAGGGATCAACCCAAGTGTTGGATTAACGTACAATGTATTTACTTTTAATTATAGCTAAAACAATGATTATAATTATGGAAAGTAAAAGTAAAGACACAACAAGATTTTGTTAATGACGAAACCACAAATGCAGAAAAACACTGGGACCTAGTCCAATTTTGAATGTTTTTAGATTTAAGCCGTTGTACAAAGACCACTACTAACTTCGTATAGTTTAGACCATGTAAAATACCCCTAGTTACCTAGTTTCCTCAGTATCCCTGCTCCTACAACCAATCTAGCCAATGCACGTGAATCCTAAGATAAAGTCCACTATCTTAAGTTACTTCAACCGCTGTGAATACTTCAAGCACTCAACCCTTTCGATTGTCTTCCAAACAGTAAAGAACTAATATATTTTGTAACCACTCGCCTTATCTCAATAAGTTAATCAGAGATATCCTAGTTGAGTTTGACAAAGGCTCTTATGTTTAAATCGATGAACTCCTTTGTTAGGTAAGACCTACCAAGATCTAGATTAAGAAGTTAATCAGATCCATATACACAAACTATCTGATTCGGATACCGAATAATACCACCAAATGATAGTTTGTCGATCTAATACGACTTTTAATCCAAGTCTAACAAATATAAATTATATCTAGTCGAGTCCCAACCGATCAAGTTCGTGCACGAAGCAAATCATAAAGATACGAAACCAATAAGAAATCTTATTGTCTTCAAATCTTCAGTAGTCTTTTATACCTGCACAATAACAAACTTGATTCCAACTTATAATCGATCACTCGCAGAACAAAGTCTGTTAATAATGGATGATCACAAGTAAACGTTAGATATAAATATAGATCTGAACTACCACTAATCTCTTGATCTTGTTTAAGTGACCTTATGACAGAAGAGAAGGCTCTCAAGAATAATCAAAATAGGTGCAATCAAGAGTTAACAACCGCTAGTCATTCAAATCAATAATCGAAAACTAAAATAACAATACAATTCTAGTTTCCCACCAATGGTACTAGTAGACGCTTCTTGATCCCAAAGAAGTCTTTAAACTAGCGGACGTAAGAGATTTCACCTAATTAGGTTACTATCCTCTCCAAGATAATATTAAAAGTAATACTATTAGTCGGCTACATCGGTAACTACAAAATGAAGTGTCTGCCTCAGGATAAGTTTGTATGAAGAACAAACTTCACTATTTATAGACCATGTTAGTTTAGACACCAAGGAATTTCCATAACCGAAAATATTCTCAAGATATGAAATAAGCACCTAGATTCGGTTTTGTTTTCCAACCAATATCCAACTATATAACCTAAATCCCTCTTGGATAACTTAATATTAGCTAGATCTTAACTAAGATATCTTTCCAGATATGTGTTTTGCTTGCTAATTAAACAAAAGATATACATTTGAAAATCTCAAAAAGATTCTCAAACATTTCGGTTTTGGGATCTCACCTTGAGTATCAAGGAATATCTTTGAACAATAAATTATAAGATTTTAGCTCATGTTAAAATTACTCATTATGTCGACATCTTGAACTTTCCTATTTTGCAAACCCAATTTGCAAAATCGCACACCCTGAAGTGTACATGAATATAGAAATCGGTTCTACCATAAATCCCAATGTAGGCAGGGATCGGTTATACCTTGACTCTCAATATAGGTAGGGATCGGTTCTATCTTGACTCCCAACATAAGTTAAGATCGTTTCTACCATGATTCTCAGGTAGGGATCGGTTCTACCTTGACTCCCAACATAAGTTAGGATCGGTTCTTCCTTGATTCCAAGTTAGGATTGGTCCAACCTTAGATTTTCAATGAAAACCGGACCTTCAATCCTACCGATTTCTTTCAACTACGAAATAAGTTCATAAGTCTACTTCCTTAAACTCATGTAATTAAACATAGTTTTCTAGGCATGACATAAACCTTAAGTTCACTACACAATCTAGTAACAAGTGACAAAGATTATGTTGATGCCAAAGTTACGAAGTTCAAACGATAAACACTATGCTTCGTAATATAATTGATAAGTGCATATTTCACATATATTTGGTGTCAATTCCATGCTAGTTGTAGGTGTGAATAATCCACAGGGACAGGTGGAGCCATCCCAGTCGAGGGCGTACCGAAGAAAGCGAAGTACTGAAAGCACTGAATCACCCCACCGGATCTGGGCACGAGAAAAGAGGAATGAAGACAGGTCAAGAGATCGAGGCGAAAGGGGAGAAAAAGTTCTGATGTGACGATCCTCGGGTTCGAAGACATTTAATGCTCTGACAAGGTAGGTGAAGATATAAGGAAGACTCGGTCAAAGTAAAACTCGGCCGGGAACCTAAAAGGCGATATCGATCAACATCACCTAACGAGCAACATCGGATGAAGCTACCACTCGGCCAGATGCTTCAACTCGGGCAGAAGGGAAGATCGGATGAAGCATCGGGTAGACACCCTAAGAGAGCATCAAGGAAGATGTATTAGGCCCAACACTGTAATGTCGTTGTATCACCATTTCATGGCTATAAATATGAATCATGTATAGGGCTAGAGGGGTAAGTGAGAAGTGAGGGAAGAGAGTACACCAAGAGTATAGAGAGAAAGCATACAACTTGTAATTGGGAAACTAGTAATAAGACCATCCTTTCATCCCGTGGACGTAGGTAATCATGCCGAACCACGTATCTCTTGTGTTCTTCTACATCTCTTCTTTGTTTGATTTCTTTATGCATGTTTTGAGATCCTTTGGATGTAGTGGTAGGATTTTCTACATCTACATTCTGGCGCCGACTAAGGGGACCGTATAACATCTTCGGATACCTTGAGATCGTTACCAAAAGAGGAAAATCCAAGCTCCTAAGCCACTTTGTGTGCTAGTTGACGCTAAGAGAGAAACTCTTTTGGTTCTTTACCTTTGTTTTCCTAACAAAACCATGCGGAGTTTGATTCTTGATCTTTATCTTTGTTTTCCTAACAAAACCTTGCGGAGTTTGATTCTTGCTCTTTATCTTTCCTTTCTTAGCAAAACCTTATCGAGTTTGCTGTGAGTCCGCTTTGTGTTCCTGTTTATTGTCTTTGCTTCCCTCGTAAGACATGTCTTTCGTTTAAACAAAGTCGTCAAGACTGTTTCAATAAGATAAGCTGTTTGCTTAAGATACCCCAAATGAGTTGTTGGAAGATCCGCGAGCTCCCAAAATAACATCTTTCGATGTTGGTAGAAGCTAGAAGGAAACCCCATCTCGCCGGGATTTATCGTTTCAGACCTTGTTAAAAGAGAGATTCAACAGCTCCTATCAACATCCATTGAAAATAGTTGATGCTAAATGAAAAACTCTAACGATCAAGACGCCTAGGTTGCTAGATTTATCACCTTCAGAATTTAAGGATAGATATCGCTACATTTGCCTTCATTTACTCGCTTCGCCGTCTAAACCCTTCTTTTTAACAAATTAAGCAAAGTACAATAATGGTAGAAGTAAGACTAGCTCGTAATCGTTGAGTCCTATCTTCGGAAACCATGGTCGGGAAGGATTATAGTGAGCGGTTCGTTAGCCGAATCTCATTTTGATCCTACACTGAAGCCCCACAAAGATCAGTAGAAAAACTGTAAATATCCCATGGTTCACTTCGTGGGAAGACCATCAAAGACAAAATGGTTGTTGAGGGTCGTCGTTACTATCCATCGTCGCCAAGAAAGAGATCTTCCGATTTAATGTACGGGTGGTCAATGACTTCTGGTACAGGGAATGTTGGGAAAAATAATGATTAATGCATAGGGAAAGTACCGAAAGCGATGTGTCGGGACAGCTTTTTGAAAATTGTCCTTTATGGCCAAAACAACTTGACTGCTGAGACCAACACGCTAGCGTAAATGGAAGTGTACTATAAAAACTTGTCCCACCTTGCACTGCTGAACTGCTGTACTTCATCCTTAACCTTTTCGAAAGCAGTTCGAAGTAAGTGCTGTGTCCTTTGCTGACGTAGGTACGAACGGGTAGGCGAGCCGAGGAACGAGGACGATATCGAAGGTAATGGCGAGTACCTCCAGGACGAGCAGGATCCTGAGGAACCGGGTCACAGCGGGATCTAGTGTGCAAGAAGGACTCACGGATTCTCGGCACGAAGATCATCGACCGAACAACCAGGGCGAGACTCAGGCATTGATCAAAGGCATGACTACGGTCGACGAGGAGGTCGATTTGGGCCGAGATGACGATTTCCCACCCGGGATGTTGAGGATTAACCCGAGCCAGATGGGGCCAAGGAATGAGGGCAACATGGAAGATGGAAGAACTGCATCGGATACCGAGGAGGAGGAGGAAGTGCAGACAGTACGCGAGGAACGAATGAGAGAAAGACAACCGACAGAGTACCAGCGAGACCTAGAACGAGAAGTTGAGAGGCTTAGGCGAGTACACTTGGCAAGGGGGGACCACAATCGGGACATCCCCCCGGTAGCGGTCGACCACCCCGCAGCTCCGACTGCTCCCCCAGCATCGGCTAACCACCCCGCAGCTCCGATTGTTCCCCCAGTGGCGGTCGATCACCCAGCAGCTCCGATCGTCTCCCCTGTCGTTCTCGCTACGAGACCCCCAACCGCACCCCCTAACACAACAGACACCAAGTGAATGGCCACTCTAGTCATGAGAGCACCGACCCGATGTTACTTCGCTATACCGGCAAGCCAAAGAAGACAAGAAGACCTAATGAGAGAACCGCAAAGAGAACCTAGCAAAGGAGAAACCTAGCGTTAGAATACGAAAATTACCAACTCCGCAACGCCAAGAGAACGGGGTCGAGAGGATCATCGAGCCGAGGCGCCGCGAGGACTAGCAACCACACTCCACCGAGGAACGCCCCCACCAAAATGTACTCTCTTGATAGAAGTATGAGTATCCGAGCCGAGAACGCATACCCGAGGAATCTTCGGCCGAGAACGCATACCCTAATCGGCCAAGAGAAGGGTATGGGCCAGCCGAGGATTCTTCGGCCGATGAAGAAGCGACCAATGAGAGCACGGACGCGTCCACCAAACAAAAAATCGAGCGGCTCGAGCGGATGGTTAAAAAACTGACCGGAGATAACGAGGACGATAAGTTAGTAGAAGTAATCAGTGAAGCCCAGAAGACGCCGTTTACTAGGGAATTGGACCGGACTCCGATTCCACCAAAATGTAAGCTGCCAATCTTCCCATCTAGGTTTGATGGCACAGGCGACGCAGGAGAGCACATCAAAATGTACGGCATGTCCTTGCTACAGTGGAAGAATCATGATGTGGTCATGTGCAAATTCTTCCCGGCAAGTTTGGAAGGTGAGGCAAAGAGTTGGTTCTACACCCTGCCCGATAAATCCGTTGGGAGCTATGCAGTTTTGGTGGAGACCTTTCTCGAGACTTACATGCATAACAGTATAGCTCGGCCCAGAGTCGACAAGTTGTTCACCCTGGCACGAAGACTCAGGGAGCCGTTGCGCTCTTTAACGGACAGATGGAGAAAGTTATGTACGGATATAGGGAAAGCACCGGTCGACTAACAGATATTCGGCTTCGAGAATTCGTTAAGGAAGTCGGATCCCATCTGGGTGGCAATGTACACGGAGAAGCCTAAGACACTAAGAGAGATCCGGAAGATGCAAGAGCACTATATCGCCTTAGAGGAGATTCAGGAAGGAGCGCAAGATAGGGGAATACAAGAAGCAAGCACCGCAGAAGAGGCCACCCCGCGAGAAGCCACGAAACGATCCGAGAAAAGGCCGGGTGCCCAGCACCAGGGTGAGAACAAAAGAGTTTGGGTCGAGAAAGGAAAGAAGCCTCGTCACGAGCCAAGATCTTATACTCCGCTAAATGCGCCATTGGAAGAAGTGTTCAAGGAAGTCGAAAAGAGGAATGACATCCGTTATCCCAAGACTCGGGGAATTCAGTTCGACGGAACAAGGAACCACCCGGAGTTCTGCCACTATCATCAGTTCTGCGGTCATTCAACCAATGATTGTAGGGAAGTGAAATACATCGTCCAGCACCTGATCCGGAATGGGTATTTACGGCATTTCGTCAAAACATCGCCGACACCTGCTGAACCAGACGTCCCAGTGTACCAGATAAGAATTAATCGCGACACCCAGTTCGCCTGTAACACCATATCACACTCGGAAACTCAGGGGTACGACTTGGGAACAGGTATCACCTCGAGAATCCATAAGAGGGACCGATCAGGCAAGGAAATCCTCAGTGTGGCCAAGACTCTACCCATGGAACCATGGATGATGCAGCCGATCACCTTCTCGGCGAAAGACGTCCCATTGAACGACCAAGCACACGGGGACCCCTTAGTAATAACCCTACTGATCGAGGAATGGTGCGTCCGCAGGATATTAATGGACAGCGGCAACTCAGTCGAAGTACTGTTCTATGACACTTTCAAGAGGATGGAGTTGTCCGATGATATCCTGGTTCCGTCATTTTATCGAATTTACGGCTTCAACGGTACAGTAACAGTACCAAAGGGAGAAGTCACCCTCCGAGTCTCAGACGGAGAGGGGTTCCTTGACACACTCACCACCTTTTGCGTGGTCGATGTCGTGTCACCGTACGAAGCAATTCTGGGTCGGCCCTGGCTTGCGGGAATTAAAGGGGTCGCCTCGGCTTATCATCAGAGATTGCGGTTCCCATCTTACCGAGGAGTGGTAGAGGTACTAGGCGATCCCCAGGCGGCAAGGCAGTGCGTGCAAATAGACGTCCAGCAGAATGAGGAGAGGCGGTCAAGAAAACGACAAGAAAAGAACAAGTCTAAGGAAATGAAGGCCGGAGAGGAGCTAGAAAGGGTAATGTCGCAAGCCATTTCTACCTATGAAACCGGCGAGAAAGAGACCTTATAGCAATCACAGGAGCCGACTACAACCGGCGAATCAAAGCAAAATTTCTCGGCCCTAGAGCCAACCCGACAAGTCAATCTGGGCACCGAGGAGGAGCCAAGATTAGTGAGATAGGGTCCCTCTTGACAAGCGAACAATCTCAGCAGCTGATAACCCTTCTGAAGGAGCACATGGACATATTCGCTTGGCAAATGCACGATATGGAAGGAATTGACCCGGAAGTCTGCTCGCACCACCTGCGGATAGACCCCAAGTTCAAACCTATCAGGCAAAAGATGAGAAGAATCGCACCCGAGCTACAACCAGTGGTGGAGGCCGAATTGAAGAATTTGTATGCAGCGGGAATCATTCGAAAGGCCCAATACCCACAATGGATATCTAATATGGTGATAGTCCCTAAAAGAAATGGGGGCGTACGAATCTGCATAGACTATAGTGACTTGAACAAGGCGTGCCCAAAGGACAGCTTCCCTCTCCCTAGCATCGATCAGCTAGTGGAATCCATTGTCGGGTATAAGGCGATAACTCTCATGGATGGATACTCAGGGTACAATCAAATACCCATGGCCCCCGAAGATCAAGAACATACGTCCTTCTTCACACCAAGAGGACTGTGTTGCTACACCAAAATGCCATTTGGATTAAGAAATGCCGGAGCCACCTATCAAAGGCTGGTGGAAGACATGTTCGAAGATAAAATACACGACACCATTGAGGTGTATGTGGACGATATGTTGGTCAAAAGCAAGGTGGCCGACAAGCACATCGACGACCTTCGAGGCATATTTCAAACCATGAGAAGATACAAGATGAGGGTCAATCCGGCCAAGTGCACCTTTTGGGTCACCTCGAGCAAGTTCTTAGGATACATAATCACCGACAAAGGAATTGAGGCCGACCCGGATAAGGTCAAGGCCGTTGTGGAAATGCCGTCGCCTGTAACGGTAAAAGACGTGCAACGATTGAATGGGAATTTGGCGGCCTTGGGGCGATTCATTTCGCGATCGTCCGACAAATGCAAGGACTTCTTCGGGACGCTACGAAAAGGAGAGAAGTTTAAATGGACCGAGGAATGCGAAGAAGCGTTTCAAAAGATCAAGCAACATCTCGCGAGTCTACCGGTGTTGCAAAGACCCGAGCCAGAGGACATACTAACGCTATACCTTGGGGCAACTAGTCACGCCATCAGCGCCGTCCTAGTCAAGAACGCCGGGGGGAAGAAAAGCCGGTGTATTTCATAAGCAAGACCATGAGCCCAGCCGAGAGGAACTACACCAGGATCGAGCAACTGATATTAGCACTAGTGTTTGCAACGCGTGCTTCGACATACTTTCAAACCCACAAAATTAGGGTGCTTACAAAGTCCCCCATAGAGTCGCAAGATCGACAAAGACAAAGTGTCGGGGCGGATCTCCAAGTGGAGTGCGCAAATAAAGCAGTTCGACATCGTTTACGAGATGAGAACAGCGGTAAAAGCACAGGCAGTGGCCGATTTCCTGGCAGACTTCCCCCTCAGCGACGAAGACGAAGTAGAAGACATACCTGGAATGGAGGAAGACCGAGAAGACCCATCCGACCTGCTCGAGTCATGCAGCCCGACACGGTGGGAGGTTTTCGTGGATGGGTCATCCAATAAAGATGGGTCGGGCTTGGGATTGGTCTTCACGACGCCAAAGGGGAAAACGATGGTCCACTCCTTTAGGCTCGAGTTTAAGGCAACTAACAATGTCATAGAATACGAGGCGGTAGTACATGCCCTGCGCTTGATAAATGAGATGGGAATCCAAGAGGTACGGCTTACGAGCGACTCCCACCGGTTGTCCGGCAAATCAATGGGCAGTACGCCATACATGACCCTCAACTACAGAAATACTGGGAGCTCGTCCAATTCTACATCAGCCAGATACCGAGCATCAAGTTTCGACACATCTGTAGGAAGGACAATCGCCACTCGGACGCCCTAGCATATATTGCTTCCATGTTGACAGACTCAAGCATTGAAGGTATCAGAATCATGAGGGTCCTAATGCCTTCAGTACCCGAGACCGCGGATATCGGCGCACAAGTCGCGGCGACCACTACTGACCAATATCGGGCCGATGATTGGAGGAAGCCGATTCACGAATACCTCGAAACAGGAATGTTGCCCAAGGGGCGGCTTGAGATCAACAAGATCAAGAGCAAAGCCGCTGCGTACGAACTTCGAGATGGCGCCCTATACAGAAAGTCATATCTAGGGCCATTGCTAAAGTGCCTGAGTAAGGAGGAGGGGCACATGATCCTCAACGAATTGCACTATGGGGCTGCGGGAAACCACAGCTCGGGTCGTAGCCTAGCGGCACGAGCTAAAACCATGGGATACTTCTGGCCATACATGAATGAGGACGCGAAGCACATGGCCCTCGTTTGCGACGAATGCCAAAAATTTGGGAAGAAGATACATGCACCGGCCGTAACATTAAACTCTGTCATCAGTCCCTGGCCTTTCGCTAAATGGGGAATCGACATCGTGGGACCATTACATGTCGGATCGGGACAGAGGAAGTACTTAATTGTAGCCACCGACTATTTCACCAAGTGGGTTGAGGCCGCTCCACTGAAACACATACGGGATAAAGATGTTTTTCGATTCATCTGGGAACACATCATATGCCGCTTTGGGATTCCGGCAGCAATCGTCTCTGACGACGGGAAACAATTACAAGGCAAGAACATCGACCTACTATTCAACACTTACAACATCCGAAAGAGCAAGTCTACGCCCCTGTATCCCCAAAGCAATGGACAGGCCGAGATCACAAACAAGACTATCGCCGATAACATGAAGAAAAAGCTTGACGGGGAATATGGGGAATGGTGCGAAGAACTCTACAACGTTTTATGGGCATATAGGACAACCCGCAGAGAGGCAACCGGACTATCACCTTTCATGTTAACATACGGGACCGAAGCCATCCTGCCCACAGAGGCGATGATACCCACCACAAGGACCGAAGCATGGAGGCGAAACATCTCGGCAGATCTTATCTTGGCTAAACTCGACGATCTAGAAGAAACAAGAGAGATGGCCCTGCAGAAGATGGAGAATTATCAACGAAGGATCCAACGAGAATACAAACGGGTTCGACCCAGAAAATTCCAACCAGGACAGTTGGTACTAAAGCATCTACCCAGTTATGAGCGTCACAAAAAGGGCGGTAAGCTTGCACCACGGTGGGGAGGACCCTACACAATTGTTGAGAAGGTCGGAGAAGGGGCATACAAGATACCAAAGCCGGACGGAACACCCGAGCCACGACCGTGGAATGCTGCACGACTAAAGCTATATCATCCATGAAATCAGGTAAGATATCTTGTCATTTATTTCCGTGAAAGGCCGCGTGGGGTTGGAAATATGACAAGTGCGTCTGAATGGTCGTTTCGAACCCGGGGCGATGGCATTGTGCAAGTGCCGGGGCGACTTACACTAAGACGGACTATTCGAACTCGGGCGATGGCAAAGTGTGCAAGTGCCGAGGTAGTCCAAGGGCCCCGCGGTTGGAAACCAAAGGGCCGATTGTCGAGGCATGAGTACTAGACGGTCGAGCAAATCAACATTGCTCTCCTCGCAAGTGGCCGAAATCACTTGCCCAAGAAGATTAATCGATAACTTCTTGGGATGTCGATCCCATAGAAACTAGGAAAGACCAACCGTCCTTCCACTAGATCTCGAAAGACGGTGATGAGATACCTCAATCGTGACATGGCATTGGGCCCAATGATCCTCCTTGTTGAGTGTGTTCGACAGAAATGGCGTTTATGATTAACCTGTCTATTCATGCAGGAATACACAACACGGTCGTAAAAATAAACCACACATCGTCAAATAAGAACAGTAACGAGTACAACAACGTCGGTAGCAAGAACAGTGACAAACATAAGTCGGCGACGCAGCACCCCATTAAAAGTTTACGAGAAATTAAAGGTGTTCAAGAGAATTACAACCCAAAGGAAAGGGTAAGAAAGCGACGCAGCGCTACAAAATACATGCTCATTCCTTAGAAGGAACAGGCCCTGGAACCGCCTTCTTAGCAAAATGCATCGGCCCGCTTCTTATCAAGCACTGCCTTCATACCGGCCTTGACCTTCGAGACGAGTTCATCATTAAACTTCGCCTTTTCGGCAGCAAGATTCTCCGCTAGCTGCGCCGACGCCGCTTCAGCAGTGGCCACCCGATCGAGCAATTGAGCCTCCCTCCCTTTCAACCGGGCATTCTCTTCTTCCAACGACACCACCTTCTTCTGCTCGGCTGCCAAAACAACAAGGACGGTCGCCACCACACAATAAAGGCACTAAGACAACAACACGAAAAGCACAATACGGGGCACACCACCTTTCAGCAAAGGGGCAACTACTCTAATGGTTTTCTCAGACTCAGACAGGCTACACTCGAGAGAAGAAATCTTTGAAGAAAGTTCTAGATATCGTTGTTCATTAAACTCATTAGTGGGGCAGTACTTCTTGTGATCACTCCATTCGGCCCTCTGCCGAGAGTGAGCTATTTGCAAACCTGATAATTGAGAGCGAACCCACTCCAACTCCTCAGAAACCTTTTTGGATTCGTTAAGCCTCTCAAGGGATTCTCGGCTACACTTCTCGGCAAATCCCTCTCCCCAAGATCCGAGACGATCTGCGTGCAAATCTCGAACTCAAGCCTCGGTAGACCACACCGACTCTCTAAATTGTCGGCCAACAATGTTTTGTCGGCGGCTATACCTTGGAACCGAGCTAAGCGCCCTAAGATTGTCAACTTCCTCGGGACATATTCAAAGGTCTCGACCGATGCGGCTGGATTGAAGATCTTCAATATCGGTCTCTAAACGATCGATCTTAGCATCCTTGTTAACTATTCTCTGTTGCAAGTTCGAAACGTGATCCCATTCTATGTTCACTTCCCTTTTCAACAAACGACGACTCGCGGCAGCGTCGGCCTCCGCACTAGAAGATTCGGCTAGGCAGGGAGTACTAAGCTCAGGATATTGGCACTACAAGATCAATCATAACTAGTTGAAAACAAAATAAATACCTTGGGTCTCGGCCAATTCCTTCTCCAACTTCCGAGATCGTTCGCGTTCTTGCTGTAATGAGAGACGAAGACCCTCCTTTTCGGCGGCCTCCCTGCGTTGGAGGGCAGCATTCAACAACGAGCGGTTGATGTCCTACAAACAAAGACCAACATGGTCAAGCACTTACCAAAAATATGAAAGCGACACCCGAACAACTCAACTCACCAGCAGATCAAAGGTACTTTTCAGACCAGCTTCATACAACGAAATAGCATTAATCTTCTCCTCGTCAGGCAGAGAGGCAAAATCGGGAGAAATAAGTGCCCCGAGAGAGTTGCACATAGGGCCCGAGACGGTGAAGGAGGTACTGCTGCCCGAATTAGGAACCACGGAAGGAAAAGTCCCCAGCGGCCCGCTCCCGACAGCAACTTTCTCTACATCACGGTTGATCACAAGGTTCCCACTACCACCCGACTTCTCCACCTATCCCGACTCCTCTTCATTACCAAGGGTATCATCCTCTTCATCGAAAAGACCTTCATCGTCATCACCATCAGACACAACATACACAACGCCATCGGCGAGAACAATCCCTTCATCAGCTACTTCCTGGGGCACAGTTTCCTCCGGGACAGGCACATCCTCCTTGGGTTCCTTACCCCTCCCCTTGGGCTTCTCACCTACAAGGGTAGACGAAACATCAGAAGGCTTCTGAGGCGACTTCCTCAGGAAATGTGATAAAGGTAGCCGATCCTCTGGATCCTCACCGTCCTTCGCCGAAGTACCACCAGCCTTGTCAACCCTCAGCTTCTGTGCATGAGCCGATGTCAGAACCATGCAAGGCAACAAATAGGGGCACGTACATGTACGTCAAATAAAAAAAACAAAACGAATAAGTATATTTGTTACCTTCCCTGTCTCCTCCTCGGCTCCTGCAATTCTATCCCTCTTCCGATGAACAAGAGTCCCAGTAGGAACACCCTGGGACTTAGTCTGAAAAACACCAAAACTAAAACATCACCCCACGAGTCGCCCGAGCCAATCAATCAAGCTAGAAAGACAGGGGAATACACTTACCCGATCAACATTGACTACCCAGAAAGGATAAAATTCGGCCGGAGGAGGAAATTTGCCACTTAAAAGAGGACCGGAAATAACCAATGGAACCCGATCCCAAGCCGTGTCATTAGTATGACGGGCATGCTTGTTGGAACCCTTTCCCTCAGGATCCTCATCCAAAAGAAGTCTCCTAACACCTTCGGGAAGAGTTTTATGGCGATGAGGGCTGGCAGCAAACCCGGCGAGATCGCCATTGGTAGTAGTCCCGCTCCGATAATTATCAGCAAAACTGGCAGGAGTATAGTCACTCGCCTGGGAAGGATCGTAGGTAGACCAAGTGGTAGGAGCACATTCGCCTCGGCTACGCTTCTCCCACTCGGACAGGATACGGAAAGTGTTGCCGTTCCACTGAGCCAAGGCGCGGCACGGGCGAATCTTAGAAAGGGCCTCGTACCAGAACGGGCGGCTAGGATCATATAGAGGGAAACGCAACCCGAGCTCTAGCTGGCCCCTGGTGACAATGGTCGCCTCGGCCGAATGAGGAAATCTCAAAACATCATCTTTCTTCAGAACACCCTTCTGGCCTGACAAGAGCCTGACGTCATATCCATGGAGATCGAACTCATCCTTCAACTGTTGAACGTATTGCTCATCCGACAAGTCTTTAGCAGCCCTCTTGTCAGCCCTACAAGAAAACGAAGAAGGATCATCAGGAAAGATAGAATCTAGATCACGGTAATCATACTTGGAAGGACTCTCTACAACAAACAGGGAATCAAGTGATACGCCGTCTTCATCAGAAAACACATAACTCACACACCTTCTTTCCGTCATCGAAGGAGTTGAAGACGCCATGAAAACTAGTAGGAGAAGCGACAGGAGGGGCGAAATACAGCCGGAACCGGAAGTTGCAGCGGTAGCAGAGACAGAGAGGACGCCGGATAGTGGAGAAGGGAGGAAGGAAACCTGGTGAGAAGATAGTTAATGGCAGGGGAAAGAAGGCAAAAGAGAAGGGAGAGAGAAGGGAAGGCGAAGTTAGCAAAGGAAAGTGTAAAAAGAAAATAAGGTTTAGGGGACGGGCTTATAAACCTCACCCGTGATAACCGACGAGGAAGGTGAACCGGTTACAGCAACTGAAGAAGGTGGGGAACAGCATGGCGCGAAACCCGGCATGACCGAAGACGTGGGAAGACGAGGCGGTTTCTTCACCACGTGTCGACTACACGAGTGGAAGAAGGGGCATAAATGTAGGTGTGAATAATCCACAGGGACAGGTGGAGCCATCCCAGTCGAGGGCGTACCAAAGAAAGCGAAGTACTGAAAGCACTGAATCACCCCACCGGATCTGGGCACGAGAAAAGAGGAATGAAGACAGGTCAAGAGATCGAGGCGAAAGGGGAGAAAAAGTTCTGATGTGACGATCCTCGGGTTCGAAGACATTTAATGCTCTGACAAGGTAGGTGAAGAGATAAGGAAGACTCGGTCAAAGTAAAACTTGGCCGGGAACCTAAAAGGCGACATCGATCAACATCACCTAACGAGCAACATCGGATGAAGCTACCACTCGGCCAGATGCTTCAACTCGGGCAGAAGGGAAGATCGGATGAAGCATCGGGTAGACACCCGAAGAGAGCATCAAGGAAGATGTATTAGGCCCAACACTGTAATGTCGTTGTATCACCATTTCATGGCTATAAATATGAATCATGTATAGGGCTAGAGGGGTAAGTGAGAAGTGAGGGAAGAGAGTACACCAAGAGTATAGAGAGAAAGCATACAACTTGTAATCGGGAAACTAGTAATAAGACCATCCTTTCATCCCGTGGACGTAGATAATCATGCCGAACCACGTATCTCTTGTGTTCTTCTACATCTCTTCTTTGTTTGATTTCTTTATGCATGTTTTGAGATCCTTTGGATGTAGTGGTAGGATTTTCTACATCTACACTAGTAATTGCTTATATTCTTGCAAATTATTGTATATTACGTTTGTTTTCTCTTGTTTATGTTTTGCTAGGTGAATCATCCAAAAGAAGTGAAAAAGGTTACAAAAGTGAAGTTTACAAGCGTAGAAGGGCCAAAAACCAATTGGAACTCGTTCGAACCTAGGAGTTCTTGCCATCACATTGAAGAGGACGAAAATATGAAGCCAATGGCGAAATAAATGGGTCAATCCGATATCATACGAAGAAGTTATGTGCGAAACAAGAATGATGCAGAAAATTACACTGTCAGCCTTGCAAGACTGACAGTTGAAAGCCAATTACTAAGGGCATCCAAGGAATTACTCAGGGGACACCACCATCTTCTTCTTCTCTATATCGACAGTAATACCAGGTGTTGATGAGGTCGTGTTGTTTCTGCCTTTACAAGCCACCGGTGATGACAAGATGGGAAGGTTCGTGGTGATTCTGGATCGAGAATGGAGTTGTATCAGTTTTGGGTATTGCGGTTATATCGAGTGAATGGGTTTCGGCATTGTTGATCGGAGTGGATTGGATATGGCAGCGAGCAAGATGTGTTGCTGTGGTGTTGTGGTTAATAATAGATGGAACTCGAACTGCAGTGGTGGTGTTGTTGTCATTGGTTGATGGCAGTGATGGAATTTGCATTACATTGTCCCAATATTGGTTGTAAGGAGTTAGAGTTGTTGGTTGCTGAATGTGGGAAGTCGAGCTTGGCAGATGACCATTGATGGTTTTGCTCGAGTTTGGTAGTTGCAGTTCAGGGAATGGTGGAGTCGCGATATGGTTTCATGGCGCTGATAGAGACGGAACGAGCAGGTCAGAATGATGGTGACTGATCAGGGAGTTAGAGCTCGACCTGAGCTCATGATGTTCGCTGTTGAATGGTGACAGCATGAAGGATCGCAACGAAGATGGAGAGTACTGAGAAGCTGGGGAATTGGAGTTGGGTTTTCTGCGATTGAAGGATGGGAACTGGGTTTAGCCGAGAAAATGGTCATTTGAGCAGAAGAAAAAGAGAGTATCTCATTTAAAGCTTTCCAGAGAGAATTACGGTGAAGTTTCCAACCATATAGGAACTCAGGGAAGGTTACGGTGTGTTTACCCGTCCGTAGTTAATCTCAGGCGTACTTACGGTGGTGAAATCCCACCGAAGATAAACTCAGATGCAATCACAGGTGGAAAATCTGGTCAAGAGAAAGAATTGAACTGTCAGTCTTCTGTGACTGACAGATACACAAGGAAACGGGCTGGACTATCCAGCTCTATGAGGCCCAGTAGCAAGATTTCTTAAGGGATTGCCGAGACAGGATTTGGGCGTGGGATTTATGGAATGTGGACTCGTTTTGGAAACCAATTTCTACCGTGATTCTTGCACGGGTACTACTACAACTTGGAGACTATTTAAGCCACTTTTTAACCTAAAAATCTCATATCTCAATATCTCTACACATCTCATAATACACTTTTGTTCTTCATTAATATTTTAGGGTTTATCCCTTTAGAGGGAAACCGGGATACAGTGTAAACATGAGAGGCTAAACTTTATTGATTAGGATGAATTCTATGTTCCGGGCGTGAAGCTTAATTATTATACCAGTTTATTCGAAGTTTTTATCATATTATCGATTGTCTTTTCTATACCTAGGGTTTATGATTGATTACTAGATTGTCCAAGTGTACAATTGGATTAATATTGTGATCATTCTAATGCTAGTAAAAATTGGGTGATAAGTGTAATAGTCAAACAACTCTCTACACAAGTAGAAATCGCGAGACCTTATAGAGGGATTCTGTGGAGCAATTGCGAGTGAAGACAACATCAGCAAGTAAACCTTGAGCTAAGAGTTTAACTACTGGGATAAACCTAATCCAGAAAGCCTAAAGCGTTCGGTTGGATTACACCTTGAGTGAGCTACTACTTGGTGGTTCGGTTGGATAAAATCTGATATTGGAGAGCTTCTGTATATGTAGTAAAAGGATTTTTGGGGATAGCACTGAGCTAGATGATATTCTACGGTTGGTGATAATTGATTCTTACGAAAGGTAAACTAGTATTTTATGAGAGTCAACGTTTGATAACGGCGAATGACTCCTAATCATCTTTTCATATTATTATTTATTATTTTCTTTGTTTATTATAATCAAACCAATCCCCCTTTTTAGTATTTTTTTTATTATTTAGCTATACCAAATAACATATCAATTACACAGCTATCTGTGGGAACGATCCTTACTACCGCTATATTACCAGTTTAATTAGTGGGAAATATCTTGATTAATTTGTTGTGGTTACGACACGCATCAATAAAATACCAATATAAAGAATTCAAAAATATTTATATATATATTCAACATTGACACTTTGATCATGATAAGATGATCAAGTCTCTAATGCTAGAGTTTCACGTATATAACTTCGCATGTTATGTTTTCAATCATAAACGACTTGAAATCTTATGATATATAAATGGAAACAAGTCAAGTCATGTATTACTAACCTCAAATGGACGGATGATGTCATCGTTGATGTCGATACGTCTTCGGAATCTTCGGGTCATCAGAGTAATACTAGTATGTCTTAACATTTATAGACTTCCTAGTCTAACCTAACGAAGTTGACTCTAGTAATCTAATCAAGCGACTTAAGAGTTTTGATACTAAAATATGACAACCAACCTTGACATACCAACACTTGGCGGGTTCAACCGAGCAGTGCTTTAACAATCTCCCCTTTGTCACTTTTTAGTGACAAAACTCTATTACATATATGGAGAATACACGAATTAAAAGATAAATATATTACACTACATAACAGTCTCTTAACTCATTCTTCATACGCTTGATTCCAAGTTTCAACAACATAATAACTTGCACATATTCAAAAATAAATATCGTTGTTGATGCATTTGAATAAGAAAAGCTTTACTTATTCTAAAGGAAAGCTAGGTAGATATTCAATCCGAACCTATTTGTTATTCCCCTTTTGTGGTATGTAATACTTTACATAACATTATGCTATATTTGTCCCTTTTAGTCTATAGTTTTGATACATGTGTATATTTCTCTCTCTGGGAACTAGTGATCCTCAAGACGGATTGAGGATAAAAATGTAATTTAGGAGGGATTACAGATTTAAGGCAGTATTCCTATAAAAGGAAAATAAATTCCTAAGAGGTTTGGGAAACCAAACCAAAGTAAGGAAGTATGCTAAGATAAGGAAATACTTCCTAGACAAGGTAATATACCCTAGAAAGGGAATTATTCCTAGATAAGGAAATATATTCCTATAAGGTTTGGGAAACCGTGAAAGCTATAACCTTTAAAAGAGAGTGTGGTTTGACACCTAGAAAAAGAGGTTTAACACACATACCTACAGAGAAGTTTTTGAGGCAATTAATTATTATAAAAGCAAGCTTAGCAAATAGTTTAAGGTTATTTACCTAGAGAGATTGTGAGCGTAACAAAGAGAGAATTGTAATAGTTTTCTTGTTCATAATCTAGAGAAGATATTTTCTTCGAATCTGGTTTCTAGTGTGTTCTGTTTTCTAGTTTTCGTCTATTATTATTCTGAATTCCGTCTCTATAATAATAATCACCAAGGTACAGAGATCAATACGTATCAAGTTGGTATCAGAGCAAGGTTCGTTTCTTTTAGGGAAGATTCTTGCGGTTTATGGTCTTTACTAGATCTCTCTACAAACAACTTGGTGAGTTACTTGAGAAGCAAGAAGATGTTAGAAGAACAAGATGACCTTGGTATGGTTGAAGGTAGATAAGGAAAGATCGTATGATGAAGGTAAGAAGTTGAAGCCATTGAGATGTGGATAGTTTCATATTTTTGGTCAGATTGGTAAAAACGCCTTTACTCTTGATTTACCACCTTATCGAGGAATTTTCTCGGTTATTAATGCCGAACAATTGAAGTTGTTTGATCTATCATTACTAGATAATGACGGAGAAGACAACATGATCTTGCCACATGTGGAAGACTTGTTGTTTGATAGAGAAGAACCACTCGAAGAGGATTGCATTACGGAGCGAAGAGTGACTAAGACAAGACAAGAAGATAATGACGTTTTTCTAATTGGAAATCAAAGTCAAGTTCCCAGCAAGGAGAGATGATTCAACAGGGTGAAAGGAACTCTCGGGTTCCCTAACCTCCAAATATAACTTTCGCAGGAGTTCAAGTTCTTGAGGGGGGGGGGGTTCATGATACATGTGTATCTTTCTCTCTCCGGGAACTAGTGATCGTCAAGACGGATTGAGGATAAAAAAGTTATTTAGGAGGGATTACTGATTTAAGGCAGTATTCCTATAAAAGGAAAATAAATTCCTAAGAGGTTTGGGAAACCAAACCAAAGCAAGAAAGTATGCCAAGATAAGGAAATACTTCCTAGACATGGTAATATTCCTAGAAAGGGAAATATACCTAGAAAGGGAATTATTCCTAGATACGGAAATAAATTCCTAGGAGGTTTGGGAAACCAAACCAAAGTAAGGAAGTATGCCAAGATAAGGAAATACTTCCTAGACAGGGTAATATTCCTAGAAAGGGAAATATACCTAGAAAGGGAATTATTCCAAGATACGGAAATAGATTCCTATAAGGTTTGGGAAACCGTTAAAGCTATAAATAGAGATGTTTAGCTCATAGCTAAGACAATCTAGAGAGTGTGGTTTGACACCTAGAAAAAGAGGTTTAACACACGTACCTAGAGAGAAGTTTGTGAGGCAATTAATTATTATAAAAGCAAGCTTAGCAAATAGTTTAAGTTATTTACCTAGAGAGATTGTGAGCGTAACAAAGAGAGAATTGTAATAGTTTTCTTGTTCATAATCTATAGAAGATATTTTCTTCGAATCTGGTTTCTAGTATGTTCTGTTTTCTAGTTTTCGTCTATTATTATTATGAATTCCGTCTCTATAATAATAGTCACCAAGGTACAGAGATCAATACGTATCAAGTTGGTATCAGAGCAAGGTTCGTTTCTTTTAGGGAAGATTCTTGCGGTTTATGGTCTTTACTAGATCTCTTTACAAACAACTTGGTGAGTTACTCGAGAAGCAAGAAGACGTTAGAAGAACAAGATGACCTTGGTATGGTTGAAGTTAGATAAGGAAAGATCGTATGATGAAGGTAAGAAGTTGAAGCCATTCAGATGTGGATCGTTTCATATTTTCGGTCAGATTGGTAAAACGCCTTTACTCTTGATTTACCACCTTATCGAGGAATTTTCTCGGTTATTAATGCAGAACAATTGAAGTTGTTTGATCCATCATTACTAAATAATGACGGAGAAGACAAGATGATCTTGCCACATGTGGAAGACTTGTGGTTTGATAGAGAAGAACCACTCGAAGAGGATTGCATTACGGAGCGAAGAGTGACTAAGACAAGACAAGAAGATAAGGACGCTTTTCTAATTGGAAGTCAAAGTCAAGTTCCCAGCAAGGAGAGATGGTTCAACAGGGTGTGGTTTGGGAAACCGTTAAAGCTATAAATAGAGATGTTTAGCTCATAGCTAAGACAATCTAGAGAGTGTGGTTTGACACCTAGAAAAAGAGGTTTAACACACATACCTAGAGAGAAGTTTGTGAGGCAATTAATTATTGTAAAAGCAAGCTTAGCACATAGTTTAAGGTTATTGAAAAAGAGAGATTGCGAGCGTAACAAAGAAAGAATTGTAATAGTTTCTTGTTCAAAATCTAGAGAAGATATTTTCTTCGAATCTGGTTTCTAGTGTGTTCTGTTTTCTAGTCTTCGTCTATTATTATTCTGAATTCCGCCTCTATAATAATAGTCACCAAGGTATAGAGATCAATACGTATCAGGTTTACTCTTTTGTTAGATATATGTTGTTCAACACATATATCATTTCTCAATGATTGTAAATCACTCGTATACTCCATATACTCCCCCTTTTTGTCACAAACTGACAAAGAAACGAAAAAATTCATAAGCAAACCAAAATGATCTTACAAGTTCATAGGAACTCATACAACCTATAAGAGTTAAGCACAAAGGTCTAATATACCATATTAGATAAGCAATACTAAAACCGAAACTACCTAAGTAATTTGTTTTAACATTTTATCAAGGAAACAATTGTCCGAAACAATTTCCCTTTGATTTGGTAAGTCAGACTAAGATCATAACTAACTTACTTACTTATTAGGATCCAATTATTCATAAATACTTGTACCTTATCAAGGAACCGATTAGACTTGAATAATCGTACCTCGTTTTGATAAGCCTAATTAAGATTAAAATTAACTTTACGGTGCTAGCTAATTAAAAACCAAATAAATATAATCCAACCGTCTATAATACAATCCTACGGTTATAGAACTACTAGCTAATTAAGGCGTCTCGCACAGCGCGGGGACGACACTAACCGAGTTATCCTTGTTGTGTAAAAAAAGACTGCACAAGAATTTTATGTTTCCAAACTAATTGTGCAAAAAAGAATGACTACAACATAATTTTATGCTTCCGAAAGTAATTTTTAGTTTGTTAATGTTACCTTGGCAGGGTGATAGGGTGCTATGGTGTGAGATTGATATCATAATATATCATTTTGTTTGATGTGGAAATTGTATAAATACCCCTCCTTTTCAGGGGTCTTCACAAATACCCTTAAGAAATTTACAAATATCCCCAAGGGGTTTATTTTAGGTTTTTAGGGTCTAGTTTTTTGGCACATCTAAAATTATATAAGTCAATTCAACCTCCGGAGGAGGTTGGGTTGACGTTTTCACGCGTCAAGAACATACTAGTTCATTTTCATTATCCAAAAAAATACTAGTTCATTTTCATTATCCACTTAAAATATATACCTCTTAGGGGTATTTAAATAAAATGGAAGGGTATTTATGAAGACCTTATATTTAAGGGGTATTTAATTAATGTTCCCTTGTTTGATAGGTTTCCTTCAACATTGGATAATCCGTGGCAAATTTGAAGCAAACAATACAACTGATTGTCGCACATTTTTATTTACTTGCACCATACCAAATGTACCACGATCCATGACCCCATGGTCTTACACTAAAAAAAAAAAACAGGAGAAGGAAGAAGATATGCTCATCATCCACTTTATTATGCTTCAAAAAAAAAAAAAAACCACTTTATTAATTTATCTTACAGATAGGAATATTCATTTCTAGCGAGGTACTACTGTACTACAGCGTGAAATTTCAAGTATTTTTTCACCCTAAAGGCAGAACGAGAAATTTACTCGTCCGAGAATTACCGGCAGTTTCTTGAGAGAGAGAGTGGTGATACCGAAAATGCTAGATGTCCCCCATTGGCTTCCACCACTCCCTTCTCCCGCCTATGTGTCATGTATCTATTGGCCAAAACCAGAGGGACCCCCTGCTCTTCCATAGAGATCAAAGTTGATGAAACCAAAGGTCCAGATGTTGCCACCTAATGGTGGAAGCTAGAGGGGAAAGGGAGTGGAGAAAGTGTAGCAGCTTCGTGGTGATACTAATAAGTACCAGAAGTGCACATAGATGGCGTATCTTATTGGTTTTAGTCTTGGCGCTCTGGTTAGACGTGATGATGATGACTTTGACGTTGATTTGGCTTGCAATAGAGCTACTTAGCGAACGGTTGGCTTAGGACTCTGTCTGATGAGTCTGATCAGTTTTCTTCTCTTACTTTGAATGTACACGTGTGAAATGAGATAGAATCGTATAAGATTGTCTTAATTACCCTTCCGTGGGGCATATGCTCATCGATATCAATTGTGTTTGGCGGAGCTCAAAGTGACGGGACTACGTTACAGGAAGAGAGTGCGTCACATGTTTACCTCCCCGTTCGATCGAAAATCTGTATTGTATGTTTTTTTTCCCGAACTTTGACAAAGCTTATAAACAAGAGCCTTACAGTGCGTTCGCTTCAAGTTATTGACATCCTAGGAATTGGATTCCCATAATTCAATCGCTTTGTTCAAATTTTATTGTTTGGTTCTCATAATTCAATTGCATAAGTAATCAATACATTTTTTTTTATAAGAAGACTTTTATTTATTTATAGATAGAAGGAAGTTTACATTACATAAGATGGGATCTAATCCATGATTAGCCCTATGTAGGATATTTAATCTTTCATTTGTTCTCATATTCTCCGTAGAGATGTAACTAATTCTCTTAGATCTTACTTCCTTCGCTAATCTATCTTCAAAATCCACAAACTTTCTAGCTTTATACATAAAGAAAACCGAATTACAATACTTAAGGGAAAATTTGCATCTATTGATGCTATTTTGAGACCTCCAAGGCTGATCTTCTGGATTAGCTTCTCCTTTTATGATCTTCATCAAAGTTTGACAATCATTGATGATGCAGCAATTATTGAGATTTAAATCCTTCACCCACCTGAGAGCCTCAATTCCAGCTTTAGCTTCTGCTTCTAATGGGCAGGAGGCCCAGCTGCTGCCTGCTCTGCATTGCCTTCTATTTCATGTTTTGTCCAGAATTGAGATAGCATAGCCCATAGTAAAATCAGCTTCAAGGAAGGAAGCATCAAAATATATAAACCAGTCACATGAACAACTGTCCAGAATGAGATTATCATTGCATTGTTTTTTGTTCTTACAACATCATGACTAGTATGATTGTCCCTTGATAAAGTTAACTTCTGGTGGGAAGCTTTTATCATATCAATAATCTTCTGCACATCAGGCACAACATTGTCAAAGTGCACACTATTTCTAAATTTCCAGATGGACCAGATGATAAGAGAAACTAAATTATGCTTGTCATTAAAAGCTTTATTATTCAACCAAAATTTAAACCAATGCATGATATCCTGACTTCCACTATAGTTATAAATGTTATTCAGATCAAAAGCATTCCAGACTTTTTTTGTAAACATGCAATTTACAAACAAGTGAATTTCATCTTCAACATCATGTGCATCACAGAGCATACAGTAAGGGTTAGTTTCTTTAACATATTTAGACATATTACTTCCTAGAGCAAGTGCATTTGAAACAACTTTCCAACAAAACATGTTAACTTTAGGCAGAATATTTAGATTCCAAAAGCTAGCTTCATTATTATCTATCTTAAGATTAGTTAGATAGTTATAAACAGATTTAGTAGTTAAATTTCCAGATATGGTAGATTTCCATATAATTCTATCATTCATATTAAGATTAATAGCTACAAAGTTAATAGCATTATGAAAAGAAATATCAATGTATTTGCAAATAATATTCATCTCCCAGTTTCCATCATAGGTAATTAACTCATTTACATTAATAGGCATGTTGTTGTCAGAAATGATCGGATACAGCAGAGTAATTTGATTAGGCAACCAAAAATCAGTCCAAATATTAGTAGCCTCACCATTGTTAATCTGCCACACACTATTGGCCTTATAACATCTAAACCTTTCTTAATACTAGACCAAATCCAGGAAATCTTATGTTTTCTAGTTTTTCTTAGGGGTTTGTGATTCCTAAAGTATTTATGCTTTAAAATTCTAGCCCATAACTAATCCTAATTATGAATCAACCTCCAAGCTAACTTAGTGATTAAAGCAAGATTATACTTATGAGGAATTCTAATTCCCAGTCCACCTTGCCTAATATCTTTAGTGATGCTAGGCCAAGCTTTAGGGTAATAACATTTTTTCTTATTCTTTTTTTGCAACCAGAAATCCCTTTGAATCTTATCAAGATTATCAAGGGTTTTTTTCGGAAAAGAAAGACACTGCATTTGGTGATTAGGGTATGCACTAACAACATGTTTGATTAAAACCGTGCGGCCATCTTGGTTAAACATCTTCCTAATCCAGCCTTGGAGAACCGTGTAGTATTTATTAAGTAAGGGTTCAAAACTATTAACTTTATTTCTGTCAAAGAAAAGGGGAGTCCCTAAATACTTGTCATTTTTAGCTATTTTCCTAACTTTTATGATTTTAGAAATGATTTTACAGTGCTTGTTATGAATTTTAGGAGTAAAATAGACACCTGATTTTTGAAAGTTAATGACTTGCCCAGTCATTTCACCAAATTTATTCAAAATATTGACTAGATTTTTTGCTTCATAAAGACTAGCCTTAGAAAAAAGAAAACAATCGTCAGCAAAAAAGAGATGGGAAACAGGAGGAGCTGTTCTAGCAACTTTGACACCAGAAATTAGTTTATCATTTTCAGCTTTTAAGAGAAGTTTTGAAAGCACTTTCATGCAAATAATAAACAAATAAGGGGACAAAGGGTCCCCTTGTCTAAGACCTCTAGTAACAATGGATTTATCACCATGCACTCCATTTAAAATAACTGAAAAGGAGGTAGTTGTAATACATTGCATAACAAGATGAACCCAATCCTTGCAAAAACCAAAAGCCAAAAGAGTTTGATTTATAAATTCCCATTCCATTCTATCGAATGCTTTAGAAAGATATATTTTTAAAGCCATACTGCCAGTTTTATTCTTTCAAACCTTCATGGAATGGAGAATTTCATGCGCAACTATGATATTATCCGTGATTTGACGACCAGGAATAAAGGCAAATTGGTTTTTTGAAATAAGCTTCGAAAGCAGAGGTTTTAGTCTATTAGTTAAAATTTTCGAAATAATTTTATAAGTAGTGTTACTAAGACTTATGGGACGAAAATCGCTAGGAGTGGAAGGGTTTTGAACTTTAGGTATCAGAGTTATATGAGTATAGTTCATTTCTTTCGGAATGTATTTTTTCCTAAAAAAATCTTGCACAAGATTAATAATGTCTAGTTTAACAACCTCCCAGTTTGCTTTAAAACACCCAGGTGGATAACCATCTGGTCCAGGGGCTCCCCATTGATTCATGTTAAACAGGGTGTTTCTAATTTCTAATTCATCAGGGATTCTGATAAGCATGTTATTTTCCTCCTCATTAATACAGAGATCAATTAGACTATTCAGAGTATCAAGATGTTGCACCTTACTCTTAGAGCTAATGTTTTTGAAGTGTTTAATTAGCATATTATGAACTTGAGAGTTATCATCTATCCACAGACCAGTTTCATCCCTAAGCGTATGAATATGGTTGATTCTTCTTCTGTTGTTCGCAGATTGGTAGAAAAGGGAAGTATTTCGATCAAAGTCTTTTATAAATTTATCTTTAGAAAGATGCTTCCAATAGTCATATTCTCTGTTACACCAGGTTTCTAAGTTATTCTGCGTATCCTTAATTTCTAGAACAGGTAAAGGGTCAATCGAGTGAAGATAATCCATTTTCCTATTTAGTTTTTCTATATTTTGAAAAATGTCCCCGAACACCGATTTATTCCACTCAGATAGAGAAAAAGACAGATTTTTAAGGTTTTTTTGAACTTTATAGGCGTAAGACCCCCTAATATTGCAATTCCAATTATCTGAGACAAATTTTTTGAAACCTTCATGACTTAACCAAGTTCTGACAATCTTAAAAGGTTTATGCACATTGGATTTAATAGGTTTACAGGAAAGTAAAATCGGAGTATGATCAGATCCTACTCTAGACAAGTGACTAACAATAGCATCAGGATAAATAGAAGACCAGCTAGAAGAAGTGAGAAATCTATCTATATGTTCTTTAATGTTTTCCTGACCTTCCCTATTATTTGACTGTAGTTGCGGGAAATCCCACACTACACCCCTCACTCGAATTTGTTTAGTTATCCATTTGAAGATGAATAACAATATATTTTATTAATTGTTTTTCTTGAAAGGTTTACAAAGAAATGTAGAACAGAGCTAAAGAAATTACAATCACTCTTAATTTTCTCTCTCCTAATGACTTGCTTAACAATTCAAAAACAATCCCCCACAACATCAATTCAACCCTTTATATAGGGTAGTATACGATGGATGACAAATAAGCTTTCCTTTATTTTCGGGAACATCTCGCGAAGTGTCGCGAATGTTATAAACGTCTTTACTTGCGACACTCCTAAATATCGCCAAGTCTTCACACTTTTCTCATGTTCTGGCTGTCGTCATCTGATGCGTTATTTATATTTCTTTCTTGCGACGCCTTCGCGATGTAGTTGTTTGTTACTTTCTCAAAGTATTGATGTCGCGATATTCTGTTCCTACATATTGCCTCTTCTCATGTCTTCTCTGCGAAGTAGAGAATGTCATGAGAACTAATGCTTTGATATGTCGCCACCGTTTAGTATGATATTCGTTTTTCTTTTACCCACAAGATTCCGTGAATTTAGGAATGACTGTTTACACGTATCTAAGATTTTATTTTTTACCGGTTCATCCGATTACCCTTTTCTTGTCTATTTAAAGAAGAATTCTCTTTGAAAATTTCTCTCCTTTTACTTCATCTTCTTTGTTGTCTGCAATTTTTCTCTGCCGTTTTCCTTCATCGTCTTCCCCGCCTTAATTCTTCTCGCTACTGTTTCTATGGCATCAAGGTCTGTTAATTTCACCAATTTTGATTACTTCATGATTGATCTCTTTTATTGTAGTCTTTTATTCGAATATTGCTCTTCTTTTAATGTTTCTCCCATCATTTTTATTTCAGCCAAGACAAACCCAACTCTAAATTCAACGTTAAGAACCCTAATATTTCTTCAAGTTCAAAATCGAAATCCTTTGCTTCTAAAAGGCATCCTGCGAGTGGCAAGGTATTTAAGAAACATTTACTCTTTTAATAACAATATTGTTGCCTCTGTTTCTTATTTAACTTGCATTTCGCAGGATGGTAAAAATGAAGGTAGGTCTCCCAAGAGGCATCGTCACTCTAAATCTGTCGCACCTTATGTTTCCTTTCCTGGGTTCAAACTTACTTCTTCTCCTGTTGCGCCTTCGCAAAGCGATCCATCTCTTCCAGCGATTGCCTCGCAAGAGAAACCAACCTCTCCTCTTCAAGATAATCCATCCTCTCCTGCGATACCCTCGCAGGATAAATCAATTCCTGAGTTTTCTGTGAATGAAATTCTTCAAAATGTACCTCTCTCCACTCTTTCTCTTAATACTTCTCTTTCTCCTTCACCTGTTTACCAAACTTCTTCAACCGGCATTCTTATGATCAAGAATGATTCAACTTTTCCTTCCTCCTCTTCTTAATCTACCCCTCTTACCAGAGAAAATTTAGAAGGGATAGATGTAGCTTTTAAAGTTTTATCAGACACCATGAACGATGTCAAGAAAACCTCCACTGATCCTATCAAGTCTTGTGTTTTTGAATCCTTGAATAAATACTTTGGCTCTGACACAGTGTCGCAAACATCTTTGGAGCAAGAAGTTAAAATCTTAAAGAACAACCTTCTCAACCTTTCACTGGATTGCGACAATCTTCGCAAGAAGAATGAAGATTTAAAAGGTACATTTTGGCTCTACACCTTTTTTTTTTTTTTTTTTTTTTTTTTTTTTTTTGAATACTCAAATCCTTGTTCGCCCTTCAAGCTTTAAACCAGAAACGAAAAATGGAGATATATCAATTGGAATATACTGTTGAAGAAGTTCGAGCTGACAAAGATTCTTGGGTGGAGCAATATAACCAATTAGATAATCTCCACACATATGCTGTTGACCAAATAAATAATCTTTCTAAGGAAAATGTTGATTTAGCTCAGAAACACGACTTGTTAAGTAATGACTTATCTCGCCTCTCCTATTCTTTGACTAAAGCTAATTTAGAGTTGGAAACTTTATCAGATGAGAACGGAATTCTTTCTCAAGAGAAGCGAACGTTATTAAACAAGATGTCAGTTTACTCGCAGCAGTATGATATTTGTCAAAAAATTGTGTAAAGAGCAAGAACAATCTCTTCATTCGCTGAGAAATAATCTTGAAGAAGTTACTATCGAGAAAGATAAACTTATTCAGGGTAGAATAACTTTAAGTGTAAAAGCCAACCAACTCAAGGATCAATGTTCCCAATTGGAGAAATCCAATTCTTCCCTCGCGAAAGAAAATGCCACACTTATTTCTAACGAGAAAAATTTACGAGCTCGTTTGAAAGGATTAGTTGGAGATAACTTTGATATCGCCATGGACCAACTGGAAAATAGTTGTTCGGCGTTAACCCAACACCTTATCTCGCAAAAGGAAGGTAGTCATAACAGTTGGCTGCCTCATCTATTCTTCATTTACCGGTGCTTCATAATTTTTGTTTGTTATAATATTTTTCGCTTTTATTCTTTGTTTCGCAGAGTCTGAGAAAAATCTTCATTCTTCCCTTACTGCTTTGAAGTCTGACCACTCAAAAATTCGCAAGGAGAATAAAATGCTTACTACTTCCCTTATGCATTCTCGCGACAGAGCAGAAAGAAGATTCAACTATATGCACGGTTACAAAAATATAGAGAGTAAAAACCAGCAGAAAGCGCTCCTTCGTCAAGTTCATCTTAAAGCTGAAGTTCTTGTGAATAGTGTTTTGCTATCTAAATCTCTTGATCCCGTATCTGTTGCACCTCTGGAAGTGAGTGATGATGAAGTTCCCAATTCCCCTGATAGTGACTATGATTATCAAAGCTGCGAAGAAGTCATTATTGATGAAATCTTTAGTAAGGATCCAGATGAAGGGACTTCTGATAAAAATCGTCCAGTTGTCGAAAAAGAAGCTGATAAAATTGTTGAAGAACCAGTAACATCTGCTGATGTCGAGAGAGTTGATATGGAAAATTGAATTCTCTCTGTAATTTTTCGTTTTTATTTAAACTCCCTTGATTGGATGACATTTTGCATAGGATGTTTTTGAATTTCTGTTGAAGTACTTCTTTTGATTTGGAGGACAAATTCCCTTTATTTTTGCTGAAATGTATTATTGCGATAAGATCGCAGGATTTCCTCTCAATGGAGAAACCTATTGATCTTATCTTATCATTTAATTGTATGGTCTTATTTTGCCTTCCTAGTTAAAGGTCTTACTTTGCCATCCCTCATCGCGACAAGATCGCAGGACGTCTTTACATTTTCATGTAATGACCCATTAACCTTGCCTTATCATTGCACAAGTATTTTTGCCTCTGCAGGATATTGTGCTTGCGACAATACAACAAGTTTAAGTATTCTTGCGAATATAAAATCCCATGACATTGTCGGCTTTGCGACGAAAATCGCAGGGACGTTTTTTCATTTTCATGTAAAACCCATTGATCTCGCCTCACCTTCATGTTAGTATTTTTGCCTCTTCAGGATCATTGCACAAATATGATAAGTCTTCATTTCCTTGCGAGAATAAAGTCTTATGACATTTGCGTCTTTTGACACTTATCAGCTCCCTAATGGAGGGTGCCGCCCTTATTATCTCCCTGGTTGCCCCTTCAAGGAGGCGTACATCGGCCATACAAGACTAGCTCCTCCCATCCGGTCTTAACAACAACTAGTTGTTTTCGCAGCCTCTTATCCCTTATACCTATATGGTTTATGGTTACGAGCAAGGTAGTTAATATCGTGTATCGGTATCGTATCGGTCGGGTCCTATACACCTATACAAATGATAATATATGTTTTTATAGGCGATACATCATTAGAATTTTTTTAATATTTATTATTTATCAAACAAAAAAATATATTGATATATAACCATAATAAAAAGTAATAATTGTAGTAAACATACTTCAACCTTATAAAATAAGAGGTGGTTGATTAGAGCCTTATACTATCAACAACAAAACCAAACATTGAATGTATGTTAGCCCATCAACATCACATTTATAGTAATTACATCCACCATAATCATATATGAATTTACCAAAATTAGTGGAGTTACTTTCTTGAATTAAAAGTTCAAGACATTATAATCAAAAGACAAAATACATTAGTGATATATTAGTGTACAAGTGAAACCTATATTATCGGTGTACAAGTGAAACCGATATATCGGTCCGTACAGGACGATACACGTGTTTTTATCGTTTCTCCTTCGTATCACCGATATTTTCAATATCGTAAAGATTTTTTCCTATATCCTATAAAAACCTTTAATATCGGCCTGTACAACCGATATTGACTACCTTGGTTACGAGACTGCACCCTAAGTGGAGTTTTCTTCGGGCCGAGTGCAGCATGTGCCAAGACTTGTCAAGAGTGGTAAGGAAGTTCCATGCTCCCCGCACTCTTGACTCAACCGTGTACCTCGGCGCCTTGGTCATACGCTGACTCCTTGGAAGAGACCCTCGGGCGTCCAACTAGGGTATAACCTTATATATATAGTTGGAAATCCAAGGTATCTCCACCGGATAGGCTTTCATGGGCCCCAAATCTCCATGACTCAGGTTCCAGGAGCGGTGTAACCTTTCCCCTGAGCCATGTCAAGAGATACCCCCTTATATGACGCACTTTAGGTCTTACATTTGCCTCTTGCGAAATATCATTCGCGAACTAAGGTGTACGCCATAAAGGTTCGTCCCATTCACTCACTCATTCATATTTGTTAATTCATTCAAGCATTCATTCTGTTTGCGAAGCTGTCGCACAATCTTGCTTTATTTCCTTTGATCTCGCAACCTATCTGTCGCAAAAACATTACATCACAAATTCATTCCATTTCTCCCATCTTCTATGGGTAATATTTCTTAAGATATAACCTATTCCATGGCCTATTTAGTTTTTGCCCTACATCTTTGCCTTCCGGATCCATTAATCTATATGCCCCTGTACCAACTATCTCCTTGATGATATAAGGTCCATCCCATTTTCTTGCCAGTTTTCCACCATTTTCTCGCTGATATATAGGTGTTTCTCGCAGCACCAAGTCACCTGGCTGAAATTCACGTATCTTGACACGCTTGTTATATTCTCTGGCCAATCTTCGCCGATAATTCTCCATATGTTGTAGTGCTCTCTCTCTTTTCTCTTCTAATTCATCTAACTTGATTAAGATGTTACCCGCACTGAGATTTTTCTCCCAAGCTTCTTTCTTTGTAGTTGGAATCTTAACTTCTGTCGGGAGTACAACTTCAACTCCATATGTTAAACAAAAAGGGGACATGCCTCGTAGCTTCTCTTCTAGTTGTATTATAAGCCCATACCGCATTGGGTACTTGTTCGCACCATCCTTTATTGTATCCTTCTAACTTTTTCTTCAATATGTCTCATGATTGTTTTATTTGTCGCTTCGCTCGACCATTAGCTCGCGGGTATAGAGGAGTTGATTTCCCACATCGTATCCGAAATGCATTAAGCGGAATTCTATATTTTGTCCTTCGAATCGCTTCCCATTGTCGGATACCAACTGTCCCTAATCCCAAATCTGCATATAATGTTCTCAAATATGAAAGTAAAAACATCCTTATCGCGAATATGTTGTACCGCTTTCACCTCTGCCCATTTTGTGAAATAATCTGTAGCGACGATTAAATATCTTCTCTGTCCCGTTCCTGGTAAAATGGTCCTACAATGTCTAAACCCCATTTTCCAAATGGCCAGACACTTGTTGAAGAATTTAACGGAGCTCCTGGTGCATGTATTTTCTTCCCATGCCTTTGGAAATCCTAGCAACGCCTTGACACTTGTTTCGCGTCCTCATGCATATATGGCCAATAATAGCCCTGCATTTTTGCCTTATGTGCTAAAGATCTTCCACCGCTATGATTACCAGCATCCCCACTATGCAACATCTTCAATATGATTTCCTCTTCCTTTCTTGTTAAGCACCTAAGTGAATGCCCATTAAAAGATCGTCTGTATAGCACTCCATCTCTTAATTCATAATTTGTTGCACGGCTTTTTAATTTATGTGTCTCTAATCTATTTCTTGGTGTTTCTCCTGTCATCAAATATGCATGAAGCTCTGCTCTCCAATCTTCTTCGCAAAGTGTTTGTGTTTCATCTTCTACTACCATTACATCGGTTTCTTGTTCTTCTTCTTTGTCAATCGACGGCATCAAAAGTGTTTGTATTTTAATGTTTCTCGCAACCGGATCTGTCATCATACTTGATATAAAGGCAAAAGCGTCTGCGAGCCTATTATTTCTCCTTGATATATGTCTCCACTTTATTCTTGGTATCTGTATCGACAACTCATCAACAAGTTTCTTATATTTTTGCAAAGACAATTCGTTTATGGCATATTCTTCTTTTATCTGGCGAATCGCCAATTGTGAATCACTAGTAATCCTCACATTCTCCAGCTTCATTTCTATTGCAAATCGCAAAGCATGTATTATAGCTTCATATTCTGTTTCATTATTTGTTGATGCAAACTCCAATCTGAAAGAAAGAGCTATTTTATTGCCCTCTGGCGATATCACGACAATTCCTATTCCATTTCCTTCTCCATTAGATGACCCATCTACTAATATTTCCCATCTATTCGGTTCTGTTAACAAATCTTTCGGATCTCCATGTTCTTCCTCTACATCCATCATTTCTTCTACTGATTCATCCTCTTCCAAAGGAAATTCTGCTAGAAAGTCTGCGACAACCTGTGATTTTGGCGAAGATAGTATTTAATATTTGAGTTTACAATGACTTATTTGAGCATTCCATCTCTCAACTCTTCCCGACCTCTTTGAATTCTTCATCACTGATTCTATTGGTACTTTTTTCACCACCTTGACAACATGCGCTTGAAAATATATACGAAGTTTAAATGTTGCATAAACTAATGACAAGATTAGTTTTTCAATTTTTGAGTAATTCCTTTACTGCAGCGTTGAAAGTTTTGGCTGATGTAATAAATTGGTTTTTCTACTCCTGCGTCCCACTCGCAGTAACACCGCACTTAATGCATGCGAGGTTGTCGCAAGATAGATCAACAATTCTTCTCCTTCTTCGCTTTTTGCAAAATTGATATATCCATTAAATGTTCCTTTATTCCTTGCAAGGCTTTCTCACTCATCTGTCCATTTAAACTTCGATCCCTTTCTAAGGATATTGAAAAAGTGCTTGCATTTGTCAGATGATCGCGAGATGAACCTCCCTAGCGAAGCTAACAACCCATTTAACTTTTGAACATCTTTTATTGTCGCCGGTGTTGGCATATCGCGAACCGCTTGTACTTTTTCCGGGTCGACTTGAATTCCTTCTTTGGATACAATGTACCCTAAAATTTTTCCGTATGCGACTCCAAAGGTGCATTTTTCTTGGTTTACTTTGATATTAAATTGCCTCATTTGTTCAAAAATTTCTTTCAAATCCTCGTACGTGGTCTTTTGCTTTTCTACTTTTTATTAACATATCATCTACGTATACCTCCAATGTTTTGTGTATCCATCTCGCGAACACCTTTTCCACCATTCTTTGGTATGTCGCACCGCATTTCGCAGACTAAACGACATTTTTGTATAACAAGTACAATCCTCTTGGAGCAAAGAAAGCAAGATGTTCTTGATCTTCTTCGGCGAGAGGAATTTGATTGTAACCCTTATATCCATCAAGAGATGATATCCTTTCGTTTCCCCTCGCGCTTCAACCAATTGCGGAATATCCGGTAATAGGAAACTATCTTTAGGACAAGCTTTGTTTAGATCAAGAAAGTCTATACAAATTCTTATTCCTTTTTTCTTCTTTGGGACTATAACCATATTTGCTATCCATTCGGGATATTTTGCTTGTCTAATAATTCCCGCGTCCAACATTTTCTCGCAATTCTTCTTCTATTTGAGGATGATATGTTTGTCGCGATCTTTCTAATTCTTTGTTTAAATGGTTTTACATTCTTGTCAATTTCCAATTTATGGCAAGCCACCGATGGATCTATACCAGGCATTTCATCCATATCCCATGCGAAAATATCTTTGTAATCTCGCAAAGAACTCAACAGTTCTTCTTTCTTCATCCGCTTCCATTTTAGTCCCAATTTTTAAGATTTTAGGCTCCTCCTCGGTTCCAACATTCACTTCTTTTGTTTGTTCTCTTTGCGACATAACTAGACTTCGGTTCTCCCATAGGAGTTGGTCCTCTCATTTCCTTCGCGAACTCACTCCCTTTTCCCATGATTTCGCCAGGTATTCCTTTTCCCTCTTTTGCTCTTATCATGTAAATTCTAAATTCTTCTTCTTTCTTAGCTGCTTTTATCATCTTCCTGCGATCTTTTCGCTTCTTCACTTGCCCTTCATAATGCTTTACCTCGATTTGATGATATATTCTTCCTTTATCAATATCTCCTCTGATTTCACCAATTCCACTCGGCATAGGAAATTTGATGCACCGATGGAGTGTTGACGCTACCGCCTTAATTGCATGTACCCAAGGTCTCCCTAACAATATGTGGTACGGCGATTCCATATCCACTACACTTAATGTTACTTGTGTTTCAATTTCTCCGAGTAAAATTCTTAATTTTATCTCCCCTTTAGGTACTGTTATAGATTTTCCAAAACCATGAATATAATACCTTGGGGAACTCATTTCTTCATCTTTATATCCTAATTTTTTGTAGGTATGGTAAAACATGATACTCACCAAACTCCCTGTATCCACCAAAGTTCTATTTATTACCCATTCTTCCGCCGCTTTTGCGATTCTTCTCTTTTTTTTCGCTTGCATTTACCGTGATCACTAGTGGAGACATATGATTCAAATTTTCTCTAGGCACTTCTGCTGCTGCTGTGAACGTTATTTTCTGTTTTTCCCATTCCTTCAAAGACGATGTCTTCTCCTCATCTATAATCTTCTTTCCTTCAAAATCTCGTTTATGTATCCTTCCTCTAATATTTTCGTGGAATTCATTAACCATTGCTTTTGTAATTGAATTATATTCCATATCTTCATTATGTTCCTTGCTTCTTAACTCCTCTACCTCATCTGATTTAACATTTTCCTTTCTCATTTTCTTGATTTAAATGATTTTAACTGCACTCTTCGATCCTCAATCTTCTTCAATCCCTGTTTCTAGCGCATATGTAGTTGCGGGAAATCCCACACTACACCCCTCACTCGAATTTGTTTAGTTATCCATTTGAAGATGAATAACAATATATTTTATTAATTGTTTTTCTTGAAAGGTTTACAAAGAAATGTAGAACAGAGCTAAAGAAATTACAATCACTCTTAATTTTCTCTCTCCTAATGACTTGCTTAACAATTCAAAAAGAATCCCCCCCACAACAGATCAATTCAACCCTTTATATAGGGTAGTATACAAATGGATGACAAACTAAGCTTTCCTTTATTTTCGGGAACATCTCGCGAAGTGTCGCGAATGTTATAAACGTCTTTACTTGCGACACTCCTAAATATCGCCAAGTCTTCACACTTTTCTCATGTTCTGGCTGTCGTCATCTGATGTGTCATTTATATTTATTTCTTGCGACGCCTTCGCGATGTAGTTGTTTGTTACTTTCTCAAAGTATTGATGTCGCGATATTCTGTTCCTACATTGACCAAGTAAAAGGAATTCCTTGATATCTAAGGTCCATTAATCCTAAGGACTGGATATTATCATGAATGAATTTGTTAACATGTGATTTATCTTTTCCACCATGCTTATCATTAACATGCAGAATAAAATTCAAGTCACCTATGATAATCCAGGGCATGTTAGGATTCAGCTTACAAAAATGATTAATCTTATCCCATTGCATTTGTTTTCCTAAATCATTCAGGGAGCCATGCATGCAGACAATATTCCAGATACTATTAAAACAACCATGCACTTCAAAGAAACATATATCAAAAAATTCAGCAATGCATTTAACTTTTATATTATTGTGCCAAGAAATAAGCATCCCACCAGAGAGACCAATTCTAGGGATAACTAACCAGTCATGAAACTTTAAATTTCTAGCTAATATGTTCATACTATCTCTAGTGCCTTTTGTTTCAGCTAAGAACATGAAATCAGGGTTCTGCTTCTTTAAAAGATATTTCAAGTGATTTTTTATAAGGTGTTTTCCAATCCCCTGCACATTCCATGATAAAAGTTTCATCTTGATTAAATGATCACAGATTCTATAGGTTTTAACTAGCTTAAAGTAAGTAACAAATTTGCATAAATCAGAGAGAGTGGAACTAAGGAAGATTTTACAAATCTTAAAGTAGCAAATATAGCAGTTAAGTAAATCAGGCTCAAAGATAGTAATACTGGAGATTATAAAATGAGAGATATAGCTATAATGTTTTAGATTTTTAAGGTAAGTAAGAACTTGATTTGGATGGAGAACTTGGGTTCTAACTTCCACAGCATTTGCAGTGACAGTGCAGCTATCTCTTTGATCATTGTCAGAAATTTCGATATCCATCATCATATCCTCACTAGAGGATGATTCACCTTTTTCCAAAACCTTTGTAGAGTTATCATTCACAACCTCCTCATCAATCATATGTAAAACTCTATCAATTTCCTTGATGTATCCATCCATTTCCATTACTTCAGAAATAATGTCTTCTTTTCTTCTTTTCTTATTTGTTTTGACATCACTTTTACTAATCTCTGAAGAGTATGATTCACCAACAGAATTCTCAGCATTTGAGCCTTCAATTATGATATGTTTGTTTACTTCATTAGCATCTTCTGCCTCTTCTTCTCCTTGATCATTCACACCCTCCAGTTCTGGTAAATTGTTATTGCCCAAATTGCTATCACCAGCAGTCTCATTATCTCCTGCAGCCTCATGGTTAATTTGACCATCACCCAAATTGTTATCTCCAGCAGCCTCATTGTCACCAGCAGCATTTTAATTAACTTTACCATCTTCCCCCTCTTGTATTCCCATGTTCTTTTGAATTTCTTGAACCAATTCTTCCACTTGTTCTTCAAATGAATCCACTCCTTGTAAATTGAGAACATGCACAACAATCCAAGATACATTAGCAATCATTCCACAATAGTTTTCATTGTGATTGAAAACATAACAACTCCAACATGTTGCAGAAGGAAAACCCAAGTAGAATATAGCAATCCTAATTCTTTCACCATCTTCCAAAGTGATATGAACCTTTCAGACTAAAGGTAGATTAACATCCACTATAACCCTTGCTTTTACAACTCCAGTTGGATCTCTATTAAAGATAGTAATTGGTTCACCAGCTTGAGATGCAATAAGATGAGGAATATTATCTCTATCCAAGTCTGTTCCGAGTCTAAATTCAACATAAAAAACTTTAAACTGAAAAATGGCTCTCTAAACATTCATATGGAACTGCCATGGAAGTAGAACTAACAAATGTCCACCAACTGCATGCGGCCTTCCCCTTAAGATTCTTTGAAATATCTCTCTTGAGTGAATTCTAAATATGAAGACATTTCTTCTTCCAGTTGAGATGATAACAACCTTCCTTTCTGCAGCCCATCTCTGCCTAATTGCAAAACTTACAACATTTCTTGTAACTTCACTTTCTCTGCAAACATATCCAATCAGTGCAAAAGATTCAACAATCCTTCCTTTTCCTTATAGACTAACATGTTTGTTATTTCTTTTTGAGACAGTGTTATTCCTTTGAAAGTGAATCATTATTTGAAGATGAACTGGCCATTGGAATGATAGTATTAAATTGAGGTTGGGATTTGATAAAAGGAAAATATAAAGGCTTTCTCAGAGCTTTTTTTGTAGACACAGAAGTATGGTAATTTGATAGCAGAGTTTTCTTCTGGCAAAGATTTGTTGTGAGTAAACTACAATTGTAGCTCATTATATTAAATAGGAATTTCATATCTCGACTAAAGTCTGAATTTCGCCAAGTGTTTAGAATGCTACTGACTTGGATTTGAAGAAAGAAACAATAAAAAGACTTGGAGAGAAAGCTGAATTCCTAGTCTTGAAGATCGAAATTAGATATGATTACTAAGAAGAGTGCAGGAAAGGGTTACTTGCACGGGAAATTGGAGAATTCGAGGAGATTGAAAGAGAGTTGGGTGAATCCCCTATGCCATGATGCTCATGGGCAGCTTATCTCTCATTGGATTTCCTAATCAATACACGACAATCACTTTAATACCCTTCTCCCTCTTTAAAATTTTAATACCTAAAAACAAACTAGAAGGAGTTGTAGGTGCTGGTGGAGATTCAGATGGTGTAGATGGAGTGGTCGGAGTCGTCATTGGTGGTGGTACAATTGGAGTCGTCGTTGGTGGTGGTGCAACTGGTGTTGTCGTTGTTGGAAGAACTACCGGTGTTGTTGTTGGCGATGGTGCAGTTGTTGGTGGCGGTGTTGTGGAGTTTGTTGATGGTGGTGATGGAGTTTGTTTATCTATCGCAGATCCACTGTACAACTCAATGAAGAAGGGGATTTTTTTTGAAAGGGAAAAGAAAATAACGAATCAGGAGGGATCGTATAGTCATTTATTATCGATTACCTTGATTCCGGTTACTTTCCATCGGTGAGTCAATGGAAAAGAAAACAACAAAATTGAGGGAATTGGATTCCTCAGGAATCAAATTCCGAGAATTTTGATGTTGTCCGGTTGGGAGAATTGGATCAATTCCCTCGGAATTGAATTCCCGGGCTCCCAATTCTCCGAAATGAACGCGTTGTTAGTTTAGTTTTCTCTTTGTATGTGAAGTTTTCAATTTTTAAGTTTTTAAGTAATCTCTGGTTCTTGATTTTTGTGTAGTTATTCCCTTTGAATGATCACAATTAATTTTAAGTTCCATCATCGAGTATTTTTACTTACGTAGTAAACTTGTAGTTGCAGGAATTCCTACAATACATCCCTCATAAGTATTCATAATATTCAACACATCTTTAAGATCAACAATCAACCTTTTTATTAATTGAGTTAGAAATTTTACAAGAAGGAAATGAAATCAAGAATATAATTGCAACTCTAGACTTTCTCTCTCCTCAAAACTTTCTCTCCACTCTAAAAAGATCTCTCCCTCTCTTAAGCCTACTCGATCCTTTATATAGGACATTACACAGTGGAGGACAGCTAAGCTGTCCTTTATTTTCGGATCTGGCTTGCAACATTCTCGCGAGTATTCAAATGTTAAATCTCACAACATTCCTAAATCTCGCTAGGTCTTCACATCTTTCTCGTGTTCAGGCTGTCGTTATCCGTTGCGTCATTTTTATTACCAATCTGCGATATCTTCGCAGTGTGTTGTTCAAGGATTTCGTAAGGATATTAATGTTGCGATATTCTGATCCTACATCTTGCCTCTTCTCATGTCTTCCATGCGAAGGAGAGAATGTCATGAGAACTAGTACTTTCAAAATGCCGCAGCTGTTCATTTTTCCATATTCTTCTGTATTGACATGATTCGGTACTTTTACGCAGAATTTATTACACGTATCTCTTCTTCCATCCATTTCTTGACACGTCTTTTTCAACCGCTATTTCTCAACCGTTCATGTCTACTCTTCGCATTAAATGTGTTTACCTTTTCGAAGGTTGAATTCTTCTCTCTATATATATTTTATTTTTTTGTTTGATAAATAATAAATATTAAAAAAATTCTAATGATGTTTCTCATTCTTCTCTTCTTCTTTTTACTTTCCTTCTTATTTTTTCTGCAACTTTTCTTCAACGTTTCTCCGTAACTTCCGCTTCTGTTGATGTAAATCTTCTTCTTTCTACTTCTTTTGATCTTCAGTTTTTTCTTCATTCCCATACTGAAAATGCCTCCAGTTGGTCGTAAATATGAAACTTCTCTGGAAAGAGTTCAGAAAGATTTCGAAGAGAAGGGTTTCACATTAACCACCATTCCCAATCAAGAATCTAAATCCATTCTCTCTGCCAAATTGTTTTCTGATCATCATTGTGATGATAAGGAAATCATAGTTTCGCTTGGTCAGATTCTCACTGTCCTTCCCATTCCTCTCTATGATCCTAATCTTCCCTTATTTTATGAAATTCTTGCTCATGCGAAATCTCGCGAGCCATCTATCAATTGAGTGGGTATTGTATTCGCTTAATGCTTGAATTCGCCAACCGCGGTGCTGGTAAAGGATCTCTTTACCCAAAAGAAGTCAGGGATACTGAATTTGAGGATTTAGAAATATTCGCCGAAAAGTATACAGTAGAGAGTTTCTTTGAAAATTACGAAGTAATAAACATGAAAAATGATAGAACTCGCTGGGGTGCTCGCTTGAAGAGGAAAAGAAATGTTGCCAGCGATAGAATACTCATGCAGGACATTGATTGGCATTCTGTCAAGAATAATATTCCTCGTCACTCTAAAGACGACAAATGGTGCGTCTTTCCACTGGTTTTGAAGGGACCTTATATTTCAGGTCCAAACGTGCTTCGTGCGAATCTCGCCACTTACCAACCTTGGGTATTTAATTGGCCCGAGAAAGTGAAAGAGGTATGTCTTCGAGTCGTGTTCACTTCATAATCTTTCATTTATTGTTACTTTCTTGTTCTCTAACTCTTGCAAAATTTTTAGATTAACAAGCTGAGATCGAGCTATAAGAGAACCGGCAAGGCTAGCACTTTATCTATTCTGCGCTCCATCACAGATGAAGTAAGAAAAATCTTTATATTTTTAACAATATTGTTGCCTTTGTTTATTATCTTCATGTGTGTGCGAAGGTTGGTGTTGTAGCTGTTGAAGAAGAAGAAAGCTCTAAGGTTGCGAAGACCAAAGGCAAAGGTAAAGGTTCTCTTCGCAAGGAGAAATCTGCTGCTCCACCTTCAAAGAAGCGAAAAGTTCATTCTCCATCTCCTTCAAATCTTCGACCTGCCAAAAGTTCTGATGATGATGATAACGATGATGTTGATACTCCTTTCGCAAGAGAAGATTTTCCAGCTGAATCTTCTATGGTACAACTATCTAGCATCTTCTCTGACTCCATGCAAGGGATTGGGGATGATCGTCTCTCTAGTACATGCAAAGCCCTTGCAGTATCTGCGATGCTCCTTTACTAGAGGGTGATGATTCTCTTCAGGGAGTCTCCAGATCGGTGACTCCCAGCTTTCTGAACTCACTTGGTGTCTTGGTATTCCTTCGTTTCTATATTCCTTCATAATTATGATTTAAAATTATATTATATCTTGACAATTTCCTTCGCAGACTGGGAGAGATTCCTTCGATGTTGCCTCAAATCTTGAGAAAAGGCGTGGGATTCTTGAAAAGAAGAATCTTCAACTTCGCAAGAGAAATGAAGAACTAGAAGCTGAAGCTGCTACTCTTCGCGAGAAGAATAAACAATTAGAAGCTGATTCTTCCACTCAGAAGGAAAAGATATCTAGTCTTCAAAGTGCAAACCAGCAACTTTATGGTATGAAACTTTTCTCTTTTCCTTTGTTTTGTTTTCTCATTATCTTCCCTCATCTGATTTACCATTTTCGCAGACGTCTATAACCTTTCTGATGAAGCCATTCTCCTTCGCTCATTCCCTGACTCTATGGATAATAACACTCTTCTTGAAAACCTCAATAATTCTTTGAATAGCTTTTCAAATGACAAGATTAAATCTCTTCCCATAAATGAATTCCAATCTTAATTTCGCCTCTTAGAAATTGACCATAGATCCAGTTTGGGCTTAGCCAACCAATTTAAACGTTTCTATCTTAATTCTAAAGAGAAAATTAATGCTTTAAGAATCAATATCAGTAATCTCATAGATGATAAAGATCGCATCGCTAGACAAGGTGCTCAAGCGTTAGCGAAATTCCAAAAGACTCTTCTTGAGGTTCAAATTGAACGAGATGAATCTAACCGCAAAAATGTTGTTCTTAGCGAAAGAGAGAATCAAATTCGCTCCATTCTTCTCATAAATAATGATGATGAATTTTCTTGGGCTGCGAAAATTCTGGATGACGCCAAAAATAACTTAGGTGTTAACGTTAGTCTTCAAGCGGAGTATACGGCCTTGGTTAGGGATATGATTTCTGACAGAGAAGGTTGTTAATTGTTCTTCTTTATTTAACTGTTTTTCTTTCATAAAATTGTCATCAAGTTGCTGATTCATTGTCACATGTTCGCAGGAGCTGAAGAGAGATTTCTCAAAAGGATTGAAGAACTTGAGTCTGAGAAGGAGCAGCTCGCAAAGAATCTTTCTTCTCGGGATGATAAATATTCTAGACTGAAGAGCCAACTAAAGATTACTGTTGCGAATATTAAGAATGATGCTACTCTTTTTCGCAATCAGAATATTAAGACGGTCTGCGACGACAAAAATATCCCTCATTCTGCATATCCTTGCCTCCTAGAAGAAATCCCCAAGAATGTGCCTCCTCTGGATATCTCTGACAGTATTGCTAGTGAAGAAGAGGAATCTGATTGAGATGAAGAAGAAGAAAGATTTGATGAAGATGATGAAGAAGAATCAAACAAGAAATAGTTATGTTTCCTTCTTTCTCTTTTTGTAATATTTGTACATTCATTCTTTTAATCTCCTATCTTTGTAATCTTTTGCCGCGAATTTCTTGAATCTTCAAATACAAGTTCTACCTTTGTTGTTCCTTTCTGCACATGTTAAAGAGGCAATTCTTTTTTGCAATATAGTTAATCAATATATTATCAACCTTTCATGTTATGAGTGCGTAAATCTATCATATGGAGACAAATAACATGTTCTTATTATATTCATTCCCATACTTGCCTCTGTTATTTGTATTCAAATGAAAGATTAAGCAAGTTACTTTTGAATGGCAACATGTATTCATGCCTCAGTCTCGCAGCTGTTCCTGCTGAATTTTCGTAAGTAGGTATTTCTTGGTTTCTTCCAAGATTTTATTTTTCTTTTTCTCTTATGTGGTCTTATTTTGCCTTCATAGTTAAAGGTCTTATTGTGCCACCTCTTGTCATTGCGACAAAATCGCAGGACGTCTTTGCACTTGCATGCAAAAACCCATTGATCTTGCCTTAACTCTCTCTTTGAAAATTTTGTTGCGACAATATGACATGCCTAAAAATTCTCGCGAAAATAAAGCCCCGTGACATTGCCATCTTGCGACGAAATCGCAGGATGTCCTTACACTTTCATGTACTGACCCATTGATCTCGTCTTATCTTTGTCTTTTGTATTATTTCCTCTTCAGGATTGTCGCACAAATATGACAAGCCTAAACTTTCTTGCGAAAATAAAGCCTCATGACATTTGCGTCTTAAGACACTTATCAGCTCCCTAATGGAGGGTGCCGCCCTTATCTTCCCCCTGGTTGCCCCTTCAAGGAGACATACCTCTACCATACAAGGTTGGATCCTCCCATCCGGTCTTAACAACAACCAGTTGTTTTCGCAGCCTCTTATCCCTTTTGCCTATAGGGCTTATGGTTACGAGACTGCACCCTAAGTGGAGTTTTCTTCGGGCCGAGTGCAGCATAAGCCAAGACTTGCCAAGAATGGCCGAGACGCTTCAAACGCCCCAGGCACTCTTGGCTCAACCGTGTACCTCGGCGCCTTGATCAGATGCTGACTCCTTAGAAGAGAACCTCAGTCGTCCAACCTAAGTCATAAGCTTAGGTTGAAAATCCAAGGTACCTCTCCTGGATGGGCTTTATTGACCCCAAATCTCCATGACTCAGGTTCCAGGGGAGGTGTAACCTTTTCCCTGAGCCATGCAACAGGTATCCCCTTTTATGACGCAATTTAGGTCTTACATTTGCCTCTTGCGAAATTTTGATTTCGCGAACTAGGGTGTACGCCATAGCAGGTTCGCCCCTTTCTGATTGTTTTATTTTTTCTTCTGCATATCATCTCTTTTTTTTTTTTTTTTAAGATCAACCATACATCTTTATTTCTTCTCTCAGTTTTACTTTTGTAGTCATAAAATCAACAAATACATTCACTCTTTAAGTCTCTTACTTCTGCTACTTTCTGCCTCTGCATTTTTGAATTTTTCTGTTATTTTCTTGTCTTTTGCGAAATTTTCGCCGCTTCTTATCTTCAACATGCATTGGCTTCGCAGCGTTTCTTCTTCTCTCTGTTCTATTGCATCTACCATCAATCTTTCACTTTTTTGTTTTTCTTTGATGTTGTGTTTCCAATCCTTCTTCTTCGCAGCTCTTTCTTCGCAATATTCTATATCAATTTCATAACACTTCTTTCCTTCTATCCAATCTCCTTTTATGATGTCAATACCACTGGGATGAGGGAACTTGATACATTGATGGAAAGTCGATGCTACACCTAGAATCTCATGTAACCAAGGTCATCCAATCAATGCGTTGTATGGTGATTCCACATCGACTACACAGAATAAAATTTCAGAGGACAGTCCTTTCAGTGGAATTCGCATATGAGTTTCTCCTTTAGGCTTATTTGTAGTACCATTAAAACCATAGATTTTGTAAGTTGAAGGTATTAGATCTTCATCTTTCCCTCCCATAGTTTTATAAATATGATAAAAAAGGATATTCACGGAACTTCCAGTATCGATCAAAATTCTATTGATTGCCCATAAATTCTCAGCTTCATCATCTTCATCATTGCTAGGTTTTGGGTTAATCTCCAATCTTACCACTAATGGGTTGTCATGCATTTCTCCACCCTTAGGTACTTCTTCTGCGGTAAAATAAATAGTCTGCTTTTGCCATTCTTTCAGTGGCGATGTCTTCGCAATGTTCATTATTTCTCTATTATCGGCATCTCTTGCGAAAACCCTGCTGAGAGTGTTATCGTGAAAATCTTCAATTGTCTTGTACGAATGTACAATAGAGTTATAAAACAGATTCTTTGCCTTTGCTCCAACTTCTATCACAAATGTTTCTCTTTCTTTTGCTGTGTTTGTCCTGCGAATTTCTGGAGGAGGTGGTAATTCTTGAGGTTGAGTTTGTCCTACTAGAAAGTGATTTAATTTTCCCTGATCTATCATCCTGAGAATGATTCTCTTTATATTTCTGCAGTCATTTGTTGTATGTCCATGGAAATGATGATAAGAGCAAAATTCATGACTTATGTAGCTTGGAGGTGGTTCACTCCCCATGTTCCATGCAGCGGGTATGTTTTCCATCAGGATTATAGCTTCCCATATCTTCTCCACACTAGCATTCAGAGGTGGCATTTTGATTTCTTCCCATATTATCTTGTGATTTCGCTGTCCTCTATGATAGTTTTGCCTCTGACCTCCATAAGTTTCTTGTGGCTGATCAAGTCTTTGGATTTTGTTATTTCCACCATGGCTATAAAAATCTCTCTCTCTCTCTCGAATTCTTCTTGATCACGACTCCCCATAGCTACTAGCTTCTGCTGACTATCACCTATTACCCTCTCTTGTTGTCCTTGCGAGGTGCTCGCCACTGTATTTATCAACTTAGATAACAGGCTTGCATTTGCTGCTTTTGAACTTGTGTTCACTGGGTATGATTCCATCTCATTTTGTTTTTCCTCAAGAGCAATATATTCCTCCTGAAATTCTCGCAACTCAGTCATTGTGATTGTATTCTTGATTCTGAAAATTTGAATGTACAGCAGATTGGTTGCGAACATATCGTTAATGAATGACAGAATGAGATATCTCTCATCCACTCGACCAGCCATATCACTACACATTGTCTTCCACCTCATGGTTAGATGCTTCAAACTTTCGTCAGTCCTTTGTTTTAACTCAAATACATCTTCAATGCCAGGTCGCGAGGAATTGTTACTTATATATGCCCCTAAGAACGTAGTCTGCAAATGGTTAAAAGATGTTATGGTATTCTTTGGTAAACCTTCAAACCACTTTAAAGCTTCTCCCGTTAAACTTGATGCAAAATATTTGCACAACACAGCATCATGATTTTCCCATTGTAACATACATCTCACATAAGCTTTGATGTGTTGAATGGCACAAGTTGTTCCGTCAAAAATGCTAGTTAGCGCTGGTAGATTGCACTTTGGGGGTATTCCTCCTAATTGCACTTCTTGTGTAAACGGAGTTTTCGCAGCTTCTTCTATGGCTTCATCCAATTGTCTCCTGCCTCCTTCTTTTCTGTTGTTTAATATTCCTCTCATCTCCGCCAATTATCTCAGAATTTGTTCATTTACACCGGGATTTTGGTCCATTGGCCTCTTTAACTCTTTTTCTCTTCTTCTTCGCTCATGTACGTCTTGTCTTGCGAAATTTTGTGCTTCTTCCTCATTATCCTCTTCTTGTCTTTTTCTGTGATCTTCCCTTTCATGAATTCGCACATGATTATGTCTCTCATTTTCTTCTCTGCGATTTTTCTCATTCCTCCTCAATTCTTTTTGTCGTTTTTTAACTCTTCTTTGTACTCTATCATATTCTTCATTGATATTACCATTATTGCGATTTTGTTCATGCCTTCTTTCTCGATTATCATGATTATTCTGGCGAACTGCCTCTAGGAGCTCTTTTTCCTCCATTTCTACTCTCAGCCTCTCTCTTTCGCAAGCTAGACGTGCTTGTTCAGCATAATGTCTTTCTATTTCTTCTTCAATTGTTCGCTGATTCCTTTGAACATCTCTTCCCTGTAATATTCTCCTCCCTTCTTCCTGATTTTCTTCACCATCTTGATTACTTTGCTCTTGAGGTTGTCCATTCCCCTGATTTCTATTATTTTGTCCATTTTGGAGAGTTTCGCCATGTGGGATATAACGATCTTCAATCATTTCTCTTCTTTCGCGGTATTCTCCGTCTAGATTTTTTATTTCCTCTCGAGTACCTTCATTAACATTTACTACAGGTGAGTTTCACCTTATTTCTCCCCTAGTTGACCTTGAACTTGACCTTGTAGTGCTTCTTGACCTTTTATTCTGTAATCTCATGTTTTCCATCCTCAATTCATGATTTTGTCTTGTCAAATTTGCACGTTCTTCTGCTTCTAATCTCCCCTCCTCGTGTATTCTTTGTCTCAATGCCTCTAACGCTTCGATCTCTTCATTTCTATGAATTACTCCTCCAATCATTTCTTGGTCTCTCTCCTCCCGTCCATTGCTTCTTAATTGCTGCTCTTCTTCCATTTCATCTACGGAATTTGATTGCCAAGTATGCACACTTACACTGTCATAATCTATAGCTCTATTTTGTGTTGGTGTACGTTGAATTGGTTGTTGAATTTGATTTTCTCCATCATTTCTCACATCCATCCTTGAAGACTCCTCAATTTCATCTCTCCCTCTACCAGCAAGCCTCTTACTCCTTCTTACAGTTTTTGGTTGTTTTGAGTTATTTCTTCTTCTAACCATTTTTCAAATTTAATGAGTTGTTGAAAGTTATATAGAATTCTTTATCTATTACTCCCAATTCCTTCAAATCACAATATCAATCTTCAGTCCCTGTTTCTAGCGCCATTATGTAGTTGCAGGAATTCCTACAATACATCCCTCATAAGAATTCATAATATTCAACACATCTTTAAGATCAACAATCAACCTTTTTATTAATTGAGTTAGAAATTTTACAAGAAGGAAATGAAATCAAGAATATAATTGCAACTCTAGACTTTCTCTCTCCTCAAAACTTTCTCTCCACTCTAAAAAGATCTCTCCCTCTCTTAAGCCTACTCGGTCCTTTATATAGGACATTACATAGTAGATGACAGCTAAGCTGTCCTTTATTTTCGGATCTGGATTGCGACATTCTCGCAAGTATTCAAATGTTAAATCTCACAACACTCCTAAATCTCGCTAGGTCTTCACATCTTTCTCGTATTCAGGCTGTCGTCATCCGTTGCGTCATTTTTATTACCAATCTGCGATATCTTCGCAGTTTGTTGTTCAAGGATTTCGGAAGGATATTAATGTTGCGATATTCTGATCCTACAAAATTAGTAATATTTTTTTCCCCTAAAACCTAAATTCGGTCACTGAAAAATAATTTTCTTTTTAATTTGATTTACCTTGTATCAATATTTGTCTTTGCTATCTCTGTTTAGTTAGTTTAAGTGTCAGTTTCTTATCATGCTCTCTTTCCCTCTTTCTCTTTCCTCTGCAAAAATGAAAAAAACAAACCCTATTATTTTGATCGCGGCTATGCTCAGATCGACTCCTTTGGAGCAGATCTGAGAAGAACAAATCACACCCAATCTTCTTTTATCCTTCTATCATCTATCCCTGCAATTTCTTTATAGATTTAGTTTTGTTATTTGGAGAGAATCGGCTTGTTTCCTTTGCTTTTTGAAGTCTGGTTTTGCTGATCTTTGGCTGATTTGTACAAGTTTTTTTTTCCTTTATCTTTATATCTTTGATGAGAGGAGATCAAGTCTTTCATTCACTTTCAGTTATGAGTTTCAACCAAGTCACAACAACCTCATCAGCTCCCACAACTCCATGTAGATCGGTTTCCACATCTGTTCACAAATATCTTTTTAATTTATTTATATCTGATTTAGGCCTAATGTTGTATCTTTTGCTTCCATCTGTAACTCCTCCTTGTTTCTGCTTTACTGTTAGGGTATACTTCGTCTCTAGTAGACTAGATCTAACTTTTTTGCTGGGCTTCGAAATGTTCTATTTGGTTGAAGACATGTTCAACAAGATCAAGTTGTTCTATGGAGTGTTAAAAACAACAGCAACAAGAGCATCATCTTCAAATCTTTCTAAGGAAACAAAGACAACAAAAACAAGATTAAGAATATCAACTTTTTCATAAGCTACAACTACTGTTACCAAGACTCTCAAGCCGATTCAGTATGATTCGATCCGATCCAGACCGCTAAAGACTGATTTACATGAACTTTGTTATATTTGGAACTGTTACTGTTACTTAGACCTAGGAAGATACTGTTACTTAGAAAGCACATCATGATACTTGATTTTACATGATCTTGAGAAATTTGGGTTGGTTTTAATCCAGTCACTGCTTTATGCAGCCACACAAATTGATTTTATAGCAAAATCAATTTGGCCCTTTGGTGAGGCTTGGTCCTCTTAGAAACCTAAAATGGTAGTTATGTTTGTAAGGATAGAGTTATTCAAGAATTGAAGGAGATACTATAGAACTGATGAATGTATGATGAACTTGAATAATCTCAATAATGTTTCCGATTCGCAAAACCGGTGTTATGAATATATTGAATGAGGTTCGCCTTTAATTTTCTCGAAAAAAAAAGGTTAATTTAAGTATCATATGTTGTAGCACTTGCTAGCCATGGTAGCGGGTTAACAATATTGAAAATGCTAGATTGGTCGGATCTCTGTTCAAATTTTCTACTAATGAATCAGTGTTCTTAATCTCAATATTATGAATCAATATTCGTAATTTTAGGATTATGAATCAGTCTTTATCGGCAATACGATGTTGGATATTTGGTGTTAAAAAATCTCGTTTGTGGAATAAGATCATTGTGGAAAAGTATGGATCTCAACTGTCAACCTGGATACCTTGTAAAATTAACACTGCTCATGGGTGTTTGTAGGTGAAAAGTTTACTGCTTAAAGAGTAAAATGGTGTAGTAGGCAGATGATAGATGAAGCAAATCGTCTAAAACTTTAACCATATGCACTGCACATGAGTGTTTTGGGTTCGAGAGATCAATCTGTGTGACTCTTTCCTAAACCAAGAAATGGTCATTCCATATTCAATTCGGTCACAAAGGAAAGAGAAGGGTCGATTTGTAGGGAGGGAAGCTGAGAATGTGTTGAGATCCATGGTAACTGATTGTGGATGATGTGTTGAATTGCTTTGAAGATGATTTCTCTGTATTAGACCAAGAGAAATCTTCTATGTGTTTTTTGATGTAGTTTTTACAGGTGGTAAGAAAGGTATGGTTCACTCGGAATTTTTAAAGACTTGGTTTTAAAACTTAATAAAAGAAAATATTAAAATTGTAAAATTATGGTAACATGATGAAGAGAGATAAGTCCAGGGTTTTGGATTCCACTACATCTAATGTTTATAAATTCAATAATAACAACTTTGACACAATACTCCTAATTTACTCAAGGAAATTTCGAACTCAATCTCATGCCTTGAAGGATATAACGTTACAAACTCTTTTTTATGAATTTTGTCGTTAATCTAAAGCCTAATTTTCCTTCGTTTATAAAATATCGGTAGCTTAAAAACTACCCAAAATAATTATCATGAAGCATGTAAAGAAGAAAAAGTTTATACGCACAAAATGGAGTAAATATGTCACAAAAATTAATTACTAAGAATTACTCATAGTGAAATAGCTTCTTCCAAAACTTCTGAAAATAAATTTAGCTACTCATGAATTGAAAAATGGATAAAAATTGATTAATCATTGTATTCAAAATAATTAAATTTGCTTACAACGATTTTTAGTTGCTAAAGGTCTCCGGCCACCAAACGCAGTTTAGTTGCTAAAAGTCTTTCACAAATGAAACAGTAAACGATATACAACTTCTGTGGTTTATTAATGACTGCTTCTGCGACTGTTTCTGGCGAGCAATTGTTCTTCGTGTTCTTGAGTTTTGCAGCAGCAGAGAACTCTCTGCAATTTCGATTTTCTTTGATTCTAGCTCTCTATTTCTTCCCAAACTCTTCACATATCCTCTCTGACCTCCAACCATCTCTTTTATACTCAACAGGGTCATTAGATCTCTGGAATATCTCGTCATCAATTTATTATTCTTTACGGGGCAGTCATGGGAATAATTTCCATTATTATCTCTTTCACGCTCTCTCTAGCTGTTAAACTTCCATATTTCTCTCCTTCACGAATCTGTTATCAGCCCACACACTTCGAACACGATGATACTTGTCTCTTGATTGAGTATTACTCGTGTTATCCCATGGAAAACTCGTGCTTCCATGTTTTAATCAAACTCGGCGATCCAACCAAATTTATTCGAATCCAATACCTATACAAGGCTTGTTTTGCTCAATCAAGTCCAGCTCAATGAATACTTGCGATGAATCTCATTAAATCATGTCCAAATCTCGAATCCAAAATCTGCTGGTTCCCTGCATAATTTTCCCGCCAAAACTGGGGAAGAAGAAGGGTATCCAATCCGGGGGTCCCTGTATCACTTGTCCTGGGTTCCTTTAACAAATATTTTTTTTTTGGGGGGGAGTGCCCCGAGTAATTTTTCTGGGTGTTTTCAACACATTTATTGGGGATGCCCTTATCAAAATTTGGGTTGCCTTTAGTACTTTTTCGAGCCGATTTCTCCAAAAATACCTACACACACATAGAATTGAGCACTAACATTATATTGAACTGAGACAAATCAGACACATAAATGTGTCCATCATTTTTGAGATATGGTTGACGTATGACTGATATATGATAAGATGAACTCAATTATGTTGTTCATATCCTAGGTCGAGGAACCTGTATTTAGCAGAGGTAGTTGACACATTGATCTCCAGTAAGTGGTGACGGTTGAAGAGGGGTGGAAGAGTGGGGAAGTGGGAAATCGTGTTTGAACCAGTTTCGTCATGTTAGGGAGACTTGGTTAATTGTCAGACCACTACTCCATTTACTCCTTCAACTGCCTGCACAACTTACTCACTTTCTCATCGTGGATGTATTGCTGTATCACACGTGTTATAGGCTTCCAAACCAAAACTCTAGTGAATATCCTCCCATGTGACATGATTGATGTCTCATGTGAAGTCTGCTTTGCAGACATGCATTTATTTGGTCAACTGTTTATCTAAATATACTGTCATGTTGGGAAAATTTTACAAAAGCATTATTTTCCTTTTTCAAGGATTTACACTGCTCATGAACTAAGAAGAGACCGGATCCAGCCTTTTCCTTTAACAAATAAAGGTTATCCATTTTAGAGGAATGCATCTCGACCATAGGTTTTTTTCATGCAGTATTTTTTTCTGACACTTTCCTAAAGAATACCAACCTATTCCGTACTTAGGTTTAGTTCTTGAATAAGTTTATTGATATTATTATAAAAAAGATTCAACAACTTCACAAAGATCACGTTCTCAGTTAAGAGATTGATTGAGTTCATCATCATACTGAGCATACTTCTCTTAAAGTGTTCAATGATTTTAGATCACTATCACTTCTGGCAGGTTCCCGTTCAGATTCTAATTCAGATCCTTGTAGTTGCAGGAAATCCCACAATACACCCCTCACAAGAATTTACTTTACTAATCCATTTGAAGATGAATATCTATATATTTTTATTGATTATCTTCTTGAAATGTTTACAAGGATAGATAGAACAGAGCTAAAGAAATTACAATCACTCTAGATTTTCTCTCTCCTAATGACTTGCTTAACAATTCAAAAAGAACTCTCCTTACAACAGACTAACTCAACCCTTTATATAGGGTAATACACAGTGGATGACAGCTAAGCTGTCCTTTATTTTCGGGATGACTCGCGAAGTGTCGCGAGTGTAGGATCATAATATCGCAACGGACAAGGTTCGCGGGATTAATAAACGACGGTGTCGCGAGGGAGTCGCAGGGAGCTAAAATAAACGACGCGATGAATAACGATAAACAAAACAATTGGAAGACATGAAACCTGGCGAGGGTTAAGAAGTGTCGCGAGAATGAATATTCGTGCACTTGCGACACTTCGCGAGGCATTCCCGAAAATAAAGGATAGCTTAGCTGTCATCCACTATGTATTACCCTATATAAAGGGCTAAATGAGTCTGTTGAAAAGGAGAGATCTTTTTGAATGGTGAAGCAAGTCATTAAGAGAGAGAAAGTTTAAGAGCGCTTTAATTTCCAAGTGTAATTCTATTGTACTGTGTAAACATTTCATGGAATCAATTAATAAATATTCTTGATCACACATCTTTCAATGGATTAGTCAAGCAAAACTGAGTAAGGGGTGTAGTGTGGGATTTCCTGCAACTACATATGCGCTAGAAACAGGGAGGATCATTTTTAAAAGAGAGAAGATTGCAATTAAAGTTGTTTGAATCAGGAAAATGAGAAAGGAAAATCTTAAATCGGATGAAAAAGATATGGCATGCAAAGATGAGACACAAGAGTAATGATTAGCGAATTTCATGAAAATATCAAAGGAAGAATACACAAACGGGATTTCGAAGGAAAGAAGATTACGGATAGAGAAATGGCATCACCTTTGAAGGATTGGGAAAAGCAAGAGATAACATTCACGGGGGAAATATCCAAAGAAAATTTGGATCACACATCTCCACTGGTGATCACAATAAACGCGTATAAGGAAGGAGAGGAATCGGAGAACACGGTAAAAACATGGGTGGTGAATGGAGTTTTAATCGATACAGGGAGTCTGGTGAACATCATGTTCTATCACGCTTACAAAAGATGGGATATAAAGACGAAGATATGATTTTCGCGGCATACAATATTCAAGGTTTTGGTAAATCCGTAACAAAAGTTAAAGGGGAGATAAGAATACGTATTCCGTTAGGAGGAATTGAAACACAGGTGACATTAAATGTAGTGGATATGGAATCACCGTACAACATATTACTAGGAAGACCATGGGTACATGCAATAAAAGCTGTGGCGTCGACGCTTCATCAATGTATCAAGTTTCCTACACCCACTGGAATTGGCAAGATCAAAGGGGATGCTACTAAAGGAAGAATATATTATCAAAATGAAGTAAAGTGTTGCGAGGAACAAGTAAACAAGCGAAAGAATATATCAAAGTATCGCAAAAAGATGGCGAGGGTGGCTAAGAAAGAAGAAGAGTTTAGAGTTTATATGATAAGAGCAAAGGAAGGAAAAGGCATACCTAGCGAGACCTCGGGAGAAGAAAATGATCTTGCGAAAGAACCAAAAGGACCAACCCCTATGGGAGAACCGAAGGCCAATTACGTCGCGGCAGAACAAACCAAAGAAGTGAATATTGGAACTAAGGAAAAACCCAAGATGCTAAAGATTGGAACTATCATGGAAGCGAGATGAAGAGAAAAGAAGCGCCGATCTGTTGCGAGATTATAAAGACATCTTCGCGTGGGATATGGATGAAATGCCTGGTATAGATCCGTCGATCGCTTTGTCACAAGTTAGAAATTGATAAAAATGTGAAGCCATTTAAACAAAGAATTAGAAAGATAGCAACAAACATATCACCCTCGAGATAGAAGAAGAACTGCAGAAGATCTTTGGATGCGGGAATTATTAGACAAGCAAAATATCCTGAATGGATAGCGAATATGGTTATAGTTCCAAAGAAGAACAAGGGAATAAGGATTTGCATTGATTTCACTGATTTAAACAAAGCTTGCCCTAAAGACAGTTTTCCATTGCCGGATATTCCACAACTAGTCGAATCGGCGGTAGGAATGAAAGAGTATCATCTCTCGGACGGGTACAAAGGTTACAACCAGATTCCTCTCGCCGAGGAAGATCAAGAGCATCTTTGCTTTCTTCGCTCCAAGAGGATTATCTTTGCTATACCAAAATGCCGTTTGGTCTGCGAAATCTTTGGAGCAACGTATCAAAGGATGGTAAAAGAGGTATTCGCGAGAATGGATACATAAAACACTAGAGGTATACGTAGATGACATCTTTGGTAAAAAGTAAGAAGGCGAGAAGATCACGTGCGAGACACGAAAGAAATTTTTGAGCGAGATGAGGCGTTTTAACATCAAAGTAAATCCGGAAAAATGTACCTTCGGAGTTGCGTCAGGGAAGTTCTTGGGTTATATTGTATCAAAGGAAGGAATACATGTTGACCGGAGAAAGTAAAAGCGATTCGCGATATGCCGACACTGCGACAAAAAGGATGTTCAAAAGCTGAATGGGTTGTTAGCATCACTAGGAAGGTTCATCTCGCGGTCATCCGATAAGTGTAAACACTTTTTCAGCGTTCTGAAAAAAAGGATCGAAGTTTAAGTGGACGGACGAATGTGAAAAGGCTTTACAAGGGATCAAAGAGCATTTAATGGATATATCCATTATGCAGAAGGCAGAACCAGGAGAGGAATTATTAATATACCTCGCGACACCGTCGAAACATCCTTATCATTTTTGTGGAATTATTAACTAAAACATCCTGCAGAGGCAAAAATACTTGGAAAATAATAAGACAAGATCAATGGGTCTTTACATGCAAGTGTAACGACGTCCTGCGATTTTGTCGCAATGAAAGGTGGCAGGGGAAGACCTCTAATTAGGGAGGTCTAACTTGGAAGACCACACGAAAATGATAAGGCAAGGTCAATGGGCCCTTGCTTGAAAACGTAAAGGCGGCCTGCGACCTTGTCGCAACAAGAAGAGATAAAATAAAGACTACCGAAACGATAAGGCGAGACAAGTAGGATTCTTGATTTATGAAGATACCCGCGATCTCGTCGCAACGATACGTTTCAATAACAATAAAATTATTATCCAACCAAATACATGATGACAACTAAAGTCTTCCATCTGAAGATAAATAACAGAGGCAAGTATGGGAATGGAAAAGATGGAATATTGTTATTCATCTTCTGATGAAAGAGTTATACATCAATAATGTTAGCCAATTATATTACAAAGAAGAACTACCAAAAAGGGGAGTGAAGATTGAATTTAGGGGGACAATCCAAGAAGTACACTATAATAAAGAGATACGAAATGTACGAGATATTAGAGGCAAATAAAAAAAACAAAAAGAATTATCTCTTTGGTGATTCTTCTCCATCGATTCTTCATCCTATTATTCTCATCGCCAGAATTTTCTTCTTCGCTAGCCTCACTATCGAAACGTCTGAGACAAAGTGATTCTCGGGAACCTTTTAGAAAGCCAGGGATATGAATGCAGAGGGATATTGTGGTCCTTACAAACGTACTCCATGGCTCCATTGCGAAAACGAACGGCATCATTATTAAAATTCGCCACTGTCGTTAGAAATTGTTTCTTCAACTTGAAATATTTATTCTCGCGAAGGGAGAGACTCTTTGCGAGCTGTTCTTTTTCAGTTTCAAGTTCTTCAATTCTCGCTGGAAAATTCCTGGCGAGTTGTTCTTTTTCAGATTCAAGCTCTCTAATTCTAACTTGAAGTCTCTTCTCGGATTCTACAAATAAGTAACAACAAGTTAATAATTTACAAGCAATACTACAAAAGTAAGAAGCAGTAAGGTATAATAAGTAACCTTCTCTCGTCGGATATCATATCTTTAATCAAGGAAGTATGCTCGGCATGAAGACTAACATCAACACCTAGGTTATTCCCGGCATTATCTAAAACTTTCGCAGCCCAGGCGAATTCATCATCACTATTAATAACAAGAAGAGAACGAACTTGCTCTTCTTCGCATTTGCTTAAGTATGGTATTCGATGAAGGAGTTCATCTCGTTCAACTTGCACACCAAGAAGAGATTTGTGGAATTCGCTAACGCCCGTGCACCTCTGTTAGTAATGCGATCGTTCTCATCTATGAGATCACTAATTTTCTTCCTTAAAGTCTTGATTTTCTTCTCGGAATCAAGGTACATTCGTTTAAAGCGATTAGTTAAATTTAAACTAGATCTGTGTTCGATCTCTAAGAGATGATATTTGGATTGAAGATCCTTTAAGGAAAGGAGGTTAATTTTATTTGAGAAACTACTTAGAGATTGATTGAGGTGAGTAAGAAGGACATCATCATTCATAGGCTCGGGAAATGAATGGAGAAGAATGGATTCTTCGGAGAGATTATATACGTCTGCGAGAATAATAGTCAGACAAAGAAAAGTAAAAGATAGCATGAAAAGGATTTGAGAATTGAAAATTACTATACCATAAAGTTGCTGATTTGAATTCTGAAGAGTGATTACTCTCTCCTTTTGGGAGTCCAGATCGGCTTCTAATTTTTGAATCTTATCGCGAGATGACGCGGCTTCAACTTCCAGCTCTTGGGTCTTCTTGTTCAATTGTAAATTTCTCTTTTCAAGATTATTGCGTCTTCTCTCGAGATCTGAGGCAACTACAAAAGAAGTTTTTCCAACCTATGAAAGAAGATAGAAAAACCGTTAATACATATATATTTAAAAATTTAAAATTAACAGGGAAATATGACTACATGCATACCAAAGACCCAAGTGCGTTCAAGAAGTCAGGAGACACAATTCTAGAGGCTCCATTGAAAGAATTATTGCCCTCTAGTAAAGCAGCATTACACACATTTGCGAGAACCCCGCAAAGGGAAGCTAGGGGAGCATCTCCCATTCCTTGGAAAGAGTCTGAGAAGATGCTAGATAACTGATCCATAGAAGAACCGGCCAATGGAATCTCTTTAGTGAGAGAGGGATTCGAATCATGGTTATCCTCGTCAGAAGATTCGGAGCTTGAGCTAAGCCGAGAAGAAGACTGAGTCTTTCGCTTCTTAGTTAATGGAGCAGAAGATCTATCTTTGCGAACGACGGTTTTACCCTTACTTCTAATCTTCGCGGCTACAGCTTCTTCAACTCCAACCTTCGCATACGGTTAAAGATAAGAAACAGAGGCAACCTTCGCATACGGTTAAAGATAAGAAACAGAGGCAACAATATTGTTTCAAATAACAAAGGAAATGTTTCTTACTTCACCCGTAAGCGATCGAAGTATCGTCAGAGTACTCTCCAACGGATTATCCTTGTAGCTTCTTCTCAATTTGGCGATCTGAAAAATTCCACAAACTCAGCAAATATAAAAAGAAAGTTGCGAGGGCAAGATTTGAAGTGGAAAACATACCTCTTTTGCCTTATCAGGCCATTTGAATTCCCAAGGATGATATCCTGCGAGATTCGCAGGAAGAATATGCGAGCCCGCGATGTAAGGGCCATTTAAAATCAAGGGTACAACCCACCACTTCTCATCCTTGGAGTGGCGAGGAGTAGTATTATTTCCGGTGCCGTCAATATCTTGCATGAGTAATTTATCCTCGGGGACATTATCCTTCTTTTTCAGCGAATGCCCCAAATGAGATTTCGCATTCCTCATCTTTATCACTTTGAATAATTTTCAAAAAAGTTCTCTACACGTGTATTTCTCAAAGATCTATTTCCAAGTTTGCGAAATCGGGGTTTCTAACAGTATTAGGGTATAAAGATCCTTTGCCAGCACCACGGTTCGCGAACTCAAGCATTAGGCGAATGCAATCGCCACATAATTGATAAACAGCCCGAGAGAATTTTTCATGGGCCAAGATTTCATAAAATAAAGGCATCTCAGGATTGTATAAGGGAATGGGAAGTCCTGCGAGAAGCTGACCTAGCGAGACTATAATTTTTGATCATCACATTGATGATCGAAAACAACTTTGCAGAAAGAATAGATGAAGATTCTTGATCAGGAATGGTTGATAGAGTAAAACCCTTCTCGAGCAACTTCTGTTGAACTTCATCAAAAGAAGATTTGTATGCACGACTAATGAAAGCCATTATCAGTATGGGAATGGATGGGAGGTTGGAGATTAGGATCAGCGTTAGAAGGGATGAAGAAAAGAATTACAAGATAGCGAGGAGCGCAAATTGCGGAAGGAGAGAGTCAAGAAAAGTTGCGAGAGAAACTAAAGGAAGAAAAGAGGAGGAAAAGAAAGCTATATATAGAAAAATCAAAAAAGATTCTTGAGGAAAACGAGGGCATTTAATGCGAGAAGAGACACGAACGGACGAGAATAAACGGGTGGAAGAGACGTGTCAAGAAAAGACTTTAATAGTCAAAATCGTGTAATAGTACGGAGCTGAAACAGATAAAGATAAGTAGTTGCGGCAAATCAAAATATTGATTCTCATGATATTCTCTCCCTCGCAGAGGAGATGTAAGGAGAGACAGGAGACGGAACTTCATATATATACTACAAAGAAGCTTCGGAACTTCGCTAAAAGAATAGAGGCAAGTACGTACTTTTCAAGAAAAATATTCTTTCGCTCGTTCCTTCACCGATTGAAACCAAGGATTATTACAACAACGAATTTTTCCTTCAAATCGCTCTTCAAGCAATATTCAAGGAAAAAGAGGCAAGATGTAGGATCATAATATCGCAACGGACAAGGTTCGCGGGATTAATAAACGACGGTGTCGCGAGGGAGTCGCAGGGAGCTAAAATAAACGACGCGATGAATAACGACAAATAAAACAATTGGAAGATATGAAACCTGGCGAGGGTTAAGAAGTGTCGCGAGAATGAATATTCGTGCACTTGCGACACTTCGCGAGACATTCCCGAAAATAAAGGATAGCTTAGCTGTCATCCACTATGTATTACCCTATATAAAGGGCTAAATGAGTCTGTTGAAGGGGAGATCTTTTGAATTGTGAAGCAAGTCATTAGGAGAGAGAAAGTTTAAGAGCGCTTTAATTTCCAAGTGTAATTCTATTGTACTGTGTAAACATTTCATGGAATCAATTAATAAATATTCTTGATCACACGTCTTTCAATGGATTAGTCAAGCAAAACTGAGTAAGGGGTGTAGTGTGGGATTTCCTGCAACTACATATGCGCTAGAAACATCCTGTATTAGGGAGGTCTAACTTGGAAGACCACACAAAAATGATAAGGCAAGGTCAATGGGCCATTGCATGAAAATGTAAAGGCGGCCTGCGACCTTGTCGCAACAAGAAGAGATAAAATAAAGACTACCGAAATGATAAGGCAAGAAAAGTAGATTTCTCCATTCATGGAGATACCTGCGACCTCGTCGCAATATAAAATTCGACATCAGTGAAGAATACATTTCAAAATGATGATGACTGAGTAAAGATCATTTCGTAAAATTGAAGGCGAATAAACTTGCGAGATTATAGTCATAGTTAAGAAGAAGAAAATAAGAGAATTATTCAACAAGGGATTTAATCTTTCAAAACAAAAAGACAAATCAGAAAAAGTTATAAAGCGATTAATTCTCTACATCAATTTTATCATCTTCACCAATAATTTTCTCGGCTTCACTTACGAGAGAATGGAATTTCGTCGGAAATTTTTTTTTTAAGATTTTTATTGACAACTTCGGCATTGGTGACATCTTCGCCGCTTTCATAATCATAGTCATCATCAGGAGAGTTGGGGACTTCATCATCACTTACTTCTAAAGGTTTGACACGAACAGGTTCAAGAGATTTAGACAATAAAATGTCATTCACAATAACCTCGGCCTTGAGATGAAATTGACGAAGGAGCGCTTTCTGCTGATTTTTACTATCTATGTCCTTACAATCAGACATATAGTCAAATCTCCTTTCGGCACGATCGCGAGAAAGAGCAAGGGAAGTAGCAAGCGACCCATTTTCTTTGCGAAGTTTAGAGTTGTCTGACTTGAGAGTAGAAATAACAGAGCGAAGCTTTTTCTCAGAATCTGCATAACAATTGAATAAGTAAAGATTAAAAGACAATCTTAAAGATTATGGGATCCATAAATGAATTAAGGTAGTCAAATAATATGACTACCTTCCTTTTGAGAAACAAGATCTTTGAATAAAAGACGAACAACTATTTCCCAATCGGTCCATGGCGTCATCGAATGTGTCCCCAACTAAGCCCTCCAGACGAGATCGCAAAGATTTTTCGTTGGAAATAAGTATGGCATTCTCAGTAACAAGCGAAGAATTGGATTTTTCTAGCCGAGAACATTGATCCTTGAATTGGTTCGCTTTTACACTCAAGGATATTCTACCTTGAATAAGTTTATCTCTTTCGGTGTAACTTCTTCAAGTTGACTCCTCAGCGTGTGAATAGCTCGTCCTTGTTCTTCACATAATATTTGACAAGCATTATATTGTTGCGAATAGGTCGCCACTTTGTTTAATAGAGAAGGTGTTTCTTGAGAAAGAGTTCCGTTCTCATCTGATAAAGTTTCCATTTCCAAATTAGCTTTATTCAAAGAATAAGAGAGGCGAGATATATCATTACTTAATGAGTCTTGACTCTGAGCTAACGCGATGTTTTCTTTAGACAAATTATTTATTTGGTCGGCAGATATGTATGAAGACTATTTAAGTAGTTATATTGCTCCATCCAAGCGTCTCTCTCAACACGAACTTCTTCACCAATGGATTCCAATTGATATATCTCCATTGTTCGTTTCTGATTTATGGCTTGAAGAGCAGACAAGGGTTTGAGATAAAAAAAAAAAAAAAAAATGATGGGGTGGCGAGAGTATACCTTTTAACTCCTCATTCTTCCTGCGAAGATTATCACGGTCTAGCGAGATGTTGTGAAATTTTTGATTTTCAAGATGGAAACTGTTACATCTCTCAGTCATAGCTTGGAGATCATTCCTCAATCTAGTGATTTCTTGAACCAAAGATGCTTGCGAAATCCTATCAGGACCAAGATGTTTACTTAGAATCTCGCAAACATCAGACTTGACAGGGTCGACGGAAGTTTTCCTGGCATCATTCACAAGATCTGAAAGGACTTTGAGAGCCACTTCTATCCCTTCCAAGTTTTCTTTGGTAAGAGGGATTTGCTCGGAGGAAGAAGCAATAATAGCAATGGAAGGAGGAGACGGGCCATCTTTCATCAAGGCAACACACGGGAAAGGAAGTCTCGGGAAGGATGATGGCTGGAGAAATGTCGGAGGCATGAATAGTAGGATTATTATGAGGAGCTTGATCTGCGAAGAGTTCGAGGCATAGGAATGCATGTCATCGATAATGTTCTCGCGAGAATCGGCCAAGAAATCATCTTGCGATGATCTTGCAACCGGAGAAGAAGGTGTAAAGGAGGGAAAGGAAACACTTTGGGAGTAACGAGGCTTGGGTTGGCGAAGTCTTTTAGGAGTTTTGTCAATACTTCCATCATCCTGCCGAATAACAAGTTAAATAAGAAACAGAGGCAACAATATATTGTTAAACAAATGTTTCTTAAATACCTTATCACTCGCAGGCTTTCTCTTTGAAGCCATAGATTTTACTCGCGAAGAGGGCTTTGATTGCGCAAGGGATTCTTGTTGCGAAGTAGATTTCGACTGACGAGCCCAAAGAAAGAAGAGGGTTCTTCACGGTAAATTTAGTTACAGGCTGGTTCTTGCTAAATAACAATGGCGAAAGGAAACTACAAAATTAATCATACCGAGTGTGATTTTAACAAAGAAAGATAATCTCAAAATTAATCAACCACAAAATCAGTCAGATATGGCAAGATTAACAAACCTAGACGCCATGAGAACGACAACTGATAAAAATGGTAAAGAAGATGGTGAGAGAAAATAGCAGGCCGACACTTGCAGAGTGATGAAGAAGAAGAACACTTGCAGACGATGAAGAAGATGAAAAAGAAAAGGAAAATTCTTCACAGGGGACACTCCTATAAATAGACGAGAAAAAATATTACGACCGGATAACATTAAATGCACCGGTAAAAGGGATAAATATAGACACGTGTAAACGGTCACTACTAAATCCAAGAAAACCAGGCAAAAGGAATTTCAGTAGGATCCAAACATCGCACAACACATTTCCTAATAAACGAGAAGAGCTTGCGAGATTGATTATTTTCCGTAACTCATGAGGCAAGAAATGACACTTCATATATATATATTACAAAGAAGCTCCAGAACTTCGCCAAAAGAATAGAGGCAAGTACGTACTTTTCAAGAAAAGTATTCTTTCGCTCGTTCCTTCACCAATTAAAACCAAGGATTATTACAACAATGAATTTTTCCTTCAAATCGCTCTTCAAGCAATATTCAAGAAAAAGAGGCAAGATGTAGGATCATAATATCGCAACGGACAAGGTTCGCGGGATTAATAAACGACGGTGTCGCGAGGGAGTCGCGAGGAGCTAAAATAAACGACGCGATGAATAACGACAAACAAAACAATTGGAAGACATGAAACCTGGCGAGGGTTAAGAAGTGTCGCGAGAATGAATATTCGTGCACTTGCGACACTTCGCGAGGCATTCCCGAAAATAAAGGATAGCTTAGCTGTCATCCACTATGTATTACCCTATATAAAGGGCTAAATGAGTCTGTTGAAAAGGAGAGATCTTTTTGAATGGTGAAGCAAGTCATTAAGAGAGAGAAAGTTTAAGAGCGCCTTAATTTCCAAGTGTAATTCTATTGTACTGTGTAAACATTTCATGGAATCAATTAATAAATATTCTTGATCACACATCTTTCAATGGATTAGTCAAGCAAAACTGAGTAAGGGGTGTAGTGTGGGATTTCCTGCAACTACAGCGAGTGTTATAAACACTCTTCTTTGCGACACTCCTAAATTTCGCCAAGTTTTCACACTTTTCTCATGTTTTGACTGTCGTCATCCATTGCGTCATTTATATTACTTTCCTGCGACGCCTTCGCAATGTAGTCGTTTATTACTCTCGCGAAGTATTGATGTCGCAATATTCTGCTCCTACATCTTGCCTCTTCTCATGTCTTCTCTGCGAAGAAGAGAATGTCATGAGAACCAATATTTTAAAATGCCGCAACTGCTCATCTTTATCTCGCGATTGTTCATTTTTACTCGTTTTATTCATGTACGGAATTTATTACAGGTGTTTCTTCTTACACTCTTTTCTAAACACGTCCCTTTCAACCGCTTATTATTGACCATTCACGTCCCATCTCGCATTAAATGTATTTGTTTTCTCGAGGATTCTCTTCTCTATATATAGTTTTCTCACCCTTCTCTTTTTCTCTTTTATTTTCTTTCTGCAACTTTCCTTCAGCTTCTTTCCTCCGTAATTTGCGTTTCTGCTACTGTAAATCCTTTTTTCCTTCTCTTGATTTTCGCTTCTCCCTTCATTCCCATACTCTAATAATGGCTTCACTTGGTCGTACATACGCACCCCTTTTTAATGATGTTCAAAAGAAGTTACAAGAAAAGGGTCTCACCTTATCAATCATTCCTGATCAAGAATCTTCATCTATACTTTCTGCAAAATTGTTTTCTGATCATCAATGTGATGATCATAAAATCATAGTCTCGCTAGGTCAACTCCTCGCAGGACTCCCCATTCCTATATACAATCCCGAGATACCATTATTCTATGAAATCCTTACTCATGAAAAATTCTCGCGAGCTGTTTATCGATTGAGTGGCGATCGCATCCGTTTAATGCTTGAATTCGCAAACCGTGGCTCTCAGTAAAGGATCTTTATATCATGATAATGTCAAAGATCCTAGATTTGTAAATTTAGAGATAGCCGTGAGAAGTATATCATAGAGAACTTCTTTGCGAATTATGCGATTATAAATATGAGAAATGATAAATCTCGTTGGGGTGCTCGACAAAAAAAGATAATGTTGATCTTTGATAAACTGCTCATGCAAGATATTGACCGGCATTCGGGCAACAATAGTACTCCTCGCCATTCCAAAGATGAGAAATGGTGGGTTGTTCCTTTATTTTTGAATGGACCTTACATCGCAGGTTCACATGTTCTCCCTGCAACCCTCGCGAATTATCATCCTTGGGAGTTTAAGTGGCCGGAGAAGGCAAAAGAGGTATATTTCCTTTTTTCAATTTTACTTTACGACATTTTCTTCCTCCTTTGCTTATTAATCTTTCAAAAATTTAGATTGCCGAATGAGAAAGAAGTATAAAGAAGATCCAAAGGCAAGTACCACAGCGATACTCCGATCGCTCACGGATGAAGTAAGAAACATTTTCTTTTGTTATTTTAAACAATATTGTTGCCTCTGTTTCTTATCTTCATGCGTATGCGAAGGTTGACGTTGAAGAAGCTGAAGCTGCGAAGGTTAAAGGCAAAGATAAAATCACTTTTCGCAAGGACAAGTCTTCTGCTCCGCTTTCTAAAAAACAGAAAACCCATCCCTCTTCTCATCGTAGCTCTCAAACCAGTGAAAGTTCTAATGAGGATGAAAATGAAGTTGGTACTTCCTTCGCGAAAGAGAATCATTCTACTACTTCTGCTATGGCGCAACTGTCTAGTGTTTTCTCCGATTCCATGCAAGGAATGGGAGATGATCACTTATCTGCAACTTGCGTAGCTCTCGCGAAAATCTGCGATGCCCCGCTATTAGAGGATAATGAATCTTTTCGCGGAGTTTCCCGAACATTGACTTCCAGCCACTTGAATGCTCTCAATGCTTTGGTATGTTCATATTCCTTTGCTTCTATGTAATTTCGATTTTAAGCTTTATCTTAACAATTTCTTTATTTTCCTTTATAGTCTGGGAGAGCTTCCTTTGTTGTTGCCTCAGATCTCGAGAAAAGACGCGACAACCTTGAAAAGAAAAATCTCCAACTTAAAGAGAAGATCCGAGAACTAGAAACTGAGGTTGCGATGTCTCGCAAGAAAGATGAAAGAATTCAACAATTGGAAACTAAATTCACTTCTCAGGAGACTAAAATATCTACTCTTCAAAGCGCAAATCAACAACTTTATGGTACAAAAATTTTTGCTCTTCAAATCGTCTTTACTTTGTCATCTACTGTTCTTTGCCTGATTTACTATTTTCGCAGACATATATAATCTCTCTGAAGAAGCCATTCTTCTCCATTCATTTCCCGAGCCTATGGATAATGATGTTCTTCTCACCCATCTCAACGAGTCTTTAAGTAATTCGTCAAACAAAGTTGATTCCCTTTCATTAAATGAACTTCAAACCAAATATCGTCTCTTAGAGATTGAGCATAGATCTAGTTTAGGTTTAGCCAACCGATTTAAACAAATGTATCTTGATTCCCATAGAAAAACCGAACTTTTAAGGAAGAAAATTAGTGACCTTATAGATGACAAAGATCGCATTGCTAATAAAGGTGCACAGGCATTAGCAACATTTCAAAAATCTCTTCTCGAAGTACAAATTGAACGAGATGAATCTCTTCGTCAGAATGCTATACTTAATGAGCGAGAAGATCAAATTCGTTCGCTTCTTGTTATAAATAATGATGATGAATTCGCTTGGGCTGCGAAGGTTCTAGATAATGCCAGGAATAATTTAGGTGTTGATGTTAGCCTTCATGCCGAGCATACTGCCTTGGTTAAAGACATGATATCCGACGAGAGAAGGTTGTTTATTATACTTTCTTGCTCTTTATCTCTCGTAGTCTTCGTTATTGTGTTGTTAATTCATTATCATATGTTTTGCAGAATCCGAGAAGAGATTTCAAACAAGGATTGAAGAACTTGAGTCTGAAAAAATGGGAACTCGCAGAAAACCTTTCTCTTCGCAATAATAAGTATTCTAAGTTGAAGAAACAACTGCAAGCTACAGTGGCGAATTTCAACAATACTGCTGTTCGTTTTCGCAATCAAACTATTAAAATGGTTTGCAATGATCACCGCATTCCTCTTAGTTCATATCCTTGTCTTCGCGATGATATTCCTGAAGATACACCTTTCTCGGATGTCTCTGATAGTGAAGCTAGCGAAGAAGAAGAATCTGGCGAAAAGAATGATGGAAATGAAGAATCTGACCAAGAAGAAGAATCCTCCAAGAAATAACTTCTTTTTCTTCCTTCGCTTCTTGTAATACATATACTCTTTCAATCTTCTTGGATTGTCAAATATGAATTCAATCTTCGTTTTCTTTACTTGCGCGTATTTGTCAAGCAATTCTTCTTTATAATTCAACTGACCATCATTATGAATACATAAATCCATCATGTGGAAATGAATAACAAGATTTTATCCTATTCATTCCCGTACTTGCCTCTGTTATTCATTTTCAAATGAGAAATTTGACCAATTATATCTGAGTAATGAAATCTCTGACTTCATCCTTTATTATTTGTAACTCTATGATGGAACATAATCGTTTTCGCAAGCTTACTCGCTTCCTCAATTGTATATATGTCTGTATTTTTAGTTATGTTGAAGTTCATTATTGCGACAAGATCGCAGGATGTCTTTACGAATGAAGAAATCCATTGATCTTGTCTTATCATTCTTGTGTGGTCTTATTTTGCCTTCCTAATTAAAGGTCTTATTTCGCCACCCCTCGTTGCGACAAAATCGCAGGACGTCATTACATTTTCATGTAATGACCCATTGACCTTGTCTTATCATTTGTTAAGTATTTTTGCCTCTGCAGGATATTTTATCTCTGCGACAATATAACAGGCTTAAATACTCTTGCGAGTGTAAAATCCCATGACATTACCGTCTTCGCGACGGAATCGCAGGACGTCTTTGTATTTTCATGCAAAAAACCCATTGATATCGCCTTATCCTTGCGTCAATATTATTGCCTCTACAGGATCATCGCACAAATATGACAAGCCTAAATTTCCTTGCGAAAATAAAGCCTCATGACATTTGCGTCTTTTGACACTTATCAGCTCCCTAATGGAGGGTGCCGCCCTTATCTTCTCCCCTGTTGCCCCTTCAAGGAGGCGTACATCGGCCATACAAGACTAGCTCCTCCCATCCGGTCTTAACAACAACCGGTTGTTTTCGCAGCCTCTTATCCCTTATACCTATATGGCTTATGGTTACGAGACCGCACCCTAAGTGGAGTTTTCTTCGGGCCGAAAAGATATACCAAGACTTGCCAAGAATGGCCGAGACACTTCAAATGCCCCGGCACTCTTGGCTCAACCGTGTACCCCGGCGCCTTGAGCATACACTCGAATCCTAGGAAGAGATCCTCGGCGTCCAACCGGGTATAACCTTATATATATAGTTGGAAATCCAAGGTATCTCCCCGGATAGGCTTTCATGGGCCCCAAATCTTCATGACTCGAGTTCCGGGAGCGGTGTAACCTTTTCACTGAGCCATGTCAAGAGATACCCCCTTATATGACGCACTTTAGGTCTTACATTTGCCTCTTGCGAAATGTCATTCGCGAACTAGGGTGTACGCCATAAAGGTTCGTCCCATTCACTCACTCTTTCATTTTTGTTAATTCATTCAATCATTCATTTTGTTTGCGAAACTATCGCACAATCTTTCATTGTTTAATCATTTTTGTTTTTCAATTCTTCAATCAAATTGTCATACATTCTTGATGGCGAGATCCTCGCATATTTCTTCTTCAATTATAGTTTCTTCCTCTTACTCTGAACAAGCTTTTGTTGTTGCTTTTTGATGATTATTCACTTCTTACACTTTTTGCTCTTGCTACTCTCCGCCTCTACACCATTCAAATCTCTTAATGATTCCTTTCCATCATAATTTCCAACCATTTCCATGCACTTGTTTCGCAATGTATCTTCTCCTCTTACATCAATGGCATCCACCATTAATCTTTCTCTTCTTTTCTCATCTTTTGCATGTTGCTTCCAACCCTTTCTTTTCTCAGCTCTCTCTTCGCAGCTCTCCACATCGATCTCATAGCATTTTTGTCCTTCCGTCCAATCTCCTTTATAATTCCAACACCACTAGGATGAGGAAATTTTATACACTGATGATAGGTTGACGCTACACCCAGAATTTCATGCAACCATGGTCTTCCGATCAATGCATTATAAGGGGATTCCACATCGACCACACAGAACAAAATATCAGTAGATAACCCTTGCAGAGGTATTCTCATATGAACTTCACCTTTAGGCTTGTTTGCTGTGCCATTGAAACCATATATTTTGTATGTTGAAGGTATCAATTTGCATCCTTTCCCCCCATAGTCTTGTAAGTATGGTAAAAGAGGATGTTTACTTGAGCTTCCAAATATCAATTAATATTCTATTGATTGCCCAAACAATTTTCTCGCTTCATCATCTTCGCCATCAACGGGTTTTGGATTAATTTCCAATTTTACAACCAATGGGCTATCATGCGTCTCTCTGCCTTCGGGAATCTCTTCTACGGTGAAAGAAATAATCTGCATTTGCCATTCTTTTAATTGTGATGTCCTCGCAATGTTCAACACTTCTTTATCATCAACATCCCTCGTAAAAACTCTACTGAGTATGTTATCATGAAAATCTTCAATTGTACGATATGAGTGAACAATGGAGTTGCAAAATAAATTTTTAGCCTTTGCTCCAACTTCTATTACTGAACGTTTCTTTCCCTTTTGATGGTGGTGGCGGCAATGGTTGAACTTTCTCTTCACTTTTTAGAAAGTGATTCAAACTTTCCTTGATCAATCATTCTAAGGATGATTCTTTTTATGTTTCTGCAGTCATTTGTCAGATGTCCATGAAAACGGTGGTAAGAACAGAACTCGTGACTTCTATCACTTGGTGGTGGCTCATTCCCCATGTTCCATGGCGCAGGTATGTTTTCCATCAAGAGTATAGCTTCCCATATCTTTTCCACACTAGTATTCAGTGGTGGCATCTTGATTTCTTCCCATACTACTCTATGACGTCGCTGCCCTCCATGATAATTCTGTTTTTGACTTCCATAGGTTTCTTGCGAGTGATCAAGTCTCTAAATTTTGTTATTGCCGCCACGGTTATAGTAGTTTCTTTCTCTTTCAAACTCTTCTTGATCTCGGCTTCCCATGGCTACTAACTTTGGTTGTTCATCATTTATCACTCTTTCTTGCTGCCCTTGCGAGGTACTCGCCACTGTGTGTATTAATTTGGGTAACAAACTTGCATTCGCAGACATTTGAACTTGTATTCGCAACCGGTACGACTCCACCTCATTTTGCCTTTCTTCCAAAGCAATATATTCCTCTTGCGTTCTCGACTCCGTCATCGTGATCGTATTCTTGACTCTAAAAATTTGAATATATAGCAAATTGGTTGCGAACATAGCGTTTATAAATGATAAAATGAGATATCTTTCATCCACTCTTCCAGCCATCTCGCTACACATCGTCTTCCATCTCACAGTTAGGTGTCTTAAACTTTTGCCAACTCTTTGTTTCATTTAAATACATCTTCAATTCCTGGTCGCGAGGAGTTGTTACTTATGTATGCCCCTAAAAATATAGCTTGTAGATGGTTGAATGACGTGATGGTGTTTCTTGGTAAACCCTCAAACCACTTCAGTGCTTCTCCTATTAAACTTGATGCGAAATATTTGCACAATATATCGTCATGATTTTCCCATTGTAACATACATCTTACATACGCTTTGATGTGTTGTATTGCGCAAGTTGTTCCATCAAAAATGCTGGTTAATGCGGGTAAATTGCACTTTAGAGGTATTCCTCCCAACTGCACCTCTAGTGTAAAGGGGGGTTTTTGCAGCTTCTTCAATTGCCTCATCCAATTGTCTCCTTCCTCCTCCTCTTCTATTGTTCAACATTCCTCTCATCTCTGCCAACTCTCTTAAGATTTGTTCATTTACATCAGGGTTCGAATTTATTGGTCTTTTTAGTTCCGTTTCTCTCCTTCTGCGTTCATGTCTATCTCGATTTTCTTGTTCAGCATTTTCTTCTCTTCTTTCTCTCGCGATTTTCTCCTCCATCTCGTTCTCGAATTCGCACACCATTATATCCATCGTTTTCTCTTCTTGGTTGTCTATCAGCCTCTCCTTTTTATCCTTTCATACTCTTCATTGATATTTCCATTGTTGCGATTTTGCTCGCGCCTTCTTTCTCGATTGTCATGATTATTCTGTTGCCGAATTGCTTCCTCCAATTCCCGTTCTTCCATTTCTACTCTTAATCTTTCTCTTTCGCGAGCTAGACGCGCCTGCTCAATATAATGCTTTTCGATATCATCTTCAATCTCCTTTTGTTTTCTCTTGTTTCTCTTCCATGCAGGTATTCTTCTTCCTTCTTCCGGATTTTCTTCATCAATTGGATTATTTTGCTTTATATTTCCTTGATTTCCATTATTTTGGTCACCTGTAAAATCTCTGGACGCGGAATACACACCGTTTCCCTTCTTTCGCAGTATCCTTCACCGAGATTTAGCTCTCTTTCTAAATTTTCTTCATTAACATTTTCTACAAAAACATTCTCCTTCTATCATCTCTAACCGATCCTGACCTTGACCTGGTATTATTTCCCGACCTCCCATTTTGCAACCTCATATTTTCCATTCTTAATTCATGGTTTTGCCTTGTTAAATTTGCGCGTTCTTCCGCTTCTAATCGTCTTTCTTCATGTATTGTTTGTCTCAACGTTTCTAATGCTACGATTTCTTCATTTCTATGAGCTGTTTCTCCCATTTCTTCTCGATTTCTCTCCACTTGTTCATTATTTATCAATTGTTGCACTTCTTCTCTTTCTTCCACAGAATCTGATCTCCATGTATGCACGCTCACCCTATCATAATCTACTACTCTATTCGGTACTGGTTGAATTGGTGGTTGAATTTGACCTTCTTCTCTATCTCTTGCGTTTATTCTTGATGGTTCACCTACTTCATTTCTCCTTTCTCCAGCTAATCTCCCACTTCTCCTCACCATTGTTGGTTGTTCTGATGCATTCCTTCTTCTAGCCATTTCTCAATTTTAGTAAATTGTTGAGAATTATTCAAAATTTCTTTCTTGTTACTCCTGATTCTTTCAATTCACAAGGTTGATCTTCTACTCATTCCCTGTTTCTAGCGCATATGTAGTTGCAGGAAATCACACAATACACCCCTCACAAGAATTTACTTTACTAATCCATTTGAAGATGAATATCTATATATTTTTATTGATTATCTTCTTGAAATGTTTACAAGGATAGATAGAACAGAGCTAAAGAAATTACAATCACTCTAGATTTTCTCTCTCCTAATGACTTGCTTAACAATTCAAAAAGAACTCTCCTTACAACAGACTAACTCAACCCTTTATATAGGGTAATACACAGTGGATGACAGCTAAGCTGTCCTTTATTTTCGGGATGACTCGCGAAGTGTCGCGAGTGTTATAAACACTCTTCTTTGCGACACTCCTAAATTTCTCCAAGTATTCACACTTTTCTCATGTTTTGACTGTCGTCATCCATTGCGTCATTTATATTACTTTCCTGCGATGCCTTCGCAATGTAGTCGTTTATTACTCTCGCGAAGTATTGATGTCGCAATATTCTGCTCCTACAATCCTTTAAGATGATTGACAAACATATATTCAGGGACTGAGGATATTACAAGTTCTTTACCTCTAGATTAGGAAGAATCAACTAAGGAGTTATCCTTTGAGGTAATTCCCAAGCACTTCGAATAATCAAATCCACTAGAAGCCATAATAATAGTAGACATAGATTTAGAACGATTACAAACATGAACTATAAAGGTTTATCACTGTTTGCGTGCTATGACACCAATTGAAAAGGAGAGGGTACCAAGTAAACCACCAACTTTTTCGTTCGGCAACCTGTATGGACAAAGACTAACACAATTGCAAGTAAATCTAATTAAATATCCTTGAACAATATGTATATAGAGTTTATATCTCTTTCTCTTCCACAATCGTAAAGTCAAGACAATAAAGTTTGTGTACCTAATTGTATAGAAGAGTACTTGGAAGATCTCACAAATCAATATCCAAGTTCAATCTAGCTGTATCCAAATAATGAGGATCTGAATTTTACTAAGTATGAAACTTGTTATTTATCTTTCAAGATACAAATTCTACAAGAACGAGTCTCGTAATTGATCACAGTTAGTATGGAATTATGTACTACTACTTGTTATATTTCTATTATACAAAAAAAATAATATAATATCGAAAAGGAAAAATACTAGACACCAGAAGTTTCGTTAACGAGGAAAACTGCACCTGCAGAAAAACCCCAGGACCTAGTTCATATTTGAACACTAAATTACATTAAGCCGCTACAAAGACGAGTTTACTATGAGACTTCGGACTGGAATTTAGTTGAGACCGGACTCACCCTCCAAGAAATTTAGCTGCAGTCGTGCTCCTTACGTATCTTGAACCTTGCAAGGCTCTACGCAATTGATTCCCTTAGTTGATATCCTTTACATCCTAAGAGTTGAGTTAACCTAAGTGAAGAACTTTGATACTAATCTTCCTCTAACATATAGGCCTATTTTATTTCCCTTTATATCGAATATAGATCAAGGCTTGGAAATATGTTTGCAATATACAAAGCTAGCAAACCTCACAAATCCATAACACTTACACTCAGTTAGATGAGAAACTTGGATTATTAACCACCTCTCAAGAATAATTATAAACCGATTATTAAAAAAAAAGTTTTAAATATCTATCTGGAGAAATCACAAAGTCTGAGACGAAGAGAACTTAGCAATTTCTATCTATCTAGTTCCTGAAGAATATTGACAAAAACCTCGACAAACAGAAAGAACAAGATCAGGATACACACTATTAAGGTAAAGATAGTCGGACATGGCTTCAAAAATCCCTAAGTGAAGTCTTTAAGTCGTAAACCTAATTATGTTTCTCAGAGCAAACCTAGGTTAATAGAGGACGACTCTAGCATACAACTAGGATACATAAGTGTCAAGGATTAAAAATTCCCAGTTGTTTGAGTCTCTCTACTTATACTTTTAAGACTAAAGGTAGCTTAGATATCAAGCTAAGATAACTTGAGATTCAAGCAAACACTTTCTAGGTTTAGATGAAACTCTTTTTAGGAGTTCACGTAAGCATGTGAGAAGTTTGTCTTGACACTAAATAGACAAATATACATTATAGTCCAGGGTACCGAAACTGTTTATAATAATAGTTCATGGAAAGTATGTCGTAAGAACTTATAAGCATAATCGTGTTCATTTAACACTTAAGACTTGAATCATGATACACAAACACATAGTGATTTAGTGATCAGATATGTCTTAGAGGTGTTTATGGGAGTTGTAACAATGTCAAATATATTTGTGAAAATAGTTTATGAGCAACTGTATAACTCGTACTGGGTAGGTATGTGTAGGCGTACACGTACCTATGGACAAGTTCGTGAATTCAGGGAGCTAAGGTACGCGTAGCGGAAATGCATACCCTTAAGCTATTCAAGAAATTAGGCCCTCAGGGTATCGGTACTGGGTATGTGTACCTATGAAAAGGCGAGGGTACCCAAATATACCTCAAGGTAAAACTTTTCCTACCTATAAGTCCTTTCTCCGAAAGTGATTGTCTATGGACTGAGTCGAGACAATACAACTAATCGGTTCACACTTCGTGTGATCGTCTATGGATACGAGATCGAGACAATACAACAACGAAGTATGTTTACTTGATACAAATGTTCGGACTTAAAGTAAATAGGAATTAACGTTTGTGTGATTTACTTTAATTATAATAAAACAATTATAATGCGGAAAATAAAAGTAAATGACACAACAAGATTTTGTTAATGAGGAAACCGCAAATGCGAAAAACCCGGGACCTTGTCCGGTTGAATACTCTTGGGATTAAGCCGCTACACAAAATTACACCTAACTTCGTATAGTTGAGACCAAGTAACTAACCCTATAGTTCACTTAGTTCCGTCTGTATTCCCACGCCTCCGACTTGTGAATAAGTCACGTACTTGGAACAATTCCTTTGGTTCGTATTCCAAATAGTAAAGGAACAACAAATCTGTTTGGTATCAATTCTATTCAACCAAGTGATATGAGTCGGACAAAGGCTCTTCTGTTTATCTTAACATAAACTCCTTCGTCGGGTTCTTAGATCCATCTTATGTTCAATCACCCAAAGGTTATTGATAAGCACGTATGTGCCACATTTTATACCCATATTTATATTAGCTAGGACTCGATATTTTGCCTAATAACACTATTTTAGTGCTTTTGTAGAAAGTACAAGTGAATTCAATCATCTGGAAAATAAACACCTAAATAAGGATCTTAACTGGCATTTGCGGCAAATTCACCAAAGTGTCTCATGGGAGCAGAATGAAGGGGAGCTTAACTAAATTTAGCTTTCGAGTTTGTCACGCCAGTTTCCTGGCCACATCATTTCAGAAGGCTAGAAGACAAGTCAGTTCAGTGGGCATGGGGTTTTAACTTGTTTGCCCACTTGCCAAACAGTAAGAGTTCATGGAAAAAGAAAGACGTGGCATCACTAATACCACTACTTGTTAGTTGCGGTGTATTATATTATTCTTCTCTGTTTCAAAACAGAAAGAAATGTTCATTTCTTATTCAAACCGGTGGACAGAAAACAAGAAAGTGGAGATGCATGCACCGATATGTTGAGATTTAGGGATCGATTTGTTTGGTTTTGAGCTCGAACCGGTAGAGATATCCAGAGAGATGGATTTGGTCGATGGGAGTAGACCTGTTGGTGCTACATACAGACAAAAATGGAGATGGAACCAGGCTGATAGATGGAGTTGTTGTTGTTCACTGCAGAAACAATGAGTATGCTTGGGTCATATTTGTTTAGGTGTTGAGCTCGAAATGGATTGAATTAGCTGCTGTTGCATACAGTGGTGGTTGGTAAATGGATCGAGTTGTTTTCGACTCTCGGCAATTTGAAAGACGTCTTCCAGCAACAACAACAGCAACCGGTGGTGGTGATTAGGATATCGGAGTAATGAATGGAAGTGATATTTATGTTCTCAAGTTGGAGACTGTAATGAATTCCTGGTGATGAGTTTGCGGACAAGGCTGAATGGTTGGTCGAGCTGTTGCGATCAGTTTCCCAAGGTGCTTGCTTGGACAGACAGGGGAAGAAGTTGGTGTAGTGGATCGAGTTTTATATGGTTTCGGCCAATATCTCATGCCTGGAAACATCACCGAAATGACAGCAAGAAGAGAAGAACTCGAAGGTGCTGTAACTGTTTGTGAGGAAGAAAAGAATAAAAGGTAGTGGTGATGTTTCTGGTATGGCGAATGGGTTTTGCTGGTGGTACCGGTAACAACAACAGCAAATGGAATTGAGGGTTCGGTTTAAGAAGATCAGTGAAGTAAAGATGGATGTTGGTACTGTATTGCTGCCGGTTAGCAAGAAGGTGCTGCAGTTGGATTCAAGTGCAGCAACGAAGTTGGAGTCTCGAACTGATGGCGGATGTCGGCTGAATGATGGTGGAAGATGAGTGTGGTACTGAACTTGTTCTATCTAAGAAATCAGTTGGGTTTAAACGAGATGCTGCTGCCATGGTTACCGTAATTGTTAGAGGGATTTCAAAGACACTCGAGGAAGAATTTTAGTTGTGCAGGGAGCAGAAGACGTGAGTTGTTTATGAAGCTGTATTATAAAGTCTTGAAATGAAGGAGAATCGGCAGAGAACAAAGTTCCATGTGTTGAATCTGGTTGGGGATCTTTGTTACGGATCGAGGCAAGGGTTTAGTTGAGAGATGGAGTTGTGTCTATTGAGTCAGGAAATGGAAATTAATGCAGTCATGGATGATGCTAATGGTGATCGACATAAGATTTTGCAATCGGTGAAACAAAGTTGGAAGAAGCCGGTGCTGGTTTGTTGTGGGGTGAGCTATGAAATCGATGGGATAAAGGAATGAGAAGTTGGAGTTGATCGGAGTTGGATAGTGACCATCGACATAAGACTGTTGGGACGTTTGGACTTCCGTCGAGAGAATATAGACGAGATTTGTGGAGCTCTCAACAACAACATCAACAAAGGACGACATGTTGCATGGGTTATCTAGTTCGGAAGGAGCTAAATTGGTCAGGGACTGAATTATGCCTTGCTGGTGACGAGTTTGGATTTGGCAATCTGAGCTGGTAATGGACCCGAATGGACTGGGCCTCACCATTTTCGTTAGGTCATAACTGGATACCTTTGCAACGCCATATAAAAAGAAAGAGGAACAGAAACAGAAAGGGGGAACTAGAGGCCGGTAACAGAGGCTAGAGGAGCCGCAAGGAGAAAGAATAAGAAGTGACGGCCATTTTTAGAGCACAAGAACAAGAGACGACGAAGACGATATTGGTTTAATCTTCCCTCTTTTGTTATTATTTTTGATGGGTTTTGAGAAACCCTTAATCATGTCTTGCTAGATTTCATAACTAGGGTATTTATGGATTGAAACCACTTGGGGTATTAAGCTGCTTTGATTTGGTTATATAGCAATAGACCGTTATGATTTGAATAAATTAATTCTTGAATATTGTTTATGGATTTATTAAAAATCAGTTGTTGCTTCACCGGTTTTAAAAACCTTTGTGCTTAATGAATTAGTTTTACAAATATGTTTGTCTTATTATTTGATGATTCATGCTTGGGTTAATATCTTTGATGGGTTATGCTTAGAAAAGCCAGATAAAATTTGTGAACTATATTTAGTTTCGTATAACTTTATCGCTGATGCAATTTGATGGTGCATGCTTAGATTCAGTCTTTTGATGTGCTATGCTTAGGGTATATCAGTGATATTTGCGACTCTAATATATATAATAGGTGATGTTGATAGAACGGACGATAAACAAATATTCATAATTATGTTTCATTTCAGTAATTAAACAGAAGTAGCGGTGGATACCATTAAACCCTAGTTACCGAGTCTCCCATTGAATTTAGTTTGTTAGTTTAATTTTATTATTTCTTTTTCAATTCTAAAAATCCAAAAACATCATTGCAGGTTAATCGATTAGAGATACTGATTATTAGTATTTCCACCGCTCCTTGTGGGAACGACCCGTACTTGCCTCTGTCTACTAGTTAGACACCGTGCGATTGCGGTTTATTTTATAATATAGGCAATCTCCGGATCCTATCAGTAATCGTTTAAGATTAAGCCAATCAATACCTTTAATCACAAGGAAACGTATTGATGCCGATCTACTCAATTAATCAATCCAATCTACCACAAGGATAAACCGATTATTAATTGGATCCTCTTTTACCGAAACAAGTATTGTGCACACCAAAGATTATAAAACCCAAGTCGATCTTCAAGATCTTCTTTGTCTTCAAATCTTCTTAAATCTTCAATAAAAACTCGCACACAATCACTTGAATCTCTTGTGATCAATCACGCACGTAACGGAGTCTCATTAACAATGGATTATCACAAGATCGTCTTTAGAACTAACAACAGTCTAAAGATCCCTGTCGAAACTCTGAACTAGTTTGAGTGAATCTTATATCATAAGAGAAGATTCTCAAGACTAACCAAACTAGGTGCAATCAGATTTCAACCACCGTTAGTCAATCAAATCAATCGAAAACAAAGATAAACCGCAATTATCTAGTTTCCCACCAACAGGTCGCGTTAGAGCTTTTCAATCCCAAAGAATACTTTCAACTGAGCGGCCGTAAGAGATTTCGCCTAATTAGGTTACTCTCCTCTCCGAATAGTCGGCTACACCAGTAACAACAACAAAAGAGTAAATATGTTGTTACGAAGGATTAGTTTGCTAGAAAGGCAAACTTCGTGTATTTATAGACAAGGAAGTTTGGACACCAAGGAATTTCCAAAACCGAAAATATTCTCAAGATATTCATAAAAGCAGAGATTCGGTTTTCAATTCCTGGAAATGCTCTGTCCAAAAATAACGATCGAAATCTCTCGGAAAATCTAATTAGTAAATGCACATTACTAATTCTGTCGACATCTTAACTGTTAAGGAATTAATAACCTTAATTAAAAGATTATTAACTTACTTATGTTTCGATCCTGGGATTCTCTTCCCTTAGCTGTTAAGGAATATCTTTGAACAATTATAGAAATAAACATTCACAGCACGTGTTCAAAGTTTGTTGATATCTTAACTTTGTAAGTTCTCTTTCACACTTACAACCTTGAAACCGATTTGCCACACTTCCAAACAAGTTTAGAATTGGTTCATCTGACTTTCAAGAACTATGTGATTGATCAAACCAACATTCAATCACAATCATGGGTTTACGGTACTACCAAAACAAGTTTCGGTTCTTCCTCCATGTGAGTATTGTGCATAGTCACACTAGCTTCCCAAAAGTTCGGTTGACTAGGTACTAGGATCGGTTACCCACATATATATGGTATCTAACTTATATGTGTTGCACATGTCCATAGGATCGGTTCCCATTTCTGCTATAAACCTTGTTGCACCCCATACAAGGATCGGTTACCTTTGATGTACTGCACCCCTTACTAGGATCGGTTCCCTTTCCCTTACTAGGATCAGTTCCCTTTCCCTTACAAGGATCAGTTCCCTTTCCCTTACAAGGCCAGACATACAAAATCCGATCATACCACAGGTGATTACTTAAGATCGGTTTTACTAATAAAAGTTATACCAATACATAAGTCAGGCCTTTGTGAACAGTTCTACCAAGAACACAACAAGTTGTGAGCGGTTATACTCTATCACACATATTGGTTGTTCATAAGATATGCAATGAATAACAAAACCAATAACACCTGGCAATTTCCTTTTCGGTCCACAAACAAGTTTATGAACTTACTTTCTTAGAAAACATGTAAACATTGTTCCCTAGGATGAAATCCTCACCTCATACCCATACATAATCACAATAGCATTCAAATGATTATGACGATGTCTTATCTACAAACTTTAATGGTTAAGCAATAAACCTCGTATTGTATTCCTTAATACTATGTCTATCTAGAGTTCAAATATGCTTCACAGTTATGTTTTCAATATGCACGACTTGAAAGATATGTTAGGGAATGAAACAGTTCAAGTCAAATATCACTAACCTCAAGTGGAAGGATGATTGTTGTCGTTGTAGTTCCTTGCTTCTTCACATCTTCAAGTCTTCACAATACTTGTAATGTCTCATATCCTAATACTTTCAAGCTAACCTATACTAAGTTTAACTCTAGTACATAATCAAGCGACTCTTAACATGAGTTTTGATTCACTAAAATATGACAACCAAACTTGACATACCAATGCTTGGTGGGTTCAACCGAGCCATGCTCTAACAATCCCCCCCTTTGTCAAATTTAGTGACAAAACTCTTACATCATGTGGATAAACAAATTACAATAATTCATTACAATCCGCTTGATTCCCGATTCAACAACACAGTGAAACTGCTTACATTCAATCCTTGAAAATGTCGATGTTGACATTATAATAACAAAGCTATTACTCCCCCTAAGGAAGATAGGTAGATATTCAATCCGCACATCTTTGTTATACCAAACATATGACATGTTACCCCCCCTTAGTCTGTGCTTTCACTCTTTCGTTAGATAAAAACATTCAAGTACCAATGTTCTTTTCCCTAGCGATGCCAATCAATATAAATATCAATGCCAGCATCACCTGTTTACTACATATATTTCTCCCCCTTTTTGTCACAAAAATGACAAAGAAATGAAAAAATAAAGGACAACACGAAAAGAATCTTACAAATCTCAGAATAGACTTGCTAACCTGTAGAGTTAGGCACGAGGGTTCCACACATCATGTTCTGATAACCAATATCAAAACCGAAACTACAAGTAGTCTTATTTTGATATGTTACCAAGGAAACAATTGTCCGAAACAATTTTTCCAATTTAGTTTAGAAAACCAAAAAACAACTAAGCATATTAGTCCCTTTGCTAAACCGATTGTTCAAAAACAACCACTTAATTCGATAAGACCAAAATAAAGATAAACTCCATTTTTCTCATCAGGTTCTAATTATCCATAAACTTAGACCTTTCAATTTTAAACAAGACAAGTGCTAGGTTAGTTAACTAGCATTTCTTGTTTAGGCATTCAATTAGACTTGAATAACTGAAACCTCACTTCGATAAGTCTAACTAAGATCAGAATTAACTTAGTTTCTTATCCGGAATCGAATTGGACTAAACAACTCATCCTGTACACAGATTATTTCGTTAAGCCATTAATAATTCATACAAACCAAAATAAATCAACTTTCATAATTATTCACCTCAACCGGAAGCAATTGAAACAACATAGACATTATAAGCACCGCAATTGCACCGTAATTTTGTAAGCCTAAACGATTGATACCATACAAAAGCAACATAACAATAGTTTTTCTTAACTGGAACCAATTGAATCATACACACACATCAATTGTACCGAAATTTTGTAATCCTAAATAATTGATACCACACAATAAAGCAAGATAACAATAGTTTTTCTTAATCGGAACCAATTGAAACACACATCATGGAATAAATATCAATTGAACCAAAATTTTTTTAAGCAAAAGCAACAAATATATATAATATAAATTCAGGCTTTTCTTAAACAGGAAAACAATTAACTAACAAGATTGTTACCTCAAATTTCGCATCCACTTCTCCAATATGATTGCATCTTTGTCCAGGAGAATTGATATCGAAATATCACCACGTTATCATCCTTATGCGTGAACAAAAGAATAACAACACACCTCAACCTTTACCAGAGAAAGGTTGAAAACCGGTTTTAACAATTGCAAGCAAAAGTTGAAAACCGTCGAAACACATATGCTTTTATGCTAAACCAAAACCGATTCAACATATTGTGACTTTTTCACATATTGTTTCTGTCAGAACCCCTCATAATCCTTTGATAAAGCCTACCTACAGGGCTAGAACTTAATCCCGCTAAATCAAAAAGTCACCCAAACCATGAGGGTTCACAAAATATGAGATCGAATATTAAGGTAGTAAAACCGAAATCAAACATCCCATAAACATACATAGCAATAAGGTAAAAGCAATTAAGCACATGATATGTAAACCAAAAACTATCACAAGAAAAATTACCAATCAAATAATTTTATTCATAATATACCAATACAATCAATGAAAGAAATCAAAAATTGATGTCTATTATTCTTCTCATTTGTGAAACTCTGAAATAGACTTTTTAGAGTTTTCATCCAATGCTGAAACTAGATCCGCAGATTTCACTGGGTTCCAATCATCTTCAATGATCACGATCCTAGATTCAAGACTCACAACATTATCCTTGACTTCCTTAACTTCCTTTATCAAATCCTTTTCCATGTTCCTTACTTCACATAAAATTAGATCCAGCTTTAGTGAAAGATTCTTGAGAAGATTATCATTGAGAGAGGAGAGATATCTTCATTAGGAACATCATGCTGAAGCACCGGAGATGAATCAGAATCTCCATCAGACGATTCAAGACGAAGTTTCTTGTTTGGAAACAATATTGTCCAGACTTTTTCGGTTTTCCGAGAACTGCAACTAGAGGTGGACATTTTTGACAGAACTCTGCGAAAATGAGGCAATATATTTTACCTCTTATAAGTTTTAGAACTTTTGTTCAAAGATCTTTGAGAATATTTTTCATAACCGAAAAATTAATTTTTATAAATATTTAAAACTAAATATTTACATCAGTATCCTTACTCCATATTATTAAGGGTAACTCGTAAGGATTCATGATAATCGGTTAGACTATCACAATCTGGTTGTTCAATTTTCTTCCTTTGGAGATTTCAACAGAATGTTTGAGCACTTAGATTCACTTCTTAGTCTTGTTGTGGGATCATGATACTCAAAGAGCTTATTCTCTTGTTTCAAAGAGATTTTTGATCTACGATTAGATATTGATTTTCTGGTTTTATACAGTCTCTCTCTCTGTTTTGTATTTAAACATTCCCTTTGAAAATGCCCACTTTGTTTGCACAGAAAGAAAACACCAGAATTATTACGCTTCCTGGAATCGGATCCCTTAGATCTCTTTATTCTTGCCTTCTTGTTTCTTGAATCATTCAACCTAGGTGATGAATTTTCAAAGCAATTGAGTCTCTCTCTCAATTTCTGATTTTCTGCTTTTAACACCCTAATCTCATCTTGACAAGAACGAATGTCGGAGATGAGTTTAGATACTTGTACTCTTTCGGAGCATTGAGTAATCTCGATTTTCTTTAGACGCTTGTTAAATTTCTCTTTATCATTCAGAAAACTCTGTTTTAGTTGATCAAGCGATGACTTTATTTCACAAATGTCAGACTTAAGAATATGAGTTCTTTTATCTTTACATGGAAACGTTTTTTCGAAAATCAAAGGATTGAACTCTTCATGAGTATCTATGTTTGGAAGGGTTTTAGAATCACAGATTTCTGCAATAGTTGCAACATGATATATCTCATCAACTTGATTATTCTCATTAGGAAAATAATCAAGAGTGGCAGTATAAGCTTTTCTTTTCCACTGTGTGTCCTTGGTTGGACAGTCTGGAGAGATATGGCCAAAGCCTCTGCACTTGTAACATTGGGGAATAACATCATCATCCGTGGTGTCTTCTCATTTAAGTGGAGGAAAACTTTTCCTTTTTGACGCATGTGCTCCTCTTTTTCGATGTCTCAACAGTCTTTTGAATCGTTGAGTAATAAGAGACAAGTGATGGTTTATTTCTCCTTCATCTTCAGAAAAGAGATCTTCTTGATCATCGGAATCTTCCGAATATTGAGTCGAAGCTCCTTTTATGGCTTTATAGCCCAGATTGTCCTTTTGTTTAGACAACATTTCTTGATCAAAGATCTTTAGTTTTCCAACTAAGGAACTTCTATATAGAGACGAAAGATCATTAGCTTCAACGATTGCATGCTTCTTAGAATCGTATCTAGATGGCAACGATCTGAGAATCTTGCATATTATATCCTTTTCAGAAATAGTCTTTCCTAACGAGAAAGAGGCATTAATTATCTCAGAGAGTTTAATGTGAAACTCCTCAAAACTGTCGTTGCCATCCATTCGAAGGTTTTCCCACTCGGAAGTGAGGGTTTGAAGTCTAGCTTCTTTCTCTGAAGAATTTCCTTCGAATACGATCTGAAGATTATCCCAAGCTTCTTTCGAAGTTTGACATGTTGACACATGATGTTGTAGGTCGCGACTTTCAACATGAATAATAGCATTCAAACCATCTGAAATCTGCTTTGCAAGTGCCTTTTCTTCGTTCGAAAACTCTGCTAAGCATTTAAACTCAGTTTCTGAATTTCCTCTCTTTGGTAGAGTATAACCATCGACGACTAATAACCAAGTATTAAAGTCTCGTGATTGAAGAAAAGACCTCATAGCAGATTTCCACCATAGATAGTTTGTTCCGTCAAATCTTGGCGGCACGTTAATTGAAGTCGATTCATGAGAACTCAAGTTCCTTCTTATAGGTTGGATCGAACCAAACACAGATTGTTAGATCTTTTCGTGTTTTCCTGCTCAGATACCAATTGAAAAGGCGAGGGTACCCAAATATACCTCAAGCTAAAACTTTTCCTACCTATAAGTCATTTCTCCGAAAGAGATTGTCTATGGACTGAGTCGAGATAATACAACTAATCGATTCACACTTCGTGTGATCGTCTATGGATACGAGATCGAGACAATATAACAACGAAGTATGTTTACTTGATACAAAGGTTCGGACTTAACCAAACACAATATGATTGCTTATCAAGTAAATAAGAATTAACATTTGTGTGATTTACTTTAATTATAATAAAACAATTATAATGCGGAAAATAAAAGTAAATGACACAGCAAGATTATGTTAACGAGGAAACCGCAAATGCAGAAAAACCTCGGGACCTTATCCAGAATTGAATACTCTCAGGATTAAGCCGCTACACAAAATTACACCTAACTTCGTATAGTTGAGACCAAGTAACTAACCCTATAGTTCACTTAGTTCCGTCTGTATTCCCACGCCTCCGACTTGTGAATAAGTCACGTACTTGGAAAAATTCCTTTGGTTCGTATTCCAAACAGTAAAGGAACATCAAATCTGTTTGGTATCAACTTTATTCAACCAAGTGATATGAGTCGGACAAAGGCTCTTCTGTTTATCTTAACATAAACTCCTTCGTCGGGTCCTTAGATCTATCTTATGGTCAATCACCCAAAGGTAATCGTTTAAGATTAAGACAATCAATACCTTTAATCACAAGGAAACATATTGATGCCGATCTACTCAATTAATCAATCCAATCTACCACAAGGATAAACTGATTATTAATTGGATCCTCTTTTACCGAAACAAGTATTGTGCACACCAAAGATTATAAAACCCAAGTCAGATCTTCAATATCTTCTTTGTCTTCAAATCTTCTTAAATCTTCAATAAAAACCTGCACACAATCACTTGAATGTCTTATGATGAATCACGCATAGAACGGAGTCTGTTAACAATGGATTATCACAAGATCGTCTTTAGAACTAACAACATTCTAAAGATCCCTATCGAAACTCTGAACTAGTTTGAGTGAATCTTATATCAGAAGATAAGATTCTCAAGAATAAACAAACTAGGTGCAATCAGTTTTGAACCACCGTTAGTCAATCAAATCAATCAAAAACAAAGATAAACCGCAATTGTCTAGTTTCTCACCAACGGGTCGCACTAGAGCTTCTCAATCCCAAAGAAGACTTTAAACTGAGCGGCCGTAAGAGATTTCGCCTAATTAGGTTACTCTCCTCTCCGAATATGCGGCTACACCAGTAACAACAACAAAAGAGTAAATCTGTTGTTACGAAGGATTAGTTTGCCTTTAGTTTGCTAGAAAGGCAAACTTCGTGTATTTATAGACAAGGAAGTTTGGACACCAAGGAATTTTCAAAACCGAAAATATTCTCAAGATATTCATAAAAGCACAGATTCGGTTTTCATAATTCTTGGAAATACTTTGTCCAAAAATAACGATCGAAATCTCTCGGAAAATCTAATTAGTAAATGCACATTACTAATTCTGTAATTTCCCTACAAACTGAAATTAATAACATTAATTGAAAGATTCTTAACTTATTATGTTTCGATCCTGGGATTCTCTTCCCCTAGCTGTTAAGGAATATCTTTGAACAATTATAGAAATAAACATTCACAGCACGTGTTCAAAGTTTGTCGACATCTTAACTTTGCAAGTTCTCTTTCACACTTACAACCTTGAAACCGATTTTCTACACTTCCAAACAAGTTTAGAATTGGTTCATCTGACTTTCAAGAACTATGTGATTGATCAAACCAACATTCAATCACAATCATGGGTTTACGGTTCTACCAAAATAAGTTTCGGTTCTACCTCCATGTGAGTATTGTGCATAGTCACACTAGCTTCCCAAAAGTTCGGTTGACTAGGTACTAGGATCGGTTCCCCACATATATATGGTATATAACTTATATGTGTTGCACATGTCCATAGGATTGGTTCCCCTTTCTGCTATAAACCTTGTTGCACCCCATACAAGGATCGGTTCCCTTTGATGTACTGCACCCCTTACTAGGATCGGTTCCCTTTCCCTTACAAGGATAGGTTCCCTTTCCCTTACAAGGATCGGTTCCCTTTCCCTTACAAGGTCAGACATACAAAATCCGATCATACCACAGGTGATTACTTAAGATCGGTTTTACTAATAAAAGTTATACCAATACATAAGTCAGGCCTTTGTGAACAGTTCTACCAAGAACACAACAAGTTGTGAGCGGTTATACTCTATCACACATATTGGTTGTTCATAAGATATGCAATGAATAACAAAACCAATAACAGCTGGAAATTTCCTTTTCGGTTCATAAACAAGTCTATGAACTTACTTCCTCAGAACAAATGTAAACATTGTTCCCTAGGATGAAATCCTCACCTCATACCCATACATAATTACAATAACATTCAAATGATTATGGCGATGTCTTATCTACAAAGTTTAATGGTTAAGCAATAAACCTCGTATTGTATTACTTAATACTATGTCTATCTAGAGTTCAAATATGCTTCGCAGTTATGTTTTCAATTTGCACGACTTGAAAGATACGTTAGGGAATGAAAAAGTTCAAGTCAAATATCACTAACCTCAAATGGAAGGATGATTGTTGTCGTTGTAGCTCCTTGCTTCTTCACATCTTCAAGTCTTCGCAATACTTGTAATGTCTCATATCCTAATACTTTCAAGCTAACCTATACGAAGTTTAACTCTAGTAAATAATCTAGCGACTCTTAACATGAGTTTTGATTCACTAAAATATGACAACCAAACTTGAAATACCAACGCTTGGTGGGTTCAACAGAGCCATGCTCTAACAACCTCCCCCTTTACGTATTTCAGAACCTCAGGGTACGCGTACTAGGTATGTGTACATACCTATCCTCTAGAACTCAGATGTCTAAGGTACGCATACCTACCCTGTCCAGATTTCTGTTGTTCTGAAAACTTTCTTTTCATGTTTTGAAACATTCCCAATTATTGTAGATATGAAATAGGGGCAATACCTGGGTGTAAGAAAAAATATAGCAATTGACAAAATAAAGGGAGGATATATTGAAATTCCTAACTAATGGACTTTGTTCTTTTTCATCCCGGACAAATTCTGAAATGATAAGCGTGTCCTAAAATTCCTCCGTGTTTTGTCGTTATCATGTATCTTGCGTATTTAATTGGTCAACAAGACAATTCGGTGTATGAGGACGCTTACAATATGCGTTATCCTCGCAACTCGTTTTACACCATGTTTAGGACGCTCACTTAGGACACCAATGTCACAACAAAGTTTACAACGGGTTTTACACCATGTTTAGGACATGCGCTCACTTAGGACACCAATGTCACAACAAAGTTTACAACGGTTTAGTCTATATGCAGGAATTCTAAGTTCTGGTAGGCTGGAATCGGCCTTATGGGCTTAGGTCAATGTGCTCTATCTTACACTAGGAAAACAATGTATACAACAATGGGTACACCATAAAAATATTATTATTTTACAGGATTTAAAACAAGGCCACTTCAAAGAGTGATTCTCTTTACACCACTACTTTCCATAAAAGAAAAAATAGAACTGTTTTAGTACACCTTCATTTGTTCACTCGATGTTTTTCGAATCTGAACGATGAACTCCTCGGCTAATTGATCACTTTCAGACTTATCAAACATATTGAAAGTGAGTCCGGCAATGAAACTCCATTATTTCATCACGTCCATCAACAAATGTTAAAAGTTCTTAATTTTATGTTGAATTAGGGTTTTCGTAAAGTTTAGCGTTGGTATTTTATAACATTTGTCCTCCTAATCATAATTAAACGTTACAGCCATAACAGAATAAAACTATAATACCAGTTCGGGAAGATAAGCTTACAGGTTTATCTTCGTTATTAGTTTGGTTTAGTATTGCTACTTCTCAACACAGTAGAATCACATTTGGAAAAAAAAATTAATTAGATTGCTATTGTGAACGTTATCAACAACGATAAACAACATACCGGCATTTAGCTCAATGTAGAAATGTATTGCTTGCAAAGTCTGGTGTAAATTAAGGGATTAATGCAGCAAACTTGATAAGTACTCCGTAATACATTCCTATGCATGTTTGAGGTTACTTGATGTATTTGATATTTATGGTTTAGATGCATTTTTAATGTAATTGATCGAGCTCCAATAAGTTGTTTCTCTATGCATCTGATATATTTGGTTTAAAGGCATCCCTATACTCTCTGCAGGGATTGTTCAGTGACCAAATTGTGTTGGAGCTACTATATGCATATTAAGCAGTATGTTTCCAGTTGGTCTGCCTGGATGACGACACTACATTTCAAGTAAAGCTGCTCAAACCACGGTATCCCATAACACTAACCATGCTACTTATCTTATCAAACCAATCGTTATCCTTGTTCTTTCCTAATCTGGTGTCACTTGATGCATCCGATGTATTTGGTTTAAAGGCACCTCCTCTATTCTCTACAGGGGTTAGTTCTTAAGCAACCAAGTGTTGACATGATTATGCCGAATCTTGTCGAAAACGTTTGGAAGAAGCGGAAGAACAATAGGTAGTCAGACGACAGGTCTGTGAGGAGGTTTCAACCGTTCAGACTTACGAATATAACTTGGACACTAAAATTCTATGATGCTGGTCCTTCTCGCATGGTGGCCACTGACTAAAAATATATTCCTTGAGCGTGTGTGACATATTTCCATCGTTATATTATCAAAGAAGCATTTCCTTGGTCTTCATGACGATAGATGTTAGCATTGCTCCGCAATAAGAAAATCATGGTCTTAGCATCTATATAAAGCACTTTATTTCACTCTATGCATAAACATATTTTCCAAGGAAAGTCTTCAGAATCAATAAAGCCAACTTATAAAGTTTCATAATATGAACTTCATTGCAAACTTTTCCTTTATACAAACCTCAAATTTTTTAACGGAGTCTACATTCTACCATGTATTTGTCGTCAATTTTAGTCTGCTTAGAAAATTCAGCTTAGTAACAGTTATTCAAGTACTAGGTTCAAACGAGACAAGTTATACACCCACCAATGTTTTTAACAAATACTGTTAGAGCACTACTCGGTCGAACTCGCAAGCGTTTCTATCTCAAGCTTGTTTGTCAAGTTTAGTTGCCAAAACTATAAATCTTGATTTCTAGTCTACTTATAGCTAAGTCTCGAATTAGGATAGTAAGTGTAGTTGAGCTTCAGACTCCACGACGTTCATCGAATGAAGACGAAGAACTACTCAAGGGAAATTGTGGAACTTCATCAACAAAAGTTATGTGGAGACTTGAACTCATCTATCACTCAAAAGTATATCTAATCTATCTCCTATTTGAGACGAAAAGTCGTATTGCTATATAGACTTCAATTATACACATTTGGTATTTCGAGACGAGTTTATCTCGCTTATCTATTTCTCGAAATATGTGTTAGTAAGCTTTTGCTTTAACTAAGTTCATTTTTTATTCTTGACGCAAGTCAAAAGATGATCATGTGAAAATCGCCTTGTAACATCTTACATGATTTGTGTGAGACAGTCATTTGATGTAGACTCGGAATGTTTCGTATTGATCATTCGATCACTTGAAAATTACTTTGAAGTTAATAGTTTGTGTGAGACAGCTATTTTCGTCTTCCAAGAATGTTTCAATGATTGAAATGAGAGTTTAGAACATGTAACCATGTTTGGATATAAACATAGTGTGTATTCACATTTGTGTAAAGTCCAAAACCGTGAACCAAAGTATGCGTACACGTATGCGTACTGGTTAGTTGATGGAAGTCCGGGAACTAAGTATGCGTACCCGTACGCGTACTGGCGGAAGTTCAAGTTCCGTGAATTTCTGCTGGAGTTTGGAAATGTGAATGGTATGCGCACCCGTACGCGTACTGGCGTAACCAAACTCAATCTGACTACTTAGGTATGCGTACCCATTTGCATACTTAAGTAGGTTATGTTCAAAAATCGGTTTGTTCATGAACTAATACATTTATATAATAAGAAATGCAATCTTTTGCGAACCGTGGCTAAAATTGATTTTAATTCAATTGTGTCTTGTATACTTCTATGAGAATATAAACAATTGAACAACTCTCTAACTAGTTTCATTTGAGTCATTTGAACTAGTTATGATAAAGATGAATAAGGTTGATATGAAATTGCTCATATGGCTAACCATTGGTTAACTATTGTTGAACCAACTAAGTGTACACGTTTAGGTATGGTTACCTTTATCTAAATGATGGTACATTTCATTTGTGTATAACAAGCTAAGTTCGATCTAACGGTTTAAAGATATTAGCTTGAATCTAATCAGGTTTTCATCTAACGGTGAATATTGAATGCTTTGTTACCAAGGTAACATTGATTGCAAACCCTGATTTGGAGACTATATAAAGGAGAACTCTAGCAACTGGGAAACCTAATCCCCACACCTTCTGTGTGATACTAATTGCGACTAGAGTTGATTCTCCTTTAACCTTAGGTTTTTCTAAAACCCATTAGGTTAACGACTAAAAGACTTCATTTGGATTGTGAAGCCAGACCCAACTATTTTCTCTGTAGTTGCGTGTTCTGATCTTGTTGTTTTCTATCGTGATTAAGTACTATCTTCTTTAAGATTTGATCGAGATTTATTCTCCGATAGGCAAGATTGAAAAGCAGTCACAAATATCTTCGTCTCATCGTTTGTGATTCCACAATATCTTGTTTCATTAATCGATTAATATTATTGTGAGGTGATTGATAATACTAGGCTGTTCTTCGGGAATATAAGTTCGGTTTATCAATTGGTTCATGCTCACCTTGATTTATCAAAATACGGAACAAAACTCGTAGGTATATCTGTGGGAGACAGATTTATCTATTCAATAGACTTTTCTGTGTGAGACAAATTTGTTTATCAAGTCTTCAACTTTGGGTCGTAGCAACTCTTAGTTGTGGGTGAGATCAGCTAAGGGAATCAAGTGCGCAGAATCCGGCGTTGTTCAAGAGGCGTAAGGAATGCAACTGTACCTTGATCAGTATGAGATTGATTAGGGCTCAACTACATTCCAGTCCGAATTTAACTGGTAGTAGGCTAGTGTCTGTAGCGGCTTAATACAGTGTGGTGTTCAAATCTGGACTAGGTCCAGGGGTTTTCTGCATTTGCGGTTTCCTCGTTAACAAAATTCTGGTGTCCGTGTTATTTGTTTTCTGTATTATATTTGTTCATATAATTGAAATATCACAGGTTGTGCGTAAGTTCAATCAATTTTGAATCCAACCTTTGGTTGTTGATTAAATTGATTGACACTTGGATATTGGTTTTGATACCATCCAAGTTGTTTCTTATATTAATCAGGCTCACGGATTTCTATCTGTTTGATTTGCTGATTACATTAAGAAACAGAGATATAACTCTTGGATATATTTCTTAATTGAGCTCGCTTTATTAGTTGGTGCTCTCAGAAATATATTGGAGTTAGTCCATACAGATTGCTAAGAGGAATATTGGGTGTGGTTGTTAGACCCCCGCTTTTTCAAATACGACAGTATTTCTATTTTCGTCATTGTTTTTGCTGTTACGCTAACTCCATAATATACCTCATCGCGCGAACTAAAAGTGTTCCATGTTTTGGGACAACATGGTTAGACTTATGATACTCCCACCAACTTATAAATGTAACCTCAATATGTCTCTCATTGAACACTTGATATCCGTCTCTATGTGAGGACGAATCAAGCACCGGATTTGAGTACGTCTACGTTTCTATGAAGATCAATTCGTACATGGTTCAATCTCGACTATGATGTATTGCTTTTATCAATACCCATTCATGGAAGATTTGAGATTTATTGGCCCCGTAATGTTAGAGCGTAACCAAAAGGTATTGGAATTCATATGTTCTTTTTTTCTTTGATAGAAAAAACTTGTATAGGTTGGTGAGAAAGATCACTAGTGCTGAATTTGTCGGTTTTAGAATTTATGCATAAAATTGTTCTATGTCTATGCCTTAGGATATAACTCATTCCTTAAAATCCTAGGTTGCTTTTATATGTCTACGCTGCGTTATATGATTATCGATCCACGTTTCGTTATTGATCATTGCCCACCGGTTTTGATATTCATATTCAAATCATGCCCTATTAGAAAAACTGGACCACAAAACCGCTTTGTATTTTGTTTTAAAAATACTTTTACTGCGCAAACCATTTGCGGGGATATTGCAAACAGTTTACGAGGTTTCGTTTTGTAGTCTGATACTCCCATGACGGAAGGAGCTCCATTCTTTTATTAGTTTCGATAAATCTACTAATACATTAAACATGTATTGGTACTCTGGACGTGTCTTTTAATGTGGATTTTATGAATCATGGGTAAAAGAAGCTTATTTACTTCCACAATGCAATGCTTGATTAAAATCCCTCTTCTTTTTTGTGAAAGACGCAGCCTAGTAGTCAATAAAAATTAACGAACTCTGTCGCACAGTATTTTGCCTTTTTCAAAAACGAATAAAGAATATGTATACGGTGAGCAACCAAATATTCATAGGGTATAAACAATAATATTGAAAGAAGACACACAATTTTATCGACGGTATATCATGTCGCAATTCATCTAAAAGTTCATCAATAGCATGAATTGGGTACTTATCTTTTATGGTAAGCTCATTGAGTTTCTTGTAATCAACACAAAATCTCCATGTGTTGTCCTTTTTCTTTACCAAAAGTATTGGAGAAGCAAATGGACTATGATTGTCCTGAATCATACAAGAATTGAGCATTTCTTGCACCAATGATTCAACCACAGACCTGTGAATGTAAGGACACTTGTAAGGTCTGAGATTCACAGGTTGAGCACCAGGTTTGGGGAAGGGTATATTAGTTATATACCCTTAGTTTTGACACCCAACAAATATACCCTTATACAACAATAAATATACCCATATTCATTTAAAAATAGATTACCTTAGTACCCTCACTCATATAATATTTTTCTTTATTTCAAAATACAATAAATTTCATTTCTCTACCAATTTATGGCCGCCACCACCAATATTCCACCACCATTAGCACCACCACATATCCACGACCACCACGACCACCACCATTCAACTACCATTCCACCATCACCGCTAAACGAACACCACCTACTAACCGCCACCACCACTCCAATACCGGAACACCACCACCACCACGGGACCACCACCGCCACCACTACCATCACTAGTCCGCTACCGCCGTCAATCCGCCGCCGCCGGTTGTATCAATAATAAAAGTTGATCCCAAAACAAAAATCATAAGAAAAAAAAAGCGTCAACAACCGAAGTTGATCCCAAATCAGAAAATAAAAAAAAAAATTATATGGTGTCAACAACCGAAGTTGATCCCCAAAACAAAAATCAGAAAATAAGAATAAAAATAGTATGCTGTCAACAACCGAAGTTGATCCCCAAAATTAATAATGTAGAAAATGTTCATATTATTTATGGTATCAACAACCAAAGTTGATCCCAAAATATGGGGTCAACAACCAAAGTTGATACCAAAAATTGATGTCGTAAAATTAGTGAACCTGGCGTGAATCGAACACGCATCTTCTGACGTGGAGTCAGTCGTGATACCATTACACCACAAGTTCATCTTGAGAGATATCCAGTAGTTTGTAAGGATCAATAACTGGAACACAAACAACAGATGTGACCCGGAAAAGGAAGATGATCAACTCTTATATACCTTATATACCTGCAATAATCACCGGAAACAATAAGATAAGTCTAATTGTTTCGCATATATTATGCCAAATAAGATGTATTGGGTCTCCTGTAGTGCAAAATGAGGCTTGCACTAAAGTGTATGGAGGAACATTACCAACACCTCAATTTGATGAACAAAGTTACGTTTAGAAAAGACGGTACATACATGCAATGGTGTGTCTGTGCATAGATCTCATAAAACTCAATTCACTAAGCACTAATAATCTCAATTTTTTAGCCAAATTAACAATACAAATATAAACACCATACCGTCAAATAATGGTCTTTCAGCAACGTAAAAAGTTCTATGAAAGGATGCATCAAACCTTATTACACCAAAAGAGATTTAAGATACGAGACTTTAAGAAGTGGACCCTATCCATCTAAAGTTTGAACACTGCACAAACAAAAGATACAATGGCATCAGTTCCAAAAGTACTAATTTAAGAGGTACGAAATAAATAGAAGCGTAATCAAAAGATGTTCTAATGAAACTCGATTCTTTAAGCACGATTTAAACTACAAGGATCAATAACTGAAGCACCAAACAGATGCGACCCGGAAAACAAAAATGAGCTGCTACTACATACCTGCAATAATCACCGAAAACAATAAGAAGAAAAGTCCATATAGAGTTTAAACTGACAAGTTATTAACAAACATGATTTAAACTACAAGCATGACTATACTAATATAGGGAAATGGTGTAATTAATAGGAGTTGATCCGATTTAACAGTAGTTGATCCATAAAAAATGGCTTTAACAATAGGAGTTGATCTCATAAATGGGATCAACAATGGTAGTTGATCCAATGTAAATGGCGTCAACAACAGAATTTGATACTCGTGATACTCGTGAACCAGCAAAAGTCGATAGAAAATGTCAGAAAATCGTATAAAAAGATAGTGGAAATTCAGGAAAAGCTCAAATTGAATAGGGAATGAACCTGGAAAAAACAAATCTAGCAGCATATCTTGTGTCATTCATTATTATCTATAGCTATATACAACATACATTTATGGAAACAATACTTACATATATATGGAAGGATCATCTTCGAACAGATCCAATGCATTCTTAAACACTGCACCACTGCCTGTATTGTTCCTCCTGGAACAAAAATCAAAGTAAAAATCAATATGAATTTTAAATATATTCGCTTTCAAATTCCAGGTAAGAGTAAGCCGCATAATAATACTGATATGGTGTCTACTACTCCGTAACATGCCGAACACGCATTATCGAGAACTAAAACACCTAAACAAGTTACTCTACTACTGCCTGGGTTCAAAATACCTACCAAGTGACGATACTAGTATTTGGGTTCCTGACATGCTCATTTAAGTTCAATGCATAGGTTTAGCATACAAATTTTAAAAGAAAAATATCATCCAGTGATGATCTCTCAAGATGATAACTTTCCGCATTTAGCATCCAAATCCAAATGCAACAACATAGCAGAAGTAGGTTAAGTTACATATACGTACACAATTCAGAAGTAGGTTAAGCAATTCATGATACATACGTATTTAGTAATCCAAATACCACCAGCTGGCTAGCAAGTTAATTCTAGTGATCCTTTCAATTTTTTACACTATAAAATGTGCTGACAAAGTCATTTACTTCATAAAGACATCAAGAAGCAGTAATTGCAATGCCTTGGCAGCTTTCAGAGCATGTGCCATTGGGTCGGCTTCATTTGTTGTCGCAGCTACATAACAAACAAATAATATTAGACATAATAACTGTAATATCATACCACAACAACAATATAAATGAAAACAAAATAGAACATTCAAACAAGTGGATACAATTATCTCATAATAACTAAACAAGCTAGAGCTGCTATTACAGCTGAAAAAGCGGGGGTACAACAACCACACCCAATATTTCGATTAACCATCTGTATGGACTAACTCCAATATACTTTCAAGAGAATCAACTAGACTCAATCTTAATAAAGTATATCAAAGAGTTATAATATCTCGATCTCTCGATTTAATTCTTACTCAAGCAAATAGAAACCTGCGAGTCTAATTAATACAAGAGAGATAACTTGGATGGTACCAAAGACCAATATCCAAGTGTCAATCAATGTAAATCAACAACCAAAGGTTGGATATTCTAATTGATTGATCTTAACGCACAACCTGTGATATTTCAATTATATAACAAAAGATAACGCGGAATAGAAATAACACAGACACCAGAAGTTTTGTTAACGTGGAAATCGCAAATGCAGAAAAATCCCGGGACCTAGTCCAAATTGAACACCACACTGTATTAAGCCGCTACAGACACTAGCCTACTACAAACTAACTTCGGTCTGGACTGTAGTTGAACCCTAATCAATCTCACACTGATTCAAGGTACGGTTGCGCTCCTTACGTCTCTGATCCCAGCAGGATACTACGCACTTGATTCCCTTAGCTGATCTCACCTACAACTAAGAGTTGGTACGACCCAAAGTCGAAGACTTTAATAAACAAATATGTATCACACAGAAAAGTCTAAGATAATAGATAAATCTGTCTCCAACAGATAAACCTAAGATTTTGTTCCGTTTTTTTGATAGAAATCAAGCTGAACAGGAACTAATTGATAACCCGGACTTATATTCCCGAAGAACAGCCTAGAATTATAAATAACCTCACAATAATCTTAATCGTATGGTATCGAAAAAAGATATTGCGGAATCACAAACGATGAGACGAAGATGTTTGTGATTTCTTTTTATCTTGCCCTATGTGAGATATAATCTCAAGTCACAGGGTGTTAGTTCTCAAGGGAGTTTGGGGAGTTGGGTGTAGTTGGTTTTTTTCCCGTTAGTCGTGGGGGAGTTCGAAGGAGTCTCTCAAAATCCCCGTTAGTCGTGGGAGAGTTCAGAATAGTTTCCCAAACTCCCTAGAAAACCCCCGTTAGTCGTGGGAGAGTTTGGAAAAAAAATCCTGAACTCCCTGTTAGCGGTAAAACCCTAGAATGCTGGGGAGTTGGTTGTTTTGGGGAGTTCTGGAGAGTTGATAATGTATTTTTTCCTGTACACAAATCTCTCAAAAGAGTAGAGATTTGGGAGGGAGTTTGGCTGTTCCAACCAACGCCTATATCCATTAACACAACTGTGATAAGCTGCAATACTGATTTTTTACCAGTCTCATCTCCCTCATCTTCTGTCTCACCTTTCTTACATCATCCCAGCTGCCCGATCCAGCGAACAAGTTAGAGACTAACACATAGTGCTCAGCCTTGTCTGGCTCCAGATCTAACAATTTTTTTGAAATTTTTTCACCAAGATCCATATAATTCATAAGTTCGACAAGCACTTAGTAGTGAACCCCAAATACTATAGCTCATGGAATCATCTATAGTTGCAATGTTCCACATACCCCTTTGAATGAACAATGAAGCTCAGCGGAAGTTAGTTTTTTCTTTTATACAGATTTTCCTGAGTTAAACTGAAGGCTCGTCTACATCAGTTGGTAGGTATATTATCTTGATCCAACTCGGTTTCAGTGAATTTCCATTAACTTGGAATCTAATAATCTCATAATAGCAGTTTAAACAATTGAAATCACCCTAGTCCAGTTGTAATCCAAATAATTGTGCAAGTATAACTTAATTGTGTATCCACATTCTGAGAGTGCTTGCAAGATTAAAGTAAGATATTCAATTCTCTACTCCAAAAAAGGTGTGGGAGAAATGAGGCTGACTGTATACAACAATGTGCTATAGTTTTCTACTTTGGGTAATGTGGATTTTTGTATTGCAGTTAGAATTATATCAAGTCCATTTTTCGGCAACTTAGGCTAATGTAATTCTAACTAGTGCATTTAATTTCCAGTTTGTACTGTCCAGTGATCTAGATGGATATCTAATCTATGGTTGGCTTCAACTAATAGTTCACTGTAAGGTTGTTCGACAGTTTGCAAGCTCATTTCCTAAAGATATAACAGCACATAATCATGCAAGTTTATTACCTTTCCTAACAAATTCAATTTTTATATTAACCCAACACAGCAGTTTAAACAATCTTTTCTTGATTGCATCTACAGTAATATGTGTGACTGGTTACATTTTATACAACATAGCAGAGAAATTGTCTCCCCGGTCACATTTTATACGTAATGACCACAAACTCAAGAACAACAACGTCATGAAGCTAATGCATGAAGAAAGGGTATAGGGGGTGATATGTGGGATAATGCTCATAAACAAATGGAGTCAGAGATAGGATCATTTTTATTTTTTCTTTTGATTAAAGATCATTTTTACTCGCAAATGAGGAATTGTTGTTTCTTAAAAGAGAATGAGTTAGGAATGAACTCTCTCAAACTCCCCCAAACTCTACCAAACTCCCTATAATAAAGTCTCTCAAACTCCCTACACTCCCACAAACTCCCTGAACTCAAAAACACCAAACTCTCTCAAAATCCCCAAAATTCAAAATACACTCAACTCCCCCCAACTCACTCGAGGACTAACCCCCTGTCAATTATTCAATTGAACTCGTACGATAGAAAATGGCAAGATCAGATCTCTCAACTACAAGAGAAATAGTTTCGTCTGGCTTCACAATCCCAATGAAGTCTTTCAGTCATTAACCTACAGGGTCTCGAGAAGAAACCTAAGGTTAAAGGAGAATCGACTCTAGCAAAACCAACTAGTATCACACAGGAGGTGTGGGGATTAGTTTTCCAGTTGCTAGAGTTACCCTTATATAGTTTTCAAATAAAGGTTTGCAATCTACGTTAGCTTAGTAACAAAGCATTCAATATTCACTGTTAGATGAAAACCTGATTAGATACAAGCTAACATCTTTCAACCGTTAGATCGAAACTTAGCTTGTCACACACAAATGAAATGTATTTCATTTAGGTTTGAGTAACCATACCTAAACGTGTACACTTAGTTGGTTCAAAAATAGTTAACCAATGGTTAGCCATATGAGTGCTTCCATATTAACCGTATTCATCTTTCTCATAACTAGTTCAAATAACTCATAAGAACTAGTTAAAGAGTTGTTCAATTGCTTAGGTCTTTATTCATAGACACAATTAAAACAAAATCGGTTTGATTCATTCGAATCAATTCATGAAAAATATAGCCACGGTTTGCAAAGATTGCATTCCTTATAATTTATTGTTTTAAGTTCATGAACTACCGATTTGATAAATAACCAGCTTGGGTACGCGTACGGGTATGCGTACCTTAGCTATCGGATTTGAGTTGGCTTTGGTTTCCAAACTCAGTAGAATTTTTCGGGTAGAAAAGTTCCACCAGTACGCGTACCTAAGGTGACTGGTTTATGAGTTCGTAAACTCCAAACTCAGCAGAATTTTCCGGGAGGAAAAGTTCCGCCAGTACGCGTACGGGTACACGTACCCAACCTGTCTCCTTCACCAATACCGTATGCACACATATGCACACACTTGGTTTACGGTACATGGATTTATACACTAATGTGCGAACACACTATATATGCTTATATCCATAGATGCTAATCTCAACTCTACATTTCAATCATTGAAACATTCTTCTATAATGTTATAATAGTCGTTATTCACAACTATCGTCATCAAAGCCATTTTCAAGATTGAAACGTCATCATGACTTTCGTCACGGGTAAAGATGAAAAATGGTTAAAGGGAAAGCTTACCAACACATATTTCGAGAAGAAGATAGGCGAGTAAACTCGGCTCGAAATAGCAAATGTGCATGTATGAAAACTATCATACTTATACGAATTTTGTCTCAAGAGTAGGAGATACAGTAGACTTTTGAGTGATAGATAAGTTCAAGTCTCCACATACCTTTTAGTCGGATGAAGTTCCACTGGTTCCTTGAGTAGTTCTTCGTCTTCGTAAGATGATCGCCATGGAGTCTGGAGCTCAACTACACTTAACTATCCTAGACCGAGACTTAGACATAAGTAAACTATAAATCAAGACATATAGTTTTGACAACTAAATTTGACAAATAAGCTTGAGATAGCAACGCTTGCGAGTTCGACCGAGCAATGCTCTAACAATCTCCCCTTTTGTCAATTTTAGTGACAAAACTATCAATACATATGGATTAAAAAATAGATAAAACTTTGTAGCTTCTCGTCCACATGCTTGATCTCCTTGGTGCTTCAACATTACTCGAAAACTTCGTCTTTTCCAAGTACTCCCATGATTCCATAGATGTTCAGTTCAGCATCATAGTTGTTGAATATCCGTAGCCATAACAATGAGAAAACAATAGCTCTCGATCATTGTTATACAGTGTCATAGTATTATTACACAGTATCAAAGTTCAATTGTATCACAACTTTGACAACAATACTATGGTGATATGTATCACTCCCCCTTAGTCAATACTTTCATCTCAACATGAAAACCACCCCCCCTTACATAATGATCCTAAAACCATATGTATTTGTAGTGTGAACTACATATTAATTCTCCCCCTTTTTGTCAATAAAATTGGCAAAGGTACGAAAATGGGATCCTAATGAAATTTTCATGGAGACGCTTCAAGACCAAAGAAAAGTACATATCAACTTTGTTTAGATGCAATCATAAAGCCGAAGCTAAATGCATTCATCACGGAGTTTATAAAGATACAAGATAACTCCTCAAATATTCCACAGCCGTACTTCCCACAAAGATATGGAAATTAAGCGCAAGTTCAAAAGAACTCTCCCCCATTTGATGTCATTCCCGAAAGAACAACAAGAGCTACCTTACTTTTACGAAAAAAGAAGGATTTCTTTGGACACCAAAAACCACAAAATGATTTTGTATCCAAAATTCTCAATTAAACTAACCACAAGAGAACCCATGATCACTACACCAAATTCTGGGATTAGAAACAGAACCAAGCCGTTACTAAAAAGGGTTGTAACGGGTCCTGCCTGTTGGAAAAGTGGGTGTTACATTTTTTTGTAACGGCTTTGTGGCCGTTACGAATATTGGTTGTAACGGCCCTCGTAACAACTGTGAGCCGTTACTAATTTGCCACGTGGTAACAGCTTCGGGCCGTTACGAATTTCTTTTGTAACAACGCTGTCGTAACAGCTTAGAGCCGTTACGAACTTTTTTGTAACAACAAAAAAATTACTGCCGGTCAACATTGGTCAGTATTGACCAATTTTGACCAGGTCAGTATTGACCTGCAATTCATTTTCTGCCGGAAATAAGCCGAGATTTCTGTTAACCTGCATCCACCTTTCATATCATCCACATTCAACAATCAATTCATATCACATTCAACAATGAATTTACATTACATTCAACCAATTCATGTCAACAAAGAACACAAATTCTTCTAAGTACCAGTATTTTTGTTAAGTATCAAATTCTAAGGGAATAGATAAAAACTAAGTTCCAAATTTCTAATGCAATACACAGAAACTTACTAACTTCATACATAGAAGCTGATTGGTCCAGCTGCTCATCCCCGGTGCCCATCTCAACGATATTAAGCACAATATTGCTCCTTTGCAGGAAAGAAAGAAAGACATTACGGCAACCTCTTCAATTCTCTCAGGCTATCGAAAAACATCATAATTAATTCAATGCAGCAAGAGTTGGTAAACACTAATTTAGATGGAACTGAGAAAACAATGACAAACCTTCTCTTCTTTCTTCTTTTTCTTCCTCCCAAGTTCTTCAGTTGTTTCCACCTAAAACCACCAATCAAATTTCAGTATATACAACTATTTTGATATTACGAAGCTTATAACATAAACCTTATTCACCCCAAGGAACCACCTAGGTTAAACTGAAAGATACTACCATGGCTGAGAACACAATGAGCCTAAAATCATTTCATGCATCATCACAACACATTGTAAATTCACTGAGACACATAAAACAGTTGTTACCAAGAGAAGTTATTTACCTTGACTCGATCAGCATCAGACAAGGGTTGAGCAAGTGCATCCCTATTCAGGAGTTGGGTAACAAATTCTATTACAGGTAATGGCTCAATGAAAGCCGTGGAAGACATATCTACAAAAAACAAACATAGTGAATACTTAGTACTTAGCACAGAACTATGCAGTAGTCAATTGCTCAAATAAGATGATCAAGTAAGGACTCGTGTATGACATATATAACTAAGAAGCTGCTTATAGAATGACCAGATCATACATGCTGAAAATCCCAAATTGGCAAATTAAATAGATTTTAGCAATAAGAAACAGTCAAAATTAGAACGCACCAATATTCAATGAAAGACCCATTTGAGTTGGGCGAATACTCTGGTAAAAACCTCTCCAACTTTCCAAACCTTCACCAAGTGATTGTCTTCTCGCCAGGTTGGGGGAATAGAATGAACGACCGACAGGAGCATACCTATGATAACCGATAAAAATCAATGTAAATCTCAGAACTATGATATAAAAAACATAAAGCTAGAATATGATAATACAAGACATACCTAGAAGTCGGGAGCTCACGCAGAACAATGTCAAAAACCTGAAGAGCTTCCTGAGGTTCATCTGCCTGTTTTCCCTGCAAAAACATTCCCAAGTGTTGCAGATCCGAATCGAGCAGCATATTGAATAACAACTTTGAACACCCTCTCTCTCCTGCATCAGGAAACAAAAGAGAAATATAAGCTTACTGCACATACATGCAAGTGAACATAAAGGAAATGAAAGGCATCAAAGCGACAACCTAGCAGCTCCAGTGCCATCATCCTCATAAATCAAGGTAATCGAGAAATCCTTGTTAGAAAAATGTAATGGTTCAGCGGTATAAAGACCCTTCCTTCCATCGAAAGCAGGAAGGCGTCTTCCAAGATGCGACTCCCTATATAGTTTCGCTAGCTGCTCCATAACAGCCCTGTTGACACCCCTTGATGTACCTTCAGGAGTGGTGGAAACCTGGAAACACAAGTGGATGATTAATAAACCAATAAAGTTCTAAGATATCAGTAAAAAGCAAATGGATTAAAAGAGACCCTTACATCATATTGGTGTAAATCCTTGTCGGGTAACTCAGCAAAAAAATGGTTTGCTTTGACCACACATTTGATTCCGTAGTACCCTTGCCAGGTCGAAGAGGAAATCACATAGATTTACTGGACGCAGGGGCAACAGGCTGACTGGGTGCTAAAGACAAGTCTTGAGCTTGCTGGGTTACTTCAGCCAAACTGTGGTGCTCAGGATGAGACAAAGATCCAGGTTGTAATGCGATCCCATGATCCACAACTGGAGTGGCAGATCTATCTAAAGCCATGAAATCATACATATCCTGAAAAGAGTTAAGTAAGGAGCTATTAGCTAAGGCATCAACAATAAAATAAAATGAATAAAAAGCAACAAAGATAAGAAATGAGATATTAATAGTGCATTAACTACGCACAGGAGAAGGTGAATGCACACACACATGTATATGAAATATTGTTTTTCATATTTCACAGACATACACAAATTCTGTTAAAGCTAAGTGACATGCTTATATGATTTACAAGCTTAATAATCTATAACTACCTTGTCCATTAACCAAAATGAAACAGTTTGTCACCGACAAGAGCTTGGTCATGACTTTCAGCATAGCAAACACATTTCTCTGACCATCTTCTATTTGTAAGTGTGTAAATAATATCACCCATTTGCCAATCCTTGTCTCTTTTCCTGTAACAAATTGTAAACCATGTAGAGTAAATGTGTGTGACATATCACAGAGGAAAAAAGAGTTTCCACCTACCCATTTGTAAAGCCAACACCAAACTATCACACAAGTTCACCTACAAATCAACTTAACCCATGACTTCATTAATCTTCTCCATCCTGATATGAGAATGACCAAATTGCAAACCTAAAACTACCAATTCTTCTTCTCAATAAGTCACCACAGATCCATCTTCTAGAAACCTAAATCATCATCAATTGCTCAATTCAAATTAGTTGATAAATAGACAGTTAGATACTTGTGCAACTTGAAAGTGTTAGGACTGCAACGATGTGTTGTATCCTTATCCAAATCTTTAGGAAGGTTGATGGTTGATAATCTGAATGGCTTCAAATGGGAATTTCTATTCCAAAATGAAACCAAATAAAACACAGGACAATAAGTCATACTGAAAACCACATAACAAAAAAATAAATAGAAAAAAGGTCCTACCTACAGATACCACATCCAATACATAACTCCTTAGAGATGAATGCCCTAAATTACAAAAACAGAAAACTTTAATAATGATTCAACATCTTCCATAAATCTAATTGAAACAAATAGGGATTTTTTTCATTATGAATTTCAATAACTAAATCGAACCCTAATTGGTGGATGGGGTGATGGGGATCTGTAAAATTACAAGTCTTGACAACGGGGCAACTCTTTTTGCATTCTTGACGGCACTTTTTAGGTTTGCAGCTGTCAATCGGTCAGACATGATGCTGATTGATTTTTAAGAAGAAGATGATGATGAAACCACCGATTCACACATAGAACGCAACGGCTGCTCTCTCTTCAAAGAGAATACAGGAAGGGATACAAGTCGAATTAAATTCAATCGAAGAAGATTAACAAAACGAAAATAAGATGAAACAAAGTATTAGATTCACGGATTAACAGGTCGTATTAGGAAAAATAGATGAAATGAAACCCTAAAAACCAGACGATTGAAAACCCTAAAAATCGAGAAACTTATGATGATAAACACTTACATAGATCGATGATTGAAGATTATTGAACAGATTGAAAAGATTTCTGTGATGGTTTCTTGACTAATGGTTTCACCAGGGTTCATCGATTTATCGGATGAGAGGAAAAGAAGAGAGGCAGGAGCAGAAGAGAGAAATGAAAAATTAATACTCGATTTGTCGATTCCCTTGGGTATATCCTGAAAATCATGCATGTGACTGGCAGAAGCATGGGGGAAATATCCTCTAGTATAACTGATCGTGGGTTGAAACATAATGCTACGCATGTGAATGGCACACGCACATATTCAAGGTGTTACGACCCAGGTGTGACCAAGCGTGTGACTCGCACGCCTATAAAAAAATTAGTAACGGCTTCAGCCTGTTACTAATTTTTTGTAATGGCCATTTGTAACGGGAATTTTGTAACGGCCACAAAGCCGTTACGAATGCCTGTTACGAATCCGGGAATTTGGTGTAGTGGATTAATTTAATCGGAATACACAACCAAAATAACCATAAACGAATCTATGATTAGTCTAGTTGGAAATGCTCACATAAGAAGGCTTATGGAGCCGCACAGTATATACATAAAATATGGATCAGGGAAGATCAATACTGCGGAATATACAAGGATTCATTCTATTTTCCATCACTATTTGCATAATGACGTACAATAGACATAATCCTCGTAAACAAAAGATTTTAACCTATCTTCCATCAATAAATGACATAATAGGCTTAACTTTTGTTTGTCAAAAGTCCATCGATCTTGTATCAATACATGCATATCGACATATGAAAGAGATAACTTTTGACATCGTATGGGACAATAACAGTTCACAAACGCAAACACACATATCCCATAACATATTGCAATATATAAAACCATAAAGATTAATACTGCAAAAATCATCTTCCAAATCAACTTTAGAATTTAAATAAATAAATCTAAAAACATTGCAAGATGAAAACGTTGTACATAGCTATGTGTACTCACAATAATGGCTATTCCAAACCCTAGTTATCCTTCTTAAACAAAACAAGAATAGAAATTCTCTTAAGAAGTTTCTTAGACATTAAGACAATTTAACACCAATATAAAGAGACACGAGAAACTACTCATCATCTTCATCTTCGGAGACCATGAAGGTGGAACGAACCTTATCCATGTCTCCTTTAATATAGGGATACTTGGTAGCAATCACAAGTAATTGTTCTTGAACACAACTTACTTTGGTATTCAACTTACAAACACCTTTGTAAATTTGGCGAAGAAGCTTCGTAGAAGGATCACTCGAGCCATCAGTTGTGTCACGCCTTTGTCTCTTGCAAGCATATTCCTTCATTCAATTGAAGGTACACGTTCGAACATGCTTGGGGGTTCCAATGGAGTTCCCAATGGGTTCAATGGAAAAGTTGCGACAAATACGCTCAATCAAGCATCTTCTTTAGAACCTTCTCTTGAATAGACTCGCGTCCTTGAGTGTCTTCCTCCAAATCAAGATGCACAATCTCTTGAGATTTTGTAGAGTTATCCATGTAATTTTTTGTTAGGGATGGAAAAACACAATATAGAGTGAATATATATGTGTTTGTAAACAGGAGAAGGAAACTCTTGTTAAGGAAACCCTATGAACTCACAAGAAGAGGACGCGAACATTTGTGGACCGTCAATACAAAAACTCAACAGAAAAATAATATATAACATACTTGAGCATTTCTCAATAATATTCCTTGCACCTCTCAAGTTAGGAACAAGGAACAAATACCTGGAATCAGGTGGTAGAGTGAGAAATAATCCCCCTATGATCATTGAGAAAGGAGTTGTACATATCATCTGACAGTTTGATCTTTGTGTCCTTTGCCTTTCTTTGGTTGACTTTCATCCCAGAAGAGTAAGACACAGCGTGTTTAACATATCCGTCAGAAGGCTTTCTCTGAGGACTAAATCTAGGACCTCTTGAGATTGGTTCAAGAGGATCAGAATAGAGAGGGATCCATTTTCTAGACTTAGATTTACCAGACTTATTCTTATAAGCACAGGGAATGTTTTCATTAGTGGCACAAGAATTTATACCATTGAGATGAGCTTGTTCACTGTGATGATTTCTAGAATAGAGATCATTTTTTAAGGTTTTTGGTTTTCTATGGGCACGAGATTCACTGCAGAAGTCGATAGACTATTTACTCCATTGATAGTAGAAAGAAGCAAATTATGAAGATTCGAGATTTGTTTCCTCATGGAAAAACAATGAATAGCATAGTGATTCTTTTTCCCATAGAATGTACAGGTTCGTGGAGGAGAAGCAATAACTGGCACCTATTTAACTTCATAGCCCTATGAGAGGATTGTAAGTCACGTAAATCCTTCTTGACACAACCTTCTTCTGGAGGACATTTCTTCATGTGCTGTAATTCATGAAAATTAGTTGGTACAGAAGAATTTCTCCTTAAGACAGAGTTTTCCTTTTCCAAGGATCTGCACTGTTCATGGGCTAGAATGAGAGATGCACCTAGTTTATCTTTTTCGACACGAAGTCTGTTTAGATCTGATGAATGTGTCTCGATCAAATATTTTTCTCTAATTGAGTCTTCCTTGACAATATCCTCAAGAACACTAATCTTTTCATGTTGTAGAGTAGTTTATTAGAGAACTTTTTCAATATTGTTAGAGAAAAACTCAATGATGTTATAGAGTTCATGTTCTCGACCAAAAGACTTTTCAAATTCATCAACAAGCTGAGCATGATCCTGAAAATCAATAGCCTCAGTAGAATTTTTTGAGATTCTGGTGAGCTTCATTTCAGCTTTTGCCATAGTGTCAAATGTCTCATTGGAGGGAGAGATGTCAACATTTGATAGAACAATCTTCCTACCTCGAGATTTAGAAGAATCAGCTAAGGAGTAATCCTTTGAGGTATTCCTAAGACATTTGGCATTGTTAAAAGCTTTAGAAGACATCTTGGTATGCGTATATGCCGGAGAAGAGATACTGTCTTCAGACTCAGATTGCCACAAACACAGACTTGTAAGGTTTTTAAACGTGTTTGCCTGCTCTGATACCAATTGAAAAAGCGGGGGTACAACAACCACACCCAATATTTTGATTAGCAATCTGTATGGACTAACTCTAATATACTTTCAAGAGAATCAACTAGACTCAATCTTAATAAAGTATATCAAAGAGTTATAATATCTCGATCTCTCGATTTAATTCTTACTCAAGCAAATAGAAACCTGCGAGTCTAATTAAATACAAGAGAGATAACTTGGATGGTACCAAAGACCAATATCCAAGTGTCAATCAATGTAAATCAACAACCAAAGGTTGGATATTCTAATTGATTGATCTTAACGCACAACCTGTGATATTTCAATTATATAACAAAATATACTGCGGAATAGAAATAACACAGACACCAGAAGTTTTGTTAACGAGGAAACCGCAAATGCAAAAAAAACCCCGGGACCTAGTCCATATTGAACACCACACTGTATTAAGCCGCTACAGACACTAGCCTACTACAAACTAACTTCGGTCTCGACTGTAGTTGAACCCTAATCAATCTCACACTGATTCAAGGTACAGTTGCGCTCCTTACATCTCTGATCCCAGTAGGATACTACGCACTTGATTCCCTTAGCTGATCTCACCTACAACTAAGAGTTGCTACGACCCAAAGTAGAAGACTTTAATAAACAAATTTGTATCACACAGAAAAGTCTAAGATAATAGATAAATCTGTCTCCCACAGATAAACCTAAGATTTTGTTCCGTCTTTTGATAGAAATCAAGCTGAACAGGAACTAATTGATAACCCGGACTTATATTCCCGAAGAACATCCTAGAATTATCAATCACCTCACAATAATCTTAATCGTATGGTAGCGAAACAAGATATTGTGGAATCACAAACGATGAGACGGAGATGTTTGTGATTTCTTTTTATCTTGCCCTATCGGAGATATAATCTCAAGTCAATTATTCAATTGAACTAGTACGATAGAAAATGGAAAGATCATATCGCTCAACTATAAGAGAAGCAGTTTCGTCTGGCTTCACAATCCCAATGAAGTCTTTCAGTCGTTAACCTACAGGGTCTCGAGAAGAAACCTAAGGTTAAAGGAGAATCGACTCTAGCAAAACCAACTAGTATCACACCGGAGGTGTGGGGATTAGTTTTTTCAGTTGCTAGAGTTCCCCTTATATAGTTTTCAAATCAAGGTTTGCAAGCTATGTTAGCTTAGTAACAAAGCATTCAATATTCACCGTTAGATGAAAACCTGATTAGATACAAGCTAATATCTTTCAACCGTTAGATCGAAACTTAGCTTGTCACACACAAATAAAATGTATTTCATTTAGGTTTGAGTAACGGTACCTAAACGTGTACACTTAGTTGGTTCACAAATAGTTAACCAATGGTTAGCCATATGAGTACTTCCATATTAACCGTATTCATATTTCTCATAACTAGTTCAAATAACTCATAAGAACTAGTTGAAGAGTTGTTCAATTGCTTAGGTCTTTATTCATAGACACAATTGAAACAAAATTGGTTTGATCCATTCGAATCAATTCATGAACAATATAGCCACGGTTTGCAAAGATTGCATTCCTTATAATTTATTGTTTTAAGTTCATGAACTACCGATTTGAGAAATAACCAGCTTGGGTACGCATACGGGTACAGGATTTGAGTTGGCTTTGGTTTCCAAACTCAGCAGAATTTTTCGGGTAGAAAAGTTCCACCAGTACGCGTACCTAAGGTGACTGGTTTATGAGTTCGTAAAATCCAAACTCAGCAGAATTTTCCGAGAGGAAAAGTTCCGCCAGTACGCGTACGGGTACGCGTACCCAACCTGTCTCCTTCACCAATACCGTATGCACACATATGGACACACTTGGTATCCGGTACATGGATTTATACACTAATGTGCGAACACACTATATATGCATATATCCATAGATGATAATCTCAACTCTACATTTCAATCGTTGAAACATTCTTCTATAATGTTATAATAGTCGTTATTCACAACTATCGTCATCAAAGCCATTTTCAAGATTGAAACGTCATCATGACTTTCGTCACGGGTAAAGATGAAAAATGGTTAAAGGGAAAGCTTATCAACACATATTTCGAGAAAAAGGTAGGCGAGTAAACTCGGCTCGAAATAACAAATGTGCATGTATGAAAACTATCATACTTATACGACTTTTGTCTCAAGAGTAGGAGATAGAGTAGACTTTTGAGTGATAGATAAGTTCAAGTCTCACATACCTTTTAGTCGGATGAAGTTCCACTGGTTCCTTGAGTAGTTCTTCGTCTTCGTAAGATGATCGCCATGGAGTCTGGAGCTCAACTACACTTAACTATCCTAGACCGAGACTTAGCCATAAGTAAACTAGAAATCAAGACATATAGTTTTGACAACTAAATTTGACAAACAAGCTTGAGATAACAACGCTTGCGAGTTCGACCGAGCAATGCTCTAACAACAGCAATGTTGCTGCCACCATATCCACTCACACTCTACTGATGCTTCCATGCAAACACCACCAATGATGCCATCACCACAACCACCACCCTCCCTACTATAACAAAATTCACCACCGTCCCCTCCAGTACAACAACATCCACCAATACTAGTGCTGCAATATCCACCATCACTGCTGAAAGAAAAAATATGTTTAACCTATAAATTAGTTTCTTAGAATGAATGATAAGCATAAAAAATTATGATAATGTTTAAATTAAATGTACAACATTCAAACCAGATTACGTCATACACCAACTTATCATTCCAACCTCACCACCACCACCACCAGCACACAAAATCTCCACCAACACCACCACAACCAGAACCACCACTATCTTCATGACCAATTTTAATTCATCATTCCAAATAGAACCAGCACAACCTCCATCATCAATTTCATCGTTCTAACCTCTTTCCATATACATCAAAACTAGTTACAATACCACCACCACCAGCAAAAACTTAAACTAGAGAAAGAAGATAATCAATTTTTATTGCATCTGGACAATTGAAAATTCAGATCCAATAATTAATGACAGTTTTCATCGTTTCTTCTTAAATTGATGCAAACAGATCTTTAAGAACTAACTGTTATCATCGATTTTAGGTTATTCAATCCAAACCCAGTTGATATCGAAAATGAATCTGATGTTTCTAATGATTTATATTTGAATTGAGAAGTTAGTTTCTCGTTGATTCATCGATATAAATAGGCTGTTTAGGATGTGGTGTGGTGCTGGTGCTGGTAGCGATGATGGCAGAGGAGGTATTCCTGAATATATTTACAACGACAGAGGTGGTAGTGGTGGTGGTAGCGATGATGGAGACGGTGGTGGTGGTGTTGTCTGGAAAGAGAGAAAACAGATAAACATTTTAGATCTGAAATGCAAGAGAAAGATATTGATACTCGATAGATAGGAGGGTAAATTTGTCTGGAAACAGAAAAAATAATTAATGGACCCATGATGGTCTTATAGATGGAGAGGGGTATATTTATTATGTGATATGGATATTTCTGAAGCCCATCAAAATAAGGGACATTTATATAATTACCACTTTGCTTTGGGGAATTTGGTGATCTAAAGCTGTTGGAGGTGGTAAGTATGTGGGCTCAGTAAAAACATCAGCAAACTGCTCCAATAAGTCATGGATCGGTTTTGGGATAGTAGCAGAAACTGGTTCAGCTGAGATGGCAAAGAATTGACCTATTAAGCCAGGTGTATGCTTTTTAATGAAATTCTTAATAACTTTACCACTTATCATCATGAAGAATGGTTTTGTAGAAATTCTTTTAAGTGAAATATTGTTGCCCAAGTGATTAAAAGATATTGACAACTTAGATTGCACATAACATCTCATAATATTCTGAGACATCTGCACCTAGAACTATGTCACAACCTCCCAAGGGAAGGACATGGAAATCATCTACAAAACGATGTCTTATATTTGCCAATTGAATTGTTGAAAAACCCCTAATCTTGTAGTTCTATCTCCATAAGATACTATGAATAGCATATTAGTTGTTGGTTGAACATTACAGAAAAACCGTTTAGCTAAGGAAGCATCAGTGAAGCTATGACTGCTACATGTATCCATCAAAATTGTATTTTTTTTTTTTTAATAATCCAAGAATACGGATGGTATCTCCACTTTGATGACCAGTGAGAGCATGGAGTGAGAATTCCATGTCAGTCTCAACTACAGAATGAGGTTGCTCTTCACATTTAGAAGGTGTGGTAACTTCAGTTGTAGTCTTCTCCTCAGCTATCACCATAAACAATTGTTGAGTTTTACACCTATGACCTGACATGTACTTCTCATCACAATTATAACAGAGGTGTTTTGCTCGTCTATGAGACTGTTGCTCTGGAGTGAGACGTCGAATATGAGGGATATAAGGTTATTTAGAGAGTATAGTGAGTACTGAGGTAGAAATAGCAGGCAGAGAAGTAGATAACTGAAAGTTTGATGGTTTAAGGAACTAAAAATAAGTTGTGGGTTGTTTGGTAACATGGGGTTTAGGAGGTGAGGTGAGAGCATTTTCTTGCATTCTGTCTAAGAAAAAGGCATGAGAAATTGATGTAGGGTTGTGCATCCGAACTGAAGTACTTATCTCAGGTTTCAACCCATTAATGAAACTTAAGAAGAAATACTCCTTATCCAATGTTGAATTTCTACTAATCATAAGAGCTTTAAGTTGTTCAAAAGTTTGAAAATATTCTTCTATAGTAGTTATTTGGGTTAATTTATTAAAACAGACGTTATTATTAGCTAAGTCTTCAAAGCGACGACAAAGATGATTAGAAAATTCAGACCAAGGACCAGAAGATTTACCAGAACAATAGTCAAAAAACCAAGAATCAACTCTACCATCCAAATACATGGAAGCAAACTCTATTTTTTGTAACTCTTCCATTGGATGCATCTGAAAGAATCGGTCATACTTGCGAAGCCAGCTTATAAGATTTTCTCCATCAAATCTAGGGAAATCGAGTTTGGCCGGTTTGAGTGTATTGAGAGCAGATCCATGAGAATGATGTGAGTTCTGAGATTGGAAAGAGTGACTGTTCTGGGGGTTTGGAGTTTGTTAGTGTAGATATGTAGATCTAGGTTGGATCTAAAGTTGTTTTAAAGTATCCTCTGATAACCAATCGATTCATTAATGTTTATTGTGCCTTTGCATCAACATCACGTTTTTCTTCAGCACGCATCTGACTCTCTGTGAGAAGTTTAACCAGTTGAATCAGTTCTTTAGTAATGCGGTCGACATCTATGATTAAAGGACCTCCAGTCATTGCAGAGTACGCCTAAGATCCACTGGGAGATACCAAATTGTATGGTTGGAGACTATAGTAACGTGAGAATTGATTTCTAACACACTCGAGTAACCACTGAGACTCTATTGAGTTCAGTCTTATCTATTTCTTCTTCCTAATCTTCATTACAGAAAGACTAAAGCATTAAATAGAGAACAAAACCTAAAAGGAAAGTGACCAAAAATCTACTCCCTACACGTGTTTTCGATAGCACCACCGATTCACTCGTTAAGTTAAAACAAAAGTAATTACATAACTAACTTTTAACTAATAACCTATCTAATTTACTACTCCAAGCATCCCATATCCTGATAAGAGCAGTCACTCAAGCAGGCACATGACAGGTTTTAATTACATCTATGTTCAAATGTTATGATTGCACAAAAATAATTACCAAAACAAATGTAAATAATCAACCTAAGATCAAAAATTTGATAATTACCAAAACAAATTGACTTTTAAAACCTAAAAGAAAAATTACTAATTCATTCGCAGATATAATCAAAAACTGAAAATTGCAATGGAATCGTGGCTTAACGGAGCATAATCTATTTTTATATCACAACAAAATTTGACCTAGAACCACGATCAAGATCAAAGGGGGAAACAAGTGTTTTTGAATTCTAGTTAGAGGAGGGAGAAATGCAGGAGAAGTCGTGTCAAGGGCGAATACCAGTATCTGCCTAGCAATATTTGATCAGATACCGAGTATCCGATCAAACGTAGCCACGTATCATATTGCTTACTTTCACGTCCAAAATATTCCATGCTGTAGGATCCAAATATCTCACAACAGTAAGAGTTTGCGAAAATATAGCTTATCTTGCGAAATACAACAAGAGCCTGCGAGCATGTGACAATATGAGTTGTAATCCACTATTTATGAGCTGTCATCCACTATGTAAACACCTATATAAAGAAGAGAGCAGGAGAGAGAAAGGGAGATACACACTTTAGAGGAAGACACATTTAGTAAGGAAAAGAGATATTTTTCAGAGGGAGAGACTTTGTTTTCTTAATCATCTTCTTCCCCAAAAACTGGATCTAGAGAGCTCCAAATACTCATTAATGGAGATTCTAAATGTAATGCTTATGTAAATTCAACAATCATAGTGAAGAACCATGGATGTAGATCACATTGATCGAACCATGTAAAAAATCCTTGTGTCAATCTTTACAATTTTAGCACTTTAATCTTTATTTGGATTATGAAATAGATTTAGATCTAGAAATTATTATAAGGGGTGTGTTGTAGGAAATCCTGCAACTACATTTTGGCGCTAGAAACATGGAGGAGTAAAGGATTTATCCTTCCTGTAACTTGTTGGTTCAAGAATTAGCTATTGTTCATATTTTTCTAGATCTACAAAATTTAGGTTCAAAAATGGAAATTTCATGGAAGAAATCACACGTTCAGGGAGTAAACATCATCAACAATTCAAAGACATGAAAAGAGTAAGAGAAAAAATTAGTTGTTGTGGTGAAATTCAGGGAAGAAAACTAAAGTTTCAATAGAAGATTTCCATGTTCAGGAGAAAAAGCAAGAGGCAAATTATTGAAGGAAATAAAGGAAGGCGAAGAGAAGATAAGAGTCAGACGCTGCAATTTCTATCACAAACAGAAATTCGCACAGATGGTTCAAGGCTGAGCGAACAACAAATAGGTCACGGGTTCGAATTCGCACAATACATATTTTTCATTTTCTTCTCAAAGGGATAATAAAAGAATAAGGAAAAAAGTTATGCGTAAATTTCGCAGAGAGGTTCTTGAACAGTTGGTCCAGAGAGCAATATGTGCATTCGTGGTCGCAAGTTCAAATTCGCTTGCAAGCATAGTTTTCTTCTTTTTACAGAGGGCGAAAAAATGAATAATTCGCAATATTGTTTCATTATTTCGCAAACAAGAGGCAGCATAGTTGGTCATCTGCGAAGTTAATGAGTTCATGGTCTCAAATCCCAATGAATGTGTATTTTTCGCATGGATATTTCGCAAAGGAATTTCGCACAGAAGAAAGTAAGTGATTATTTCTCACAAATATTTCGCAAACAAAAGCCAGCAAAGTTGGTCAGAGGTGAAGACAATGGGCTTGAGGACGCAGGTTCAATTCCCACCTCCTGCAAATTTTTCGCATCTTTTTTGAACTACCAGAGGAAGACAAGTTTTCACAAGTGTGCGATAATTTTGCATAGAAGAAGCTTGCACAGTTGGTCAGGAGGCATAAATGCAAGCAGTAGGTAGCGGGATCAATTCTTGCTTCTCGCAGTTTATTTTTGTTATGCGAAATTTATACAAAGTTGGTCCATAATTATTTCGCATAGAAGAGAGTTTCGCAGAGATATTTCGCAAGAGAGGATTAGTACAGATGGTATGGTGTGAGAATATGCAAAAGGCAGGTCAAGGGTTCAAATCTCATTTCTCACACTTATTTTTGCTGCGAGATAATTATATTTTGTGCGACGTTTATACATTTCAAGAATGCTAGTTTTGCAAGCAAACCATATACTTCGTGCGAGACGACATCAACAACAAATCACATGAAAGCTAAGTACCACTTCCTTGAACATTTTATTTTACTTACGACAAATAAAAAGATTTTTGATTAGATTTACAAAAAGCGATACAATCGCACGATTTCAAAGATTTCAAATATTTCAAATCTCATAGATTTCAAAGATTTACAAAGAGCGATACAATCACAAGATTTCAAAGATTAAAAAAAAAAAATTGCGAAACTGGAATATTTGCTTTCAAAGATTTCAAAAAGCGATACAAAGATTTCAAAGATGTCTATTGAACAATCTCAAAAGGGAATACAATCTCATATAGATCAATTTATATATTTCTCTTGAATATTTGCTTTCTTTCAAATGATATGAAGATTTCGCCAAAAATAAGACATCATATATTTGTGAAAAGAATGAAAAAAAAAAAGAATGAAAGAATAAATGAAAGAATTAATACATGCGATAAATTCACAGAGATTATGATTCTTTACGAAAGAATAGAGACGTGCGATAACTTCGCATAGATAGAGGTAAACCTTCTATGGCGTACACCCTAGTTAGCGAATAAAATTTCGTAAGAGGCAAATGTAAGACCTAAAGTGCGTCATAGAAGGGGGTACCTATTGCATGGCTCGGGGAAGGTTACACTTTGCTCCCGAACACCGGTCATGGAGATTTGGGGTCAATAAAGCCCATCCGGAGAGGTACCTTGGATTTTCAACCTAAGCTTATGACTTAAGTTGGACGACCGAGGGTCTCTTCTAAGGAGTGCGACATCTGATCAAGGCGCTGAGGTACACGGTTGAGCCAAGAGTGCCTGGGGCGTTTGAAGCGTCTCGGCCATTCTTTGCAAGTCTTGACTTATGCTGCACTCGGCCCGAAGAAAACCCCACTTAGGGTGCAGTCTTATAACCATAAGCCATATAGGCAAAAGGGATAAGAGGCTGCGAAACAACTGGTTGTTGTTAAGACCGTATGGGAGAAGTCAAACTTGTATGGTAGAGGTACGTCTCCTTGAAGGGGCAACCAGGGGGAAGATAAGGGAGGCACCCTCCATTAGGGAGCTGATAAGTGTCTTAAGACGCAAATGTCACGAGGCTTTATTTTCGCAAGAATATTTAGGCTTGTCATATTTGTGCGACAATCCTGAAGAGGCAATAATACAAAAGAGAAAGATAAGGCGAGATCAATGGGTCAATACATGAAAGTGTAAAGACGTCCTGCGATTTCGTCGCAAGACTAAGAAATGTCATGGGGCTTTATTTTCGCAAGAATATTTAGGCCTGTCATATTGTCGCAACAAAAATGACAAAAGAAAAAAGTTAAGGCAAGATCAATGGGTTTTTGCATGAAAGTGCAAAGACGTCCTGCGATTTTGTCGCAATGACAAGGGGTGGCAAAATAAGACCTTTAACTAGGAAGGCAAAATAAGACCACATAAGAAAGTAAGCAAATAAGCTTGCAAAAATGAGTAAGCAAATAAGATTGCGAAAATGATTATATGTAAGCAAATAAGCTTGCGAATATGTACATGGAAATTAAAATGAGATAGTGAAAATGACGTACACTTGATATTATGATCATATTATTATGCGGTACTAATAGTGCAGGAATAAAGAAAGATGAAACACAAGTAAGAACTTGTGATGAACAATCGATACGCGAAGAGGAATGCATATACTAAAGACAAAGTCAGAGAAATGGAGAATGGAAGCAATTTAAAGCTACATCAATTTTAGCGTGCAAAATAAGCTAAGTAACACAAACATTAGCTATACATTGCAATAGATAAGCATTCTCATCATATAAGCATCACACTTGCATCATGAAAGCATCGCATAAGCATTTCATGGCATAAACATCGCATACACATTTCATAACATAATCATTACATAAGCATTAGATTCGCATAAGTATTTTACAAAATTTTACGGAATAATATCGCAGAATTATTCAGAATTTCGCAGGATTCTTTAGAATTCTTTAGAATTATTCAGAATTTCGCAGGATTCTTCTGAATTTCACAGGATTCTTCTGAATTTCGCAGGATTCTTCTGAATTTCGCAGAATTATTCAGAATTTCACAGGATTCTTCTGAATTTCGCAGGGTTATTCAGAATTTCGCAAGATTATTCAGGATTTCGCAGAATGTGTAAGAATTTCGCAGAATAAGATTATTTCACAGGATGTGATTATTTCGCTCAATTATTTCGCACAATTATAAGCAGCTTGAAGAAATTATACTATCGCATGAGCAAAAAACATGAGACAGAGGCAAAATAAGAATGAAAAAATAATTTTCCCATTCAACACTTTCTCAAAGATTCTACCCTCATAGATAAAGAACAGAGGCAACTATGGATAACCAAGAAAACATTTTATATTCTTTATCTTCTCGGCAAGAATCATTTTCAAAAAAGACGTTCACTAATGGATAACAAGAATCTTCGCCAATAAGGGAGTAATAATTTCGCATGATTGATTCGTAATACTTCTTATATTTCGAGGATTAAGTACTTCTTATACTTCTTCAAGGATACTTCATACTTCGCATACTTCTCAAAGCTTCGGAACTTCGCAAAATAATAGAGGCAAGTACGTACTTTTCAAGTCCAATATTCTTTCGCTCGTTCCTCCAACAACTACAACAAAGTGGATTTTTCCTTAAAGATCGTTCTTCAAGCAATATTCAAGGAAAAAGAGGCAAGATGTAGGATCCAAATATCGCACAACAGTAAGAGTTTGCGAAAATATAGCTTATCTTGCGAAATGCAACAAGAGCCTGCGAGCATGTGACAATATGAGTTGTAATCCACTATGTATGAGCTGTCATCCACTATGTAGACACCTATATAAATAAGAGAGTAGGAGAGAGAAAGGGAGATACACACTTTAGAGGAGGACACATTTAGTAAGGAAAAGAGATATTTTTCAGAGGGAGAGACTTTGTTTTCTTTATCATCTTCTTCCCCAAAAACTAGATCTAAAGAGCTCCAAATACTCATTAATGGAGATTCTAAATGTAATGCTTATGTAAATTCAACAATCATAGTGAAGAACCATGGATGTAGATCACATTGATCGAACCATGTAAAAAATCCTTGTGTCAATCTTTACAATTTTAGCACTTTAATATTTATTTGGATTATGAAATAGTTTTAGATCTAGAAATTATTATAAGGGGTGTGTTGTAGGAAATCCTGCAACTACACATGATTTCTAGGGTTTTGTTAGCAACCAAGAACCAAAAAGATAAAATCCTTTGATTGGGGATTAGCCACCGATTGACAAACCAACAAATCTCTGATTATATTTCTTTTGATGAATAAAACCTAAAACAAACTAGCATTTTTATAGTAAACAGAACTTGCAAAACAGGAAAGGGAATCCTAAAATAACTAGACTCTTAGATGGAAAATCCATAAAACTTCTCAAAATATCTATCTAAACAAATAAGGTAAGTCCTAATCTGATTTGGGACCAGTATCCCAACATCCCCTGCCTCTTGAAATTCTACTTGTCCTCAAGTTGAATTGGTTGGATAATTCATTACGATAACATTGTCAGCGTTGGCCCCTTCAAAAAGTAGTAATTGACCTGCTTCTTGGCACCGATGACCTGGCTTATAAACTTGGTCACAACTAAAACATAAACCTTGCTTGAGCCTTTCTTCTTGCTCAAACCTAGACATCCGACGAACAAGAGTTGTAGTGGAAGTAGTTTCCGTAGTGGATGCTAATGTGATAGGTGTCTAAACCACCTAATTCTAGTATCGATTTCACATGATTTTCTTATTAGCTTTCTTGTAATTTTGTATATTACGTTTTCTTTTCTATTCTCTTTTAGGTGCAATGGCTTAAATTTGCGTAAAGGAAGAAAAAGCATCAAAATGGAACAAATTGTCATAGACGCGTAAAGCTCGTGTGCAGACAAAGGAAATCAACATGAGGCGGTTAAGTGGGAGCTGCGATGCTGGACCAGTTGAACATGGGCTTAACATTTAGCTCGGCAGTTACAAGCCTGGAAAATAGCTGGAGTAAAAAAAAGGTGTGTCTAACACAGGGACAACACAAATGTGCACTCAAGATAAGGAAAAAAATTAGGTCTCCACTGAAACCCAAGTTCACGAGCAAAGAATAATCATCAGGCTCATTTCCTTGGTCACCACCAGTTCGTAAGGAGAGAGGAGATGATGATATGGTAGCCGTTGTACCTGTCACCGACGTTATTACTGTCAGCCAAGAGTCCATCAAGAGCTTTTCACACAACCAACAAGGAGGAGGGTAAAGTGTCTCGAAAAGTGCTGTCTGGATCGTTTGATTTTGGTGGTGTTTTGAACAAATTTGAGATGCCAGGGAAGAAGAAGAGAAACAAGTGCTGCTGGCATGATTTTGTAATTGTTTGTGTGGGTTTTCAAGAGCACTTCGACTGCAACAAGAACAAGGAGAGATAGCTCGACATTTGGTGGTTTAATGGTCGAGTTTCGGTAGAATTTTGAGGACTGGATTGAAGTGTGTGTGAATGATCGAATGATTGTGTTTATGTTGAATGTGAAATTGTTACATGGAAGGTCTCTCTCCATAAGATGTGTAGTTTAGAAATCACTGGCATAGTTTTTTCTTCATTGACAGATTCAGTGCATAACAGGTATTCGAGAGATGGTTTAAGTGAGAAACTACTCTTGCTTGCAACAACAGCTGGCCAGGAGATTCAAAGTTTGAACTACAAGGATTTGGAGCTGGTAGTTTCGGGACTGTTCTGTGGTATTTTGAGCACAACTTCAGCTGCATAAAGAGTTGGAAAGACGAGAAAGAGGAGATGTTGGATTCTGGCAGGTATATCGAAGATGGGTTATGAATTGAGCAGAGCTCTGGCAATGCAAACAATGTAGTCAGTCAAAACTTCTCGTCATTACAAGGAACAGGAGGAAGTGACTTGAGTTTCTTGTTGACATGAGTCAAGTTTTAGCTTTACATGCAGCGAGAAGAAGAGGTGAAGAAACATATTACTGCCTGAGATTTGTGTACATGTTTGAAGTATTATGATTCAGTTTAGAAACTCAAGATGAACACAGAGCATGGGTACGATTCAGTTGAGGTTTGGGTCGAGTTCTGGGTTATATTTCTGCCGGAAAATCAGTAAAGTAAGGTGACTGGTGTTGTAACCATGGTCCGATGACATGCTATAGGGTCTGTTGTTGCCAGGTTTAGTGATCGTGTTCAGGTTACTTGGAACTTGATTTGGAAGCTGGGCCTGGTGAATGTTTGGATAGGGCTAGGATCTTATTTAGAAGCCTACAAGATATGGAGATTTGGGTATTAGTTTGTCTTGATATTGGGTACAGTTTGGGTCCAGATTGGGAAGTTTATAGGGTTTGTGAATGTTGAGGATTGCTGGGTTCAAGGGTGCGATATTGCAGGAGTTAAAATAATATAAAAGGAGGAGAAGAAGCTACAGAAAATTATCATCTTATACCCCCTGCTCGCGAATGTTTTCCACCACCACAGGGAGGAGCTTTGCTCCTCTCCAAAACCCTCCATCCTATTTTGCATCTCCACCTGCATACCCTTCACCAGTCCATCACCACCTGTTCGCAGCTATCTCACCACCACCAGTTCACAGTACTACCAACTCAGCAGCTGCCAATTCTCAGCCTCCCATCAGCATCACCAGTCCACTTCTCATCCTATTTATCACCAGTCGCCATATCAACCATCCCCAGTTGCTCGAGGAAGTATACTGCCATATCACTAGTAGAAAGCCTTGGTTCCCGACATCGCAACAAACAAGGAGTACCAGCACAGCAAGGAAGCAGACTTCTCCCTGGACCCAGTACCAGCAACCTGGTTTGCTGAATTGAATTTGAATTTGAGTTGTTTAATTGCTTAATGTCTTTACTTCTTTATAATATTATTGTCATGAACTCCATGGTTACTTGTAGCTAATTTCTTGTTTGATTAGGGACGATTTTGACGTCAGAACATGATTCATAATTGATATTTAAAAAGCATGTTTTCTTGTAATTGTCTTATTATTCTTCATTCTCTACGGTACCAATAATGTTTATGAGTTGTTTTTCAATCGTTTAAGTTGCAAATTGAATGGTTGTTTGATGATTCTATTGCTAATTCGAGACTTCTTCGACTCGTAATTGTTTAGATGCTCCGAGTACAAGTAGCGATATATAGGTATTGACGATGGGATTTTGTCAAGTACCCGTATGTATTGAATGACACTAGTAGGTAATTCATGCTTTTGATTTTATCACTAGACCTTATCTCATTAAACTTAAGGCATTTGTTTAAGTCACACCTAGAGAGCGTACTTCTAGGAAACTTGACAAGTAGAATCCGGTAGTCGAGCGCTTCCGTATCCGGTGAACTTAGGAGATAATAACAGAATAGTTGAGCGTACTAATTATTCTAGGGTTGTTAGTAACAAGGTACTTTGCAGAAACTAGCTATATCAATAAGATTCATGTTTTGTAACTGAGAAAGAGTCTTTGATCATCCTCATACTCATATTTGCATTAATATTTGTCTTGCATTATTAATATTCAGAAATTGAATTAACAACTTTAGGCTCAACTCTCCATTAGGAACGAACCTGGTTGTCATTGTACTACTAGTTAGTGTAAGAGAAGTAAGGAATTTATTTTTGCGAGTTCGACACCTCGTCAAAATTGGCCCCGCTGCCGGGGAGCAGTCGGTTGAGTTGTTATTTAATTTTCTGTTTTTGTATATAGTTTTTATTTTATTTTTTTAGCTTTTTGTAGTTCGCTTCTTCTTCACATTCTTCAGGTCTTCGGAGTAATACTTGTATGTCTCAACATTCCTAGACTTTCTAGTCTAACCTAAACGAAGTTGACTCTAGTATATAATCAAGCGACTTTAGATGAGTTTTGACACACTAAAATCTCCCAAAAGCTTCTACCTCTTGCAAGCTCCCAAGCTTTCACTTTCTGATACAAGTCGAGATACTACTCTCCCAGAATTATTCTGGCCTCAACACCTTTCTTTGCTTCCCTCCCCAAATCAACCCTTCTCCTCCACTTTGTGACCGAAGCAAGTCTGGAACGGCCATTTCTTGGTTTAGGCCGGACTTGTACAGATTGATCTCTCGAATCTATAAAGTGCTCACGTGCAGCACATTTGTTTAGGGTTTGAACCAGTTTCTCACTTACCTACCGAATTTACCGAAATCGGCAGAAACGATTTTTACCCATAAACACCTTGATACACTTTCCAGAAATTCCCTAGCTGAAAAGTTGAAAATTTTCGATCTTGAACTTGAACGAAGAGAGAAGAGTCATCTGTTTAGCAACCATGTTGTTGTATCTGATTGTAAGCCTCGACGTCCTAAATCGACTGATAGAAGGGATGAGAATTGCTTCAATTCGACTCTGTCACTGTTTATACAACAACTTAAGAAATCTCTTAGACGGAGTAAAAGAAAGCTCAGTCAATCAATAAAAAAGTTCAGAAAAACTATGATAACAATACTTGTTTCAAGTGCTATAGAAGTGTTCATGATACTTCTAAACGTCCTGATACGGAGTTGTGTGAGATAACTAAAGCATGGGTGGCTACCCTTGACTACTTTCCTGAGGATGATATATATGATGGTTCTCTTAATCTTTTTGCTGATAATCACGTCTGTCCTCCTAACAGTCCTGATTATTCCATGATAAACAATCTCACTTCCTCAGAAATACTTCAACTAGAAAAGGAAGTCTTAATTAAAAAGATTGAAAATCTGGAATGCCAACTGTCTAACTTAAAAGTGGAGATGATCAATCGTGATTCTTATAAGACATATCGAACCTCTTAGACTATGCTACTTAAAAATTGTCAGAAATTTCCTCCTGATTCCATATCATCCTTAAGTCACCTTGACGACAAGGATTATATAGAAAATCACAAGAACACACCTAATCGTGTGATTTTCTCATATGATCATCAGGATCATCTTAAAACTCGTGGCACTATGAAACAGGAAAAGTTCTCCTCTGTCAAACATTGTTTGCAGAAGAAGAAAAAGAAATCTCATACAAAACCCTCGGCCTTTGTAAAAGAGATTTCCAAAAGAATGTATAGTTTACGAAAATCAACAATCAAGGTATTCAAATCTTTGCTAAAAGAAAGAAAGGATGATTTACATAACTCTTCTTTCTTAAAAACAAGACAGAAACAAGGTATAACGAATACTTTATCCCCTCGTAAGAAGTTACCCAGTCATGTAGTGGATTGGAACAACTACCGTTTGTAGTTCTGAATTGATGATTTTTGTCTATCCCTCTTAGACAAAAATCATAATCTTCAAGAGGGTTGTGATGAAATATTTCTGTTGTTGTTTCAATTCATTTTAGCCTAGAACTGTTTCTGTTTACAAACCGTTTTTCTCATTTAGACCTTTTCTGAGGATAACCAAATTCTGTTAGGATTTTTGGTCAAAGGTCATTTTGGATATTTATCTCCTATCCTTAGCTCTTTTTGAGATGAAGTTTTTCTCATTAGCATAAACATTTCATCTATCTATTCTATCATGTCCTCTTCAAGTCTTTCAAGCAAAGAAAGTGATGTTTGGACTGTTCTCTTTCCATCTAAGAAGATACGGTTTAATTCTTCTGATAATGTGATGAGCCCTGACAATCATGGTTCCTCTCTGGACGGGAAAATCTCTGTTTCTCATTTTGATACGCTCTCTTTAACCATGAATCTCGTCTTGGAACAAGTTCGTGCCCTGAAAAGTGAACTTGAAGCCTCTTCCAAGAGACTTGAAGAAAAGATGGATAATCTGGAATCTAGAATCGATCTGATTGAATATGAGCTTGATGAATACAGAGAATATGAGAAGAGTATTCAAAGTAAGTGAAATGCTTTATAGGAGTTTTTATTAGAGCATAGCTCGGTTGAACCCACCAAGCGTTGGTATGTCAAGTTTGGTTGTCATATTTTAGTGAATCAAAACTCATGTTAAGAGTCGTTTGATTATGTACTAGAGTCAACTTCTTATAGGTTAGCTTGAAAGTATTAGGATAATGAGACTTTACAAGTATTGCGAAGACTTGAAGATGTGAAGAAGCAAAGAGCTACGGCGACAACAATCATCCTTCCACTTGAGGTTAGTGATATTTGACTTGAACTGTTTCATTCCCTAACGTATCTTTCAAGTCGTGCATATTGAAAACAAAACTGCGAAGCATATTTGAACTCTAGATAGACATAGTATTAAGGAATAAAATACGAGGTTTATTGTTTAACCATTAAACTTTGTAGATAAGACATCGACATAATCATTTGAATGCTATTGTGATTATGTATGGGTATGAGGTGAGGATTTCATCCTAGGGAACAATATTTTACATGTGTTCTAAGGAAGTAAGTTCATAAACTTGTTTGTGAATCGAATAGGAAATCGCCAGGCGTTATTGGGATTGTTATTCATTGCATATCTTGTGAACATCCAATATGTGTGATTTAGTATAACCGTTCATGACTCGTTGTGTTCTTGGTAATACTATTCACAAAGGCTTGACTTATGTATTGGTATGACTTTTATTAGTGAAACCGATCTTAAGTAATCACCTGAGATGGTATGATCGGGTTTGTGATTTTACGTATGACCAAATATGGGAAAGGGGAACCGATCCTAGTAAGAGGTGTAGTACATCACAAAGGGGAACCGATCCTTGTATGAGGTGCAGCAAGGTTTATAGCAGAAAAGGGAACCGATCCTATAGACATGTGCAACACGTTTTTAGGCAGAGGGGAAACGATCCTATGGACATGTGCAACACATATAATTTAGATACCATATATATGTGGGGAACCGATCCTAGTACCTAGTCAACCGAATTTTGGAAAGCTAGTGTGACTATGCACAGTACTCACATGGAAGGTAGAACCGAAACTTATTTTGGTAGAACCGTTAAACCCATGATTTGTGATTGAATGTTATTTGATCAATCGCATAGTTCTTGAAAGTCAGATAAACCAATTCTAAACTTGTTTGGAAGTGCGGGAAATCGGTTTCAAGGTTGTAAGTGTGAAAGAGAACTTACAAAGTTAAGATGTCGACATACTTTGAACACGTGTTGTGAATGTTTATTATTTAATTGTTCAAAGTTATTCCTTAATAGCTAAGGGAAGAGAATCCCAGGATCGAAACATAAATAAGTTAAGAATCTATTAATTAAGGTTATTAACTTCATTTTTAGGAAAATAAGAATTAGTAATGTGCATTTACTAATTAGAGATTTTCTGAGAGATTTCGATCATTATTTTTGGACAGAGCATTTCCAGGAATTATGGAAACCGAATTTGTGCTTTAATGAATATCTTGAGAATATTTTCGGTTTTGGGAATTCCTTGGTGTCCAAACTTCCTTGTCTATAAATACTTGAAGTTTGCCCTTCTAGCAAACTAATCCTTCGTAACAACAAACTACCTCTTGTTGTGCTGCTACTGGTGAAGCCGCCTATTCGGAGAGGAGAGTAACCTAATTAGGTGAAATATTTTACGGCCGCTCAGTTTAAAGTCTTCTTTGGGATTGAGAAGCTCTATTAGTACCGTTGGTGGGAAACTAGATAATTGTTGTTTATCTTTTGTTTTCATTGATTTGATTGACTAACGGTGGTTGAACTTTGATTGCACCTAATTTTTTTATGCTTGAGAATCTTCTCTTCTGATATAAGATTCACTCAAACTAGTTCAGAGTTTCGACAGGGATCTTTAGACTGTTGTTAGTTCTAAAGACGATCTTGTGATAATCTATTGTTAACAGACTTTGTTCTGTGCGTGATTGATCACAATAGATTCAAGTGATTGTGCGCATGTTTTTTATTGAAGATTTAAGAATATATTGAAGATCTGACTTGGGTTTTATAATCTTTGGTGTGCACAATACTTGTTTCGGTAAAAAGAGGATCCAATTAATAATCGGTTTATCCTTGTGATAGATTGGATTGATTAATTGAGTAGATCTGCATCAACACAATTCTTTGGATTAAGAGTGTTGTTGGCTTAATCTTAAACGATTACTTCGGTAATTGAACATAAGATAGATCTAAGGACCTGACGAAGGAGTTTATGTTAAGATAAACCGAAGAGCCTTTGTCTGACTCATATCACTTCGTTGAAGAGAGTTGATACCAAACAGATTTGTTATTGTTCCTTTATTGTTTGGAATACGAATCAAAGGAATTGTTCGAAGTACGTGACTTAGGTTGGAGTCGTGGGAATAAAGATGGAACTAGGTGAACTATAGGTTTAGTTGATTGGTCTCAATTATACGAAGTTAGGTGTAATTTTGTGTAGAGGCTTAATCCTGAGAGTATTCAATTATGTACAAGGTCCCGGGGTTTTTGTGCATTTACGGTTTCCTCGTTAACAAAATCTTGCAGTGTCATTTACTTTATAGTTTCACATTATAATTGTTTTATTGTAATTAAAGTAAATCACACAAACGTTAATTCCTATTTACTTGATAAGTGAATCCTATTGTGCTTGGTTAGGTCTGAACCTTTTTATCAAGTAACATACTTCGTTGTTGTATTGTCTCGATCTCGTATCCATAGACGATCACACGAAGTGTGAACCGATTAGTTGTATTGTCTCGACTCAGTCCATAGACAATCACTTTCGGAGAAAGGACTTATAGGTAGGAAAAGTTTTAGCTTGAGGTATATTTGGGTACCCTCTCCTTTTCAATTGGTATCAGAGCAGGCAAACACGAAAAGATCTAATAATCTGTGTTTGGTGCGATCCAACCTATAAGAATTGAATCTAATGTCTGATTCAGTTAACGTTTTGCAAGAGTATGAATACTCAAAAGTTGAAGATGTTACTACTACGTTGACTCATGATCCAGGAGTTACGAAACTATGTCTATCTCTGATGAAAGAGAAGATGCTGATAAAGAGTTAGTAAAACTCCTAAAGCCTATACAACCTCTGTCTTCTAAAGTACTAATTTTAAAGACAGAGTCAAATCTTCTTAAAAAGGAGATCAGAGAAAAAGACATTCAACTGAATTGTATAGCCAAAGAGAAAATGGATCTCACTGTCAAACTAGAGGCTCTTGGTAAATCTCTTACAGATAAAGAGACATGTCCTATGATTCTAACTAATGATGTTGTTGTGATTTCTTCTGATGAGGAAACTAAAAGTCCTTGCTCGAATTTTACAGATTGTAATAAAACCGGTTTAATCACATCTAAAACAGATCAAGATGATGGTAGTTTGCCTAACTACATCAAGTTAGAAGAGGATGAGAAACCAGCTTCTAGATCTACTGATGATCAAACGAAATCTTGTCCAAAGGAAACTTTGAACCTATTCCGCGATGATTGTAAGGAATACAATTTTCAGTCACTTGACAGGAAACTTATACTTCTTCAACATACGGTGGTAAATTTTTTGAAGGAAGTTTCTTGTCTTAAAAAGCTGAAAGATCATTCCTCAGTTGAAAGACAGATTATACCATATCCCGATAAGATCAGCTCAAAAGAGTCAGAGGAAAGAGTTGATAATCGCTTCTAGAAAAAGGTTCCTCCGTACCCATATCGAAACAGTTCTGGTTTTGATAAGGAACGACTTTAGAAGGAAGGGAAAGAGAGAATCTCTGCAAAAAGAAATAATCAGGAATTTCCTATAGTTGTTTCAGATGATCATACTAATGTGGATCATAAGGAAGTCCTTAGAATGAGAAAATCTTATGAAAATCTCATTGAAAGAATTAAGAGAGATTTATCTATCTCTGAGAATTCTCACATTAGTACATTTTCTCCACATGATCATATCTCTATAGTTAGAAAAGATCATCGTCTTGGGAGAAAATATTTTGGGCAGAAATTCCCGAAGAGAAACATGAACTATGTTTCTGATATTCACTGTAAGCTGGAAAAAGCTTACTCCGATGCAACTTAGTTGTATCAAAATTGTGCATTCTCATCTTTATCGTGCTCATGAACTTGGATAGGAAAGGCACAATAAAACAGGAGCACATTTGTTTTGTGTAGTTGTTTATCAGAAAAATTCTATGACACTGTATGGATAGCTGCGAATCCATGGTTGTCTGAAAAATGTTCATGTTTAGCATGATCTTCCAAAAATAGGTTTTATTTAGAATTTTCAAATTTTAATAAACCTTCCTGCTTGAGAAATTCGGACTAAGGAAAAGAAATATATTCTTTAATATTTTCGGATTCTCCAGAGGTCTTTTGGTCCGAAAGTTGTCTCTTTTAAAAGGAGAAACTTTCTCTTACCTGTATTCGGAAACCCTGATTAATCCTTTTATTTTTTATTTATTCATAACCGAGCATGCCTCCAATAACTCGCAGTGTCTCAAAGGCAAATAAAGAGGAATCTCAAAAGGTTAAGGATTGTCAAGGAATCAATACAGAGAGGAAGAAATAGAGCATATCAAATATCATGTCTGATTATGATTCTGACAGCTCAGTTGGATCACAAGATGAGTCATGTCTGTTGGCTTACAACAAACAAGATCCAACCAAAACCCAATGGATTCGTTCTGATAGTATGTCTCAATATATCCAAGGTTTTAATGAACTAGAAACCAATCTTGCTATGACTATTCGACATCAAGATTGGGCAAAAGAAAAGTATGAAGGAACAAGAGGAATTCTTGCTGAGCTCAAAGTTCTAATTGTGGAACTCGAGAAACAAGAAGTGGTTGCTAACAAGTCTCTTGAGACATGCTTTAAGAGTTTGAACACTGAAGAGACCTCAGTGATCAACAAGAGCACCACTAGAGATTAAGTTATTTGTTGTATTACTTAATCTAGAAAAATAGACATCAATTTTTGATTTCTTTCATTGATTGTATTAGTCTATTATGAATAAAATTATTTGATTTATAATTTTTCTTGTGATAGTTTTCGGTTTACATAGCCTGTGCTTGAATGCTATTATATTAATGCTATGTATGTTTATGGGATGTTTGATTTCTACATTAATATTCGATCTCATATGTTGTGAACCCTTGTGGTTTGGGTGACTTTTTGATTTAGCAGGATTAAGTTCTAGCCCATGTTGGTAGGCTTTATCAAAGAATCATGAGGGGTTCTGGTAGAAACAATATGTGAAAAAGTCACAATATGTTGAACCGGTTTTGGTTTAGCATAAAAGCATATGTGTTTCGACGGTTTTCAACTCTTGCTTGCAATTGTTAAAACCGATTTTCAACCTTTCCCTGGTAAAGGTTGGTTGTTGTTATTCTTTTGTTTTTGCATAAGGATGACAACATGATGATATTTCGATATCAATTCTCCCTGGAAGAAGATGCAATCATATTGGAGAAGTGGATGTGAAATTTGAGGTAACAATCTTGTTAGTTAATTGTTTTCCTGTTTAAGAAAAGCCTGAGTTTATTCATGTATATTTATCGCTTTTGCTTAACAAAATTTCGGTACAATTGATGTTTATTCCATTATGTGTGTATGGATGTATGTGTGATTCAATTAGTTCCAGTTAAGAAAACTATTGTTATCTTGCTTTATTGTGTGGTATCAATTGTTTAGGCTTACAAAATTTCGCTGCAATGCGGTGCTTTTAATGTCTATGTTGTTTCAATTGCTTCCGGTTGAGGTGAATAATTATGAAAGTTGATTTATTTGGTTTGTATGAATTATTTATGGCTTAACGAAATAAAAGGTTTACGGGATGATTTGATTAGTCCAATTCGATTCCGGATAAGAGAAACTAAGTTAATTCTGATCTTAGTTAGACTTATCGAATTGAGGTTTCAGTTATTCAAGTCTAATCGAATGCCTTAACAAGAAATGCTAGTTAACTAACCTAGTACTTGTCTTGTTTAAAATTGAAAGGTCTAAGTTTATGGATAATTAGAAACTGATGAGAAAAATAGAGTTATCTTTATTTTGGTCTTATCGAAATAAGCGATTGTTTTTGTACAACCGGTTTAGCAAAGGGACTAAGGTGGTTAGTTGATTTTTGGTTTTCTAAACTAAAATGGAAAAATTGTTTCAGACAATTGTTTCCTTGGTTACATATCAAAATAAAACTACTTGTAGTTTCGGTTTTTGATATTGGTTATCAGAACATGGTGTGTGGAACCCTCGTGCCTAACTCTACAGGTTGCAAGTCTATTTTGAGATTTGTAAGATTATTTTCTTGTTGTCCTTTATTTTTTTTGTTTCTTTGTCATTTTGTGACAAAAAGGGGGAGAAATATATGGAGTAAACAAGTGATACTGGCATTGATTTTATATTGATTGGTATCGCTAAGGAAAAGAACATTGGTGCTTAAACGTTTTATCTAAACGAAAGAGTGAAAGCACAAACTAAGGGGGAGTAACATATCATATGAATTGGTATAAAAAAGACGTGTGGATTGAATATCTACCTATCTTCCTTAGGGGGAGTATTAGCTTTGTTATTATAATGTCAACAACGGCATTTTCAAGGAATGAATGTAAGCAGTTTACTGTGCTGTTGAATTCGCGAATCAAGCGTATGTGTAATGAATTCTTGTAATTTTTTTATCCACATGATGTAAGAGTTTTGTCACTAAAATGAAAAAGGGGGAGATTGTTAGAGAATAGCTCGGTTGAACCCACCAAGCGTTGGTATGTCAAGTTTGGTTGTCATATTTTAGTGAATCAAAACTCATGTTAAGAGTCGTTTGATTATGTACTAGAGTCAACTTCTTATAGGTTAGCTTGAAAGTATTAGGATAATGAGACTTTACAAGTATTGCGAAGACTTGAAGATATGAAGAAGCAAGGAGCTACAACGACAACAATCATCCTTCCACTTGAGGTTAGTGGTATTTGACTTCAACTGTTTCATTCCCTAACGTATCTTTCAAGTCGTGCATATTGAAGAAAAAAAACTGCGAAGCATATTTGAACTCTAGATAGACATAGTATTAAGGAATACAATACGAGGTTTATTGTTTAACCATTAAACTTTGTAGATAAGACATCGCCATAATCATTTGAATGCTATTGTGATTATGTATGGGTATGAGGTGAGGATTTCATCCTAGGGAACAATGTTTTACATGTGTTCTAAGGAAGTAAGTTCATAAACTTGTTTGTGAATCGAAAAGGAAATCGCCAGGCGTTATTGGGATTGTTATTCATTGCATATCTCGTGAACATCCAATATGTGTGATTTAGTATAACCATTCATGACTCGTTGTGTTCTTGGTAAAACTATTCACAAAGGACTGACTTATGTATTGGTATGACTTTTATTAGTGAAACCGATCTTAAGTAATAACCCGAGATGGTATGATCGGGTTTGTGATTTTATGTCTGACCAAATATGGGAAAGGGGAAACGATCCTAGTAAGAGGTGTAGTACATCACAAAGGGGAACCGATCCTTGTATGAGGTGCAACAAGGTTTATAGCAGAAAGGGGAACCGATCCTATGGACATGTGCAACACGTTTTTAGGCAAAGGGGAACCGATCCTATGGACATGTGCAACACATATAAGTTAGATACCATATATATGTGGGGAACCGATCCTAGTACCTAGTCAACCGAATTTTGGAAAGCTAGTGTGACTATGCACAGTACTCACATGGAAGGTAGAACCGAAACTTGTTTTGGTAGAACCGTTAAACCCATGATTTGTGATTGAATGTTATTTGATCAATCGCATAGTTCTTGAAAGTCAGATGAACCAATTCTAAACTTGTTTGGAAGTGTGGCAAATCGGTTTCAAGGTTGTAAGTGTGAAAGAGAACTTACAAAGTTAAGATGTCGACATACTTTGAACACGTGCTGTGAATGTTTATTATTTAATTGTTCAAAGTTATTCCTTAATAGCTAAGGGAAGTGAATCTTAGGATCGAAACATAAATAAGTTAAGAATCTTTTAATTAAGGTTATTAACTTCATTTTTAGGAAAATAATAATTAATAATGTGCATTTACTAATTAGAGATTTTCTGAGAGATTTCGATCATTATTTTTGGACAGAGCATTTCCAGGAATTATGGAAACCGAATTTGTGCTTTAATGAATATCTTGAGAATATTTTCGGTTTTGGAAATTCCTTGGTGTCCAAACTTCCTTGTCTATAAATACTTGAAGTTTGCCCTTCTAGCAAACTAATCCTTCGTAACATCAAACTACCTCTTGTTGTGCTGCTACTAGTGAAGCCGCCTATTCGGAGAGGAGAGTAACCTAATTAGGCGAAATCTCTTACGGCCGCTCAGTTTAAAGTCTTCTTTGGGATTGATAAGCTCTATTAGTACTGTTGGTGGGAAACTAGATAATTGTTGTTTATCTTTTGTTTTCATTGATTTGATTGACTAACGGTGGTTGAACTTTGATTGCACCTAGTTTGTTTATGCTTGAGAATCTTCTCTTCTGATATAAGATTGACTCAAACTAGTTCAGAGTTTCGACGGAGATCTTTAGAGTGTTTGTAGTTGCAGGAAATCCTACACTACACCCCTCACTAGAATAAACACAATTAAGTCATTTTAAAATGAATGATTATGATTCTTATTGATTGAATACTTGAATCTTTACAATATGAAATAGAAATGGGTTATAGAATTACAATCACTCTAAAATTTTCTCTCTCCTAATGACTTGCTTAACAATTCAAAAAGAACTCTCTCCACAACAGACTTACTCAACCCTTTATATAGGGTAGTACACAGTGATGACAGCTAAGCTGTCCTTTATTTTCGGGAATGTCTTGCGAAACATCGCAAGTGTACATGTATCAATTCTCGCGACACTCCTAAATTTCGCTGAGTCTTCACATTTTTCTCATGTTCTGGCTGTCATCATTCATTGCGTCATTTATTTTACTTCCCTGCGACTCCCTCGCAATGTCGTCATTTACTAATCTCGCAAAGTGTTGATGTCGCGATATTCTAATCCTACATCTTGCCTCTTCTCATGTCTTCTCTGCGAAGAAGAGACTGTCATGAGAACCAATATTTTGAAATGCCGCAATTGTTCATCTTTATATGTTTCACTCCCGTACTTTTATACGAAATTTATTACAGATGTTTCTTCTTCCACTCTTTTCTTGACACGTCTCTTTCAACCGTTTATTCTTGACCATTCACGTCCCATATCGCATTAAATGCATTTGTTTTCTCGAGGATTCTTCTCTCTATATATAGTTTTCTCACCCTTCTCTTCTTCTCTTTTATTTTCCCTCTGCAACTTCTCTTCCTCCGCAATCTGCGCTTCTGCTGCTGCAAATCTTCCCTTCTTTCTTTCTCTTGATCTTCAATTTTCTAATCATTCCCATACTCTAAAAATGGCTTCACTTGGTCGTATATATAAACCCCTTTTTAATGAAGCTCAAAAGTACTTACAAGAGAAGGGCTTCATCCTATCAACCATTCCTGATCAAGAATCTTCATCTATACTTTCTGCAAAGTTGTTTTCTGATCATCAGTGTGATGATAAGAAAATCATAATCTCGCTAGGTCAAATCCTCGCAGGCCTTCCCATTCCTCTCTACAATCCCTAGATGCCTTTATTCTATGAAATTCTTGCTCATGAGAAATTCTCGCGAGCTATTTATCAACTAAGTGGTGATTGCATCCGTCTAATGCTTGAATTCGCCAACCGTGGCGCTGGTAAGGGATCTTTATATCCTGATGATGTCAAAGATCCTAGATTCGCAGGTTTAGAAATAGTCATTGAGAAATATATTGTAGAAAACGTTTTTGAAAATTATGAAGTAATAAATATGAGAAACGATAAATCTCACTGGGGTGCTCGATTGAAGAGAAAAGATAATATTTCCAAGGTGATAAGTCGCTTATACAAGATATTGACTGGCACTCGGGTAAAAATAATGTTCCTCGGTACTCCAAAGATGAGAAGTGGTGGGTTGTTCCTTTATTTTTGAGCGGACCTTATATTGCAAGTTCTCATACACTCCCTGCGAATCTCGCAGAATATCGTCCTTGGGAATTTAAGTGGCCCGAGAAGGCAAAAGAGGTATATTTCCTATTTCAAGTTTGCTTTACGATTTTTCCTTCCTCTTATATTTACTAGGCTTGCAAAATTTTCAGATTACCAAATTGAAAAAGAGTTATAGAAGACGTCCAAAGGCGAGTACTGCGCGATACTCCGATCAATCACGGATGAAGTAAGAAATACTTTCTTTTATTATTTTTAACAATATTGTTGCCTCTGTTTCTTATCTTCATTCGTGTGCGAAGGTTGGCGTTGAAGAAATTGACATTCCCGAAGCTGCGAAAGTTAAAGGCAAGAATAAAATCACTCTTCGCAAGGATAAATCTTCTACTCCATCTTCTAAAAAACGGAAAGTCCATCCCTCTTCTCGTTCTAGTTCCCAAACCAGCGAGAATTCTGACGAAGATGAAAATGAGGTTGATACTTCTTTTGCAAAGGAGAATCATTCGGTCGCTTCTGCTATGGCGCAATTATCTAGTGTCTTCTCTGATTCTATGCAAGGATTGGGTGATGATCATTTATCTGCCACTTGCGAAGCTCTCGCTAATATCTGCGATGCCCCCCTGTTAGTGGATAATGATTCTTTTCGCGGAGTTTCTCGAACAATGACTCCTAGTCTCTTAAATGCACTCAGTGCCTTGGTATGTTCATATTTCTTTATTTCTTTGCGATTTCGATTATAAACCTTATCTTAACAATTTCTTTACTTTCCTTTATAGTATGGGAGAGCTTCCTTTGTTGTTGCCTCAGACCTCGAGAAAAGACGCAACAATCTTGAGAAGAAAAATCTTCAACTTAAGGAGAAGAACAAAGAACTAGAAATTGAAGTTGCGAAATCTCGCAAGAAGGATGCTAAAATTCAACAGTTGGAAGTCGAGTCTTCTTCCCAAAAGGACAAAATATCTTCTCTTCAAAGTGCTAATCAGCAACTTTATGGTATAACACCCTTCTCTTTTCTTCATTTCCACTTTATCATTTATTTTTCTTTGCCTGACTTATCATTTTCGCAGACATTTATAATCTTTCTGACGAAGCCATCCTTCTCCATTCATTCCCTGAACCTATGGATGATGATGCTCTTCTCGCTCATCTCAATGAATCTTTAAGTAGTTCTTCAAACAAGATTAATTCTCTCTCATTAAATGAACTTCAAACCAAATTTCATCTTTTAGAAATTGAACATAGATCTAGTTTAGGTTTAGCCAACCGATTTAAACGTTTATATCTTGACTCCCAGGAGAGTAATAATATTCTAAGGAAAAAAGATTAGCAGCCTCATAGATGATAAGGATCGCATTGCTAATCAAGGTGCACAAGCATTAGCAAAATTTCAAAAAACTCTTCTTGAAGTCCAAATTGAACGAGACGAATCTCTTCGCCAAAATGCCATACTTAATGAGCGAGAAAATCAAATTCGATCACTTCTTGTTAAAAATAATGATGATGAATTTGCTTGGGCTGCGAAGGTTCTAGATAATGCGAGAAATAACTTAGGTGTTAACGTCAGTCTTCATGCCGAGCATAATGCCTTGGTTAAAGATATGATTTCTGACAGAGAAGGTTGTTTACTGTTCTTCATTATTTTTCCGCTTCTTTTTTATGAAACTGTTATTAAGTTGCTAACTCATTGTCATTTGTTCGCAGAATCTGAGAAGAGGTTTCAAACTAGAATCAAGGAACTTGAATCTGAGAAAGCGCAACTTGCAAAAGTCTTCTCTCTTCGCAATGAAAAATATTCTAAGCTGAAGAAGCAACTACAAACTACTGTGGCGAATTTCAATAATGATGCTGTACGTTTTCGCAATCAAACTATTGAAGCAATTTGCAATGACCATAACATTCCTCTTTCTTCATATCCTTGTCTTCTCGATGAAATTCCTGAAAATATGCCTTCCTCAGATGTCTCTGATAGTGAAGCAAGCGAAGAAGAGGAATCTGATAAAGAATCTGATGAAGAAGAAGAATAAGTTGAAAGATTGTTCTTTTTTCCTTTTTTCTCTTCCTGCGATATTTGTACATTTATCCTTCTAACCTTCCATTTTGTAATCTCTTATTGTAAATCTATCATATGAAAATAAATAACAAGTTTTTATTCTAATCATTCCCATACTTGCCTCTGTTATTTATTTTCACATGAGAGAAATTAAGTCGATAATCTTTAAGTAATGATACTTCTTAATTTCGCAACTGCTGTTGCTAATTCTCCACAAATAAGTGAAGAAATATAGCCGTATTCGCAAGCTTGTTTGCTTACTCAATTTCTTATGTTATTTTATCATCATTTATGTTGAAATTCGTAATTGCGACAAGATCGCAGGACGTCGCTACACTTTCATGTAATGACCCATTGATCTTGTCTTATCATTGTTTTTGTGTGGTTTTATTTTGCCTTCCTAGTTAAAGGTCTTATTTTGCCACCCCTCATTTTGCATCAATATGACAGGTCTAAATATTCTTTGCGAACATAAAGTCCCATGACATTGACGTCGTGCGACAAAATCGCAGGACATTATTACACTTTCATGTAATGACCCAGTGATTTTGTCTTATCATTTATTTTTGCCTCTGCAGGATTTTTCATTTGCGACAATATGACAGGCCTAAATGTTCTTGCGAATATAAAGCCCCATGACATTGCCGTCTTGTGACACTTATCAGCTCCCTAATGGAGGGTGCCGCCCTTATCATCTCCCTGGTTGCCCCTTCAAGGAGGCGTACATCGGCCATACAAGACTAGCTCCTCCCATCCGGTCTTAACAACAACCAGTTGTTTTCGCAGCCTCTTATCCCTTATACCTATAGGGCTTATGGTTACAAGGCTGCACCCTAAGTGGAGTTTTCTTCGGGCCAAGTGCAAAATATGCCAAGACTTGCCAAGAATGGACGAGACACTTCAAATGTCCCAGGCACTCTTGGCTCAACCGTGTACCTCGGCGCCTTGAGCATACACTGACTCCTTGGAAGAGACCCTCGGGCGTCCAACCAGGGTATAACTTATATATATAGTTGGAAATCCAAGGTATCTCTCCCGGATAGGCTTTCATGGGCCCCAGATCTCCATGACTCAGGTTCCAAGAGCGGTGTAACCTTTTCCCTGAGCCATGTCAAGAGATACCCCCTTATATGACGCACTTTAGGTCTTACATTTGCCTCTTGCGAAATATCATTCGCGAACTAGGGTGTACGCCATAAAGGTTCGTCCCATTCACTCACTCTTTCATTTTTGTTAATTCATTCAATCATTCATTTTTGGTTTTCTCTTGTTATTTTGTTTGCGAAGCTATCGCGCAATCTTGCTTTGTTTATAGTAATCTCATTTCAATTCTTCAATCAAATTTTCATACATTCTTGATGGCGAGATTCTCGCGCAATACTTTTCAATTATTGTTTCTTCCGCTTACTCTTGATATGCCTTTGTCATTAATTTTGATAATAATGATTATTCATTTCTTACACTTTTTGCTCCTGCTGCTCTCTGCCTCTGCACCATTCAAACCTCTTAATGATTCCTTTCCATCATAATTTTCAACTGCTTTCATGCACCTGCTTCGCAATGTATCTTCACCTCTTGTCTCTATGGTATCCACCATAAACTTTTCTCTTCTTTGTTCATCTTTTATATTTTGCTTCCAACCCTTTCTTTTTGCAGCTCTTTCCTCACAACTCTCCACATCAATCTCATAGCATTTTTGTCCTTCCATCCAGTCTCCTTTTATAATTCCAACACCGCTAGGATGAGGAAACTTTATAAACTGATGATAAGTCGACGCTACACCCAGAATTTCGTGCATCCATGGACTTCCAATCAATGCATTATAAGGGGACTCCACATCGACTACACAGAACAAAATTTCAGTTGATAATCCTTGCAAAGGTATTCTCATATGAACTTCTCCTTTAGGCTTATTCGATGTGCCATTGAAACCGTATATTTTATACGTCGAAGGTATCAACTCTTCATCCTTCCCACCCATAGTCTTGTAAGTATGGTAAAAAAGAATGTTTACTGAGCTCCCCATATCAATTAAGATTCTATTGATCGCCCAAGAATTTTCTGCTTCATCATCTTCCCCATCTACAAGTTTTGGATTAATTTCCAATTTTACGACCAATGGGTTGTCATGCGTCTCTCTGCCTTCAGGAATCTCTTCTGCAGTGAATGAAATAATCTGCATTTGCCATTCTTTTAACTGCGATGTCTTCGCGATGTTTATCACTTCTCTATTATCAGCATCCCTCGCGAAAACCCTACTGAGAACATTATCATGAAAATCTTCAATTGTTCTGTATGAATGTACAATGGAGTTGCAAAACAAATTTTTAGCTTTCGCTCCAACTTCTATTACGAATGTTTCTTTCCTATTTGCTGAGTTTGCCCTATGCATTTCTGGCGGTGGTGGTAACGGTTGAACTTTCTCTTCATTTTTTAGAAAATGATTTAGCTTTCCTTGGTCGATCATTCTGAGGATGATTCTTTTTATATTTCTGCAGTCATTTGTTAGGTGTCCATGAAAGCGATGGTAAGAACAGAACTCGTGACTTCTATCACTTGGTGGTGGCTCATACCCCATGTTCCACGGTGCAGGTATGTTTTCCATCAAGAGTATAGCTTCCCATATTTTTTCCACACTAGTATTTAGTGGTGGCATTTTGATTTCTTCCCATACTACTCTGTGACTTCGCTGTCCTCCACGATAATTCTGCCTTCGACCTCCATAAGTTTCTTGCGGATGATCAAGTATTTGAATTTTGTTATTGCCGCCACGGTTGTAGTAGTTCCTTTCCCTTTCAAATTCTTCTTGATCACGACTTCCCATAGCTACTATCTTTGGCTGTCCATCATCTATTATTCTTTCTTGTTGCCCTTGCGAAGTACTCGCTACTGTGTTTATCAATTTGGGTAATAAGCTTGCATTCGCAGTATTTGAATTTGTATTCGCAATTGGGTATGATTCCATCTCATTTTGCCTTTCCTCTAGAGCAATATATTCCTCCTGTAGTTCTCGCAACTCAGTCATTGTAATTGTATTCTTGACTCTAAAAATTTGAATATATAACAAATTGGTCGCGAACATTGCGTTTATGAATGATAGAATAAGATATCTTTCATCCACTTGTCCAGCCATTTCGCTACACATTGTCTTCCATCTCACAGTTAAGTATCTCAAACTTTCGCCAATTCTTTGTTTCAGATTTCAAATACATCTTCAATTCCTGGTCGCGAGGAGTTGTTACTTATATATGCCCCTAAGAATATAGCTTGTAAATGGTTGAATGACGTGATTGTGTTTCTTGGTAAACCCTCAAACCATTTCAGTGCTTCTCCTGTTAAACTTGATGCAAAATATTTGCACAATATGGCATCATGATTCTCCCATTGTAACATACATCGCACATACGCTTTGATGTGTTGTATTGCACAAGTTGTTCCATCAAAAATGCTGGTTAACGCGGGTAAATTGCACTTTGGGGGTATTCCTCCTAACTGCACCTCTAGTGTAAAGGGGGTTTTCGCAGCCTCTTCGATGGCCTCATCCAATTGTCTTCTTCCTCCTCCCCTTCTATTGTTCAACATTCCTCTCATCTCTACCAACTCTCTCAAGATTTGTTCATTTACATCAGGATTCGGATTTATTGGTCTTTTTAGTTCTGCCTCTCTCCTTCTGCGTTCATGTCTATTTTGATTTTCTTGTTCATCATTTTCTTCTTTTCTTTCTCTGCGACTTTCTCCTTCATCTCGTTCACGAATTCGCACACCATTATATCTATCATTTTCTCTTCTTGGTTGTCTATCAGTTCTCTTTTGTATTCTTTCATATTCTTCATTGATATTTCCATTGTTGCGATTTTGCTCGCGCCTTCTTTCTCGATTGTCATGATTGTTTTGCCGAATTGCTTCCTCCAATTCCCGTTCTTCCATTTCTACTCTTAATCTTTCCCTTTCGCAAGCTAAACGCGCTTGTTCAATATAATGTTTTTCGATGTCATCTTCAATCTCCTTTTGTTTCCTCTGTGTTTCTCTCCCATACAATATTCTTCTTCCTTCTTCCTGATTTTCTCCACCAATTGGATTATTCTGCACTTGACGCTGCCTATTTTCTTGATTTCCGTCATTTTGGCCATTCTGTAGAATTTCAGGATGTGGAATATAACGATCTTCTACCACTTCTCTTCTCTCGCAACATCCTTCACCGAGATTTGGCTCTCTTTCTAGATTTTCTTCATTAACATTTTCAACAGGTAATGTTCTCCTCATATCTTCTCTAACCGATCCTGATCTTGACCTGGTATTACTTCTCGACCTTCTATTCTGCAACCTCATATTTTCCATTCTTAACTCATGGTTTTGCCTTGTTAAATTTGCACGTTCTTCCGCTTCTAATCGCCTTTCTTCATGTATTGTTTGCCTCAATGCTTCTAATGCTGCGACTTCTTCATTTCTATGGATTGTTTCTCCCATTTCTTATCGATTTCTCTCTTCTTGTCCATTATTTATCAATTGTTGCACTTCTTCTCTTTCTTCCATAGAATCTGATCTCCATGTATGCACACTCACCCTATCATAATCTATTACTCTATTCGGTGCTGGTTGAATTGGTGGTTGAATTTGACCTTCTTCTCTATCTCTTGCGTTTATTCTTGATGGTTCACCTACTTCATTTCTCCTTTCTCCAGCCAATCTCCCGCTTCTTCTAACAGTTGTTGGTTGTTCTGATGTATTCCTTCTTCTAGCCATTTCTCAATTTTAGTAAGTTGTTGAAAATTATACGAAATTTCTTTCTTGTTACTCTTGATTCTTTCAATTCACAAGGTTGATCTCTATTCCATCCATGTTTCTAGCGCCATTATGTAGTTGCAGGAAATCCTACACTACACCCCTCACTAGAATAAACACAATTAAGTCATTTTAAAATGAATGATTATGATTCTTATTGATTGAATACTTGAATCTTTACAATATGAAATAGAAATGGGTTATAGAATTACAATCACTCTAAAATTTTCTCTCTCCTAATGACTTGCTTAACAATTCAAAAAGAACTCTCCCCACAACAGACTTACTCAACCCTTTATATAGGTTAGTACACAGTGGATGACAGCTGTCCTTTATTTTCGGGAATGTCTTGCGAAACATCGCAAGTGTACATGTATCAATTCTCGCGACACTCCTAAATTTCGCTGAGTCTTCACATTTTTCTTATGTTCTGGCTGTCGTCATTCATTGAGTCATTTATTTTACTTCCCTGCGACTCCCTCGCAATGTCGTCATTTACTAATCTCGCAAAGTGTTGATGTCGCGATATTCTAATCCTACACTGTTGTTAGTTCTAAAGACGATCTTGTGATAATCCATTGTTAACAGACTCCGTTCTGTGCGTGATTGATCACAAGAGATTCAAGTGATTGTGTGCAGGCGTTTATTGAAGATCTAAGAAGATTTGAAGACAAAAAAGAGTTTGAAGATTTCTGATTTGTGGGTTCATAATCTTTGGTGTGCACAATACTTGTTTCGGTAAAAAGAGGATCCAATTAATGATCGGTTTAACCTTGTGATAGATTGGATTGATTAATTGAGTAGATCAGCATCAACACAATTCTTTGGATTAAGAGTGTTGTTGGCTTAATCTTAAACGATTACTTCGGTAATTGAACATAAGATAGATCTAAGGACCCGACGAAGGAGTTTATGTTAAGATAAACAGAAGAGCCTTTGTCCGACTCGTATCACTTGGTTGAAGAGAGTTGATACCAAACAGATTTGTTGTTCCTTTACTATTTGGAATACGAACCAAAGGAATTGTTCCAAGTACGTGACTTAGGTAGAAGGTGTGGGAATACAGACGGAACTAGGTGAACTATAGGTTAAGTTGCTTGGTCTCAACTATATGAAGTTAGGTGTAATTTTGTGTAGCAGCTTAATCCTGAGAGTATATTCAATTCTGTACAAGGTCCCGAGGTTTTTCTGCATTTGCGGTTTCCTCGTTAACAAAATATTGCTGTGTCATTTACTTTATATTTCCGCATTATAATTGTTTTATTATAATTAAAGTAAATCACACAAACGTTAATTTCTATTTACTTGATAAGTGAATCCTATTGTGTTTGGTTAAGTCCGAACCTTTTTATCAATTAACATACTTCGTTACTGTATTGTCTCGATCTCGTATCCATAGATGATCACACGAAGTGTGAACCGATTAGTTGTATTGTCTCAACTCAGTCCATAGACAATCACTTTCGGAGAAAGGACTTATAGGTAGGAAAAGTTTTAGCTTGAGTTATATTTGGGTACCCTCGCCTTTTCAGTTTTATACTAGTAAATCTTCGGATAAGAATTTTCTTTTCTTGTTTTGTTTAGAAGAATAACTAGAGTTTGGAATAGCCATTATTGTGATTAGACATAGCTATGTCCAACGTTTTCATCTTCATGTTTTTAGGTTTATTTGTTTAAATTCTTAAAAATTGTTTGGAAGATGATTTTTGCAGTATTAATCTTTATGGTTTTATATATTGCAATTTTTATGGGATATGTGTGTTTACGTCCGTGAACTATGATTGTCCCATATCTTGTCAAAAGTTAAGTGTTTCGTATGTCGATATGCATGTATTGATAAAAGAATGAATGAACTTTTGACATCACAAAAGTTTGAAACCTATTATGTCATTATGCAAATATTGATGGAAGATAGGGTGAACTTTTGTTTACGAGGATTATGTCTATTGTATGTCATTGTGCAAATAGTTATGGAAAATAGAATGAATCATTGTTTATTCCGCAGTATTGATCTTCCCTGATCCATATTTTATGTATATATTGTGAGGCTCCGTAAGTTCTCTTATGTTGAGAATTTCCGATTAGATTAATCATGGGTTTTCTTGTGGTTAATTTAATTGAGTATTTTTGGATTCAAATTCATATTCGTATGTGATTTGTTATGTACAAAGAAATCCTTCTTTTCTTATGAAATTAAGGTCGCTCTTGTTGTTCTTTCGGGAATGACATATTATGGGGGAGAGTTCTTAATTGAACTTGTGCTTAATTGCCAAATCTTTGTTGGGAGTGCGGCTGTGGAAATTATAGGGGTTATCTTGTATCTTTATAAACTCCTTGATGAAAGCATTTAGCTTCGGCTATATGATTGCATATAAATAAGTTGATATGTGCTTACCTTTGGTCATGAAATGTCTCTTTGGAAATTTCATTAGGATCCCGTTTTCGTACCTTTGCCAATTTTATTGACAAAAAGGGGGAGACTTCATGTGTAGTTCATACTACAAATACATATGGTTTTCGGATCATTATGTAAGGGGGAGTGGTTTCCATGTGAGATGGAGTATTGACTAAGGGGGAGTGATACATATCACCATAGTATTGTTGTCGAAGTTGTGATACAATTGAACTTTGATGTTTTGTAATAATACTATGACACTGTATAACAATGATTGAGAATTCTTGTTTTCTCTTTGTTATAGCTACGGATTTTCAACAACGATGATGCTAAACTTACAACCTTTGGGATCATTGGAGTACTTGGAAGTGACGAAGATTTCGAGTAATGTTGAAGATTAGGCGTATGGAAGAAGAGCTACAAAAGTTTATTTATCTATCTTTGTATTCCATATGTATTGATAGTTTTGTCACTAAAATGGACAAAGGGGGAGATTGTTAGAGCACTGCTCGGTCGAACTCGCATGCGTTGCTATCTCAAGCATGTTTGTCAATATTAGTGATCAAAACTATAAGTCTTGATTTCTAGTCTACTATAGCTAAGTCTCGGACTAGGATAGAAGGTGTAGTTGAGCTCAAGAACTCCATGGCGATCATCATACAAGACGAAGAACTACTCAAGGAACTGGTGGAACTTCATCGACTAAAAGATATGTGGAGACTTGAACTTATCTATCACTCAAAAGTCTATCTACTCTATCTCTTATCTTAAGACAAAAGTCGTTTTGCTATATAGACTTTGATTATACACATTTGCTATTTCGAGCCGAGTTTATCTCACTTATCTATTTCTCGAAATATGTGTTGGTAAGCTTTCGCTTTGACCAAGTTCATCTTTACCTTGTGGCGAAAGTCATGTTATGTTTCAATTACTTAAAAATGGCTTTGACGAAAAATATTTTGTGAATAACAACTATATAACGTCCTCTAAGAATGTTTCAATGATTGAAATGAGAGTTTAGATTATATAACCATTGTTGGATATAAGCATTGTGTGGAAACGCATACATGTATAAGTCCTTATTCCTTGAACCGAAGTCTGTGTACTTTGCTGCTCAGGAAACCAGAACAAGAGTCCGCGAACCCAGTCCACGTACTGTCGGAGGTTCTCTTCCCGAGAAAATCTGCTGGAGTTTGTATACTTGTTACAAACTTATTACGGGTACTTAAGTCCGCGTACCTAGGTTGGTTATTATCTAAAAACGATTATTCGTGAACTTATACTTATATTAACTAAGGAATGCAAGTTTGCAAACCGTGGCTATAAAGTTCATGAATCGATTCGAGTGAATCAAAATCGTTTTTGCTTCGATTGTGTCTTGTATACTTTTATGAGATCTAAGCAATTGAACAACTCTCCAACTAGTTCATTTGAGTAATTTGAACTAGTTATGGTGAAGAAGATATGGTTAATATGAAAGTGCTCATATGGCTAACCATTTGGTTAACTACTGTTGAACCAACAAATGTACATGTTTGGGTACGGTTATACAAACCTAAAACGTGCATTTCATTTGTGTGTAACAAGCTAAGTTTTCGATCTAACGGTTGAAAGATATTATCTTCAATCTAATCATGTTTTCATCTAACGGTGAATATTGAATGCTTTGTTACTAAGCTAATATTGATTGCAAACCCTGATTTGAAAGACTATATAAAGGAGAACTCTAGCAACTGGGAAACCTAATCCCCACACCTCCTGTCTGATACTAGTTGTATAACCTAGAGTCGATTATCCTTTAACCTTAGGTTTCTACCGAGACCCTGTTGGTTAACGACTTGAAGACTTCATTGGGATTGTGAAGCCAGACCGATACTACTTTCTTGTAGTTGTGTGATCTGATCTTGTTGTTTCTATCGTATTGAGTACAATCGTAATGATTGGCTTGAGATTGATATCTCCGATAGGAAAGATATAAAAGTAATCACACACACCTTCATCTCATTGTTTGTGATTCCACAATATCTTCTTTCGCCGCGTCGATTAAGATTATTGTGAGGTGATTGATAATACTAGGATGTTCTTCTGGAATATAAGTCCGGGTTATCAATTGGTTCTTGTTCACCTTGATTTATCAAAAGACGGAACAAAACTCGTAGGTATTTATGTGGGAGACAGATTTATCTATTACCGTAGACTTTTCTGTGTGATACATATTTGTTTATTAAAGTCTTCGACTTTGGGTCGTAGCAACTCTTAGTTGTGGGTGAGATCAGCTAAGGGAATCAAGTGCATAGTATCCTGTTGGGATCAGAGACGTAAAGAGCGCAACTTGTACCTTAGATTAGTGTGAGATTGATTGGGGTTCAACTACAGTCCAGACCGAAGTTAGTTTGCAGTAGGCTAGTGTCTGTAGCGGCTTAATACAGTGTGTGTTCAATATGGACTAGGTCCCGGGGTTTTTCTGCATTTGCGGTTTCCTCGTTAACAAAATTCTGGTGTATGTGTTATTTCTATTCCGCATTATATTTTGTTATATAATTGAAATATCACAGGTTGTGCGTTAAGATCAATCAATTAGAATATCCAACCTTTAGTTGTTGATTTACATTGATTGACACTTGAACATTGGTCTTTGGTACCGTTCAAGTTAATTTCTCTTGTATTCAATTAGACTCGCACATTTCTATTTGCTTGAGTAAGTATTGAATCGAGAAATTGAGATATAACTCTTTGATATACTTTATTAAGATTGAGTCTAGTTGATTCTCTTGAAAGTATATTAGAGTTAGTCCATTGCTAATTGAAATATTGGGTGTGGTTGTTGTACCCCCGCTTTTTCAACAATGTTTAGTATTATAATACTTATAACTTTTGTTGTAACCTCTCTGTGGATATTCTTGGGATGATCCTTTCCCTTTCTGCACCTTTGGAGACTTTGATCTCTTCCTTTTCACAGAAGTCCCTTTTTTCAGTTTCTGATTTGATTGATCATCAATTGATGGTTTGTCATCATTAGTTTCTTCACAACTACGAAGAGTATTGTTCACATCAGGGACTTCCGTTTGGATAGAAACACTGGAAGATTTGACAAACTTTATCTCTTTTTATGGATTAAGTTATAACAACCTTCATATCCCAAGACACGTGTATCACCATGACTTCTTCATATTTCCAACAAAGAGGATAAATTGTTTGTGCTATCATTAAGTTTTTTTAACTTAGAGATTTCATTTTCTAATGATTTATTCTGATCAAAGCAGAGGTAAGGGTTTCCTCTAAATGCTTTTCATTGGATAGAAAAGTATTTTCCTTTTCCTTAAAGCATTCTTGCTGAGAATTCAATCTTGCCTTCGAATTATCAAGTTCTCCTTCCAGAAGATGAATCCTTTTTAGACTTTTATCCAAGTTTTTCTCAGCAGTTTCTGCTCGAAGAAGTTCAGTACTTACCTTTTCTTCGAGACAAAGTACTTGTTGTGAGAGATTTTGTTTCAACAATTTATGCTCTTCATCGAGATTTTCATACCTTATAGTTAAATCTCGTTCTCTTTTAAATGTTGAAAGAAGTTTATCAGAACAAAGGAGAAATTATTTTCTTAATTCTTTCAGTTCAGAAGTTTTTACACTTGACCTTCCATCAGAAATCTCAAGTATAGAACTTAAAAATATCTCGTTAGGGATATCTTCAATTAAGCAGCAAGAACTTGAAGAACCATCTTCTTTTGAGCACAAGTCTTGTGATACGTTAACTGAGTCTTTAGATATTTTCCCGCAATCGCTTAATCTTTCCTTGACCCATGATTTATAGGTTGGATCACACCAAACACCGATTGTTAGATCTTTTTGGTTTGCCTGCTCTGATACCAATTGAAAAGACGAGGGTACCTAAATACACCACAATCTTTTATTTATCCACATATAAGTCCTCTACCGAAAGTGATTGTCTGTGGACAGAGTCGAGACAATACAAAAAAATCGTTTCATACTTTGTGTGATCGTCTATGGATACGAGATCGAGACAATACGACAACAAGATAACTTGTGTAATTGACTGTGGATACAAGATCGAGACAATACAAAAACGAAGTATGATACTTGATAATAGGTTCAGACTTAACCAAACTCTATAGGATCAGTATCAAGTATAACGGAGTTAACATTTGTGTAATTTACTTTTAATTATAATTGCGGAAATAGAAAAGTAAAAGACACAACAAGATTTTGTTAACGAGGAAAACTGCATATGCAGAAAAAACACGGGTCCTAGTCCAGAATTGAATACTCACAGAATTAAACCGCTATACAAAATCTACACCAACTTCGTATAGTTGAAACCAAGAAACTACCCCTAGTTCACTTAGTTCCCTCAGTATCCCTGCCCTTCCGACTTCAATGAGTGCACGCACTGGAACAATTCCTTTGGATCGTATTCCAAACAGTAAAGGAACAACAAATTTGTTTGGTAACAACTCTTTCGATTCTTTCAAGATAAAGATATCTCAAGTCATATGCAAAGGCTCTTTCGTTTAATCTAATAAACTCCTTTTCCTGGTTAGATAAATCTATCCATTAACTACCAAAGTAGTCAAGTTTAGATTCACACTCAATAAAATAAATCTCAAGGAGATATATTGAGAATGCCGATCTCACGCAACTAATCAATCGAATAAATCCGATTCTGGTTGGATCCCAGTCGATCAAGGTTTGTGCACACACAAAGATATGAGAACAAAATAAGAAATCTTCTTCGTCTTCAAATCTTCTTTAATCTTCAATAAACACCTGCACAACACCACTTGAATCTCTTGTGATCAATCACACACAGAACGGAGTCTGATAACAATGGATTATCATAAGATGTTTTTAGATCTACAAATGGTTCTAAATATCCCATCGATACTTCGATCTAGTTTGAGTGAATCTTATATCAGAAGAGAAGATTCTCAAGAATAAACAAACTAGGTGCAATCAAAGTTTCAACAACCGTTATTCAATCAAATCAATCGAAAACTAATAACACTGCAATTATCTAGTTTCCCACCAACGATACTCGTAGAGCTTCTTGATCCCACAGAAGTATTTAAACGAGCGGTCGTAAGAGATTTCATCTAATTAGGATACTTTCCTCTCCGAATAGACGACTCCACCAGAAACAACAAGTATGAAGTTTGCCTGGCTCTTAGGATAGTTTGCTATAAATGCAAACTTAGGTATGTATAGACCAAGGATGTTTGGGCACCAAGGAATTTCCAAAACCAAAAAATATTCTCAAGATATGCAATGAATAGCAAAATTTGGTTTTCCTAATTCCAATAAATGCTTGTCCAAAATTTCCGAAATCTCTCAATTGAAAATCTCCAATTAGTAAATGCATATTACTAATTTTTATTCTCCTGAGATATGCATTTAATTGCTGGTAATTAAAGCATATAAAACCAAAAACCTTAATTAAAAGATTCTCAATTTATTTCGGCACAAGATCTCCTTGAGTACTAAGGAATATCTTTGAACAATAAATGGTAAGAGTTATTGTACGTGTTCAAAGTATGTTGACATCTTTTCACTGTAAATCCTAATTCATATTTACATGGATTTACATTCTTGGAATCAGTTATACCACACTTCCGAACAAGTTTAGAATTGGTTCACCTGTATTCCAAGATTACTATGTGATTGATCAAATATCAAATCACATACATGGGTTCAATCGGTTATACCAATTACTAGGATAGGTTATACCTCAATATGGAAATACTTGTGATCGGTCACAGAAGTTACCAGGACTGGTTACATTAGTTACCAGGATCGGTTACATCAATTACCAGGACCGGTTACCATATTCTCATGGTATTGCTTGTGATCGGTCACACCAGTTACCAGGATCGGTTACACCAATTACCAGGATTAGTTACACCAATTACCAGGACCGGTTACCAATTACAAGTATCGATTACACAATACTCTGTGATCGGTCACACCAATTACTAGGATCGGTCACACCAATTACAAATATCAATCATACCATCTCATGGTGATTATTTAGGATCGGTTACACCAATTAATAAAAACTATTCATACCAAATCATAAGTCAGGCATAGTGATTAGTTACACCAAGATACATAACAAAGTTACGATCGGTTCTACCATCTTACACATATTAGTAATCCAAAGATTTGCAATGAATAGCCGTACCAATAAGCTTAATGATCTCCTTTTAGATTCATAAAACAAGTTCATGAATGTACTTCCTTTAAACAAATGTAAAACATTGTTTCCTAGGATAAAATCTTTACCATAACCCATTCACATAATCATAACAGTATATACAAGATTATGTCGATGGCATATCTACGAAGTTCAAAAGATAAGTGTTATACTTCATAGTCTAATTCCCTAATACTATGATCATACAAATATGACCATGTCACATCACTAGAGTATTATACAATATGTACAGTATATATAGCTTCGCAGTTATGTTTTCAATATAGCACGACTTGAAAGATACGTTAGGAATGAAACAATTCAAGTCAATATTACTAACCTCAAGAGGAAGGATGATGTTGCCGTTGTAGTTCGCTTCTTCTTCAAATTCTTCAAGTCTTTGGAGTAATACTTGTATGTCTCAACATTCCTAGAATTTCTAGTCTAACCTAAATGAAGTCGACTCTAGTATATAATCAAGCGACTTTAGATGAGTTTTGACACACTAAAATATGACAACCAAACTTGACATACCAACGCTTGGTGAGTTCAACCGAGCTATGCTCTAACAATATTGTTGAAGTAATTCTTGGCCATTATTGTTTTGGTAGAATTACACAAGGTGCATCTATAATAGCTAGGTTAATGCAAAAAGATCATGGTGTAATCGGTACCCATCATTTCAAAACAATTGATTATAGATGCAAACTGGTTCTAGTTAAACTCCACATGTCTGGAGACATAAATTTTTACTAGTGACCAAATCTAAACATCTATATCCTTTGTGATAATTACTATAACCCCAAAAGACACAGGCTTTGCTTCTTGGTTCAAGTTTGTTCTTTCTGTAAGGTTTGGGCGACGGAAAACATAAATATAGTCTGGAGTTTTCTTGAACAAAACTTTTAAATGGAGATACTAATGATTTAGTAGGAAGCCTATTAATAATATAATTTGTTGTAGTTAAAGCTTCAACCCAAAATTTATCAGGAACACCAAATTGTATCCAGAATGCTCTTGTAATTTAAATTAGATGTCTATGTTTAAACTATGCAACATCATTCTGCTTAGGCGTGTTGAGACAAGTGAGCCAATATCTAATTCTATTGTCTAAAAAAAAAGAACTTAATTCTTTATTAACGAATTCTTCACTACCGTTTGTTCTTACCATCTTGATTTTAGTAGAAAAGAAGTTTTCGAGAAAGGATTTAAAGTGAAAGAAAATAGTTTTAAAATCTGATGTTGCAGCAAGTGGATAAATCCAATAATATTTACTAAACACATCACCAGTGTTTACGTAAAATTTGTATATTATATGCAAAAACAGATATATTATGGGCAAGACCCCAGACATCTAGCTGAAATAACTCCAAAGGAGCACAACTAACATAACTGGATACGATAAAAGGTTGCTTATGACTTTTATACAGTTTATAGTCATTGCAGAAAAAAGGTTTATGTAGAGAAACATGTGAAGATAAGTTTCTGCAAATTTTATTTATAGTGTGAAACGATGGGTGTCCCAGTCTTCTATGTCAAATTGCATCAGAATGCTTGACACAAGACAAAGTTGTTAAAGCAGTTGGTGAAGTAGGAGAACATTGAACACGACAATAAAGAGGATACAATCCACACCTTCACTGCCTTGAATAATGTCTCCTAAGACAAAATATCCTTTGCCACATAGTTATAAGGAGTAAAAGTAAGAGCATAATTATTGTCTCTAGTGAATTGATGTACTGAGATAAAAAAAATTGTACATTTTCGAACATGTACGTAAAACATTTTTCAAAGAAAAATATTTATTCTAGAGAATGAAATCTGAGTTACTAATATAGGAGATAGCCATACCTTTACTAGTAGCATTAGCTACTTGAGAAGATCCATGATAAGATGTAGAAGAACCAATATTACTCGTGTTGTATGTAAAATGGTTCATAGTTCCAGAATCAATATACGACGGATTATCACCAAGAATATTAGCACAAGCAAGCATTGTAGAAAGATTTTGTGGAGGTTCTCTGCCTTGTTGTCAAAAACTCATTCTTTGACAACACCTGAAAGTTGTATGGCCAATTTTAAAGTATATCCGACAAATAACACGATTCCTATGAGAGCAGTATATCTTGGAAAATTACCATCAGTTGGTGATGCTTGTCTATAGGTACTAGAACCACGAAAACCACCTCTAAAAGAAGAACTATCACCATCACCAGGAAAGATATGATTGAAACTAGGTCGAAAGTGAAAACACTGGGGTACGAAAATACACCACCAACTTTTTCATAGGAAATCTGTATGGACAAACTCAACACAACTCCGAGAGTAAAAACTCAATCAAGGAAAGTGTCTAGAGTTATATCTCTCTCTATCTCTTGTTGTTAGAACGTTTACAGAACTGAACCCTTGAACCTAACTACAAAAAGAGTTCTTGGATGATACGAACGACCAATATCCAAGGATCAATCAAGTCTTATCCAACAAACTAGGTCGGACCTATCTAATGTGATTGATCAATGCATAACCTGTGGTATTTCAATTATAAAGATAAACAATATAATGCTGAAAAAGAAATAACACAGACACCAGAAATTTTGTTAACGAGGAAACCGCAAATGCAAAAAAACCCCGGGACCTAGTCCTGATTGAACACCAAACTGTATTAAGCCGCTACAGACACTAGCCTACTACAAATTAACTTTGATCTAGAATGTAGTTGAGCCCGAACTCAGTCTCCCACTGATTCAGGTACAACCGCGCTCTTTACGCCTCTTGAATCCCAACAGGACTCTGAGCAATTGATTCCTTTAGAAGGAGTCCCACCAATTAAGAGTTGCTTCAACTCAATTGAAGACTTTAAACCAAATATGCCTCCCACAGATTAAGCCTATAATTGATTTTTTGACTTACGATCGAAACGTAGGATCATATCAAACGTAGGATCAAGATGATGAAAATCGATAGCAACTTGACAAAAGTCTGGCTATCCTCAAAATCCGGACTTATGCAACCCGAAGTGCAGCCTAGATTATTATTCACCTCACAAGTATAAAACTTGCGGAATCACAAAGTTTGAGACGAAGAGAACTTTGTGATTTCTATATATCTTGTTAAGGTGACAAATCATCAATCGAATAAGATCAAGATACTCAAGTTATCAAGATAAAAGATAATTGGACTTGGATTCACAAATCCCAATGAAGTATTTGATAGTCGCTAAACCCTAAAAGGGTTTCTGGAGATGACAACTCTAGATACAACTAGGACACACCAAAAAGTAGTGTCGAGATTCAAAAATCCCAGTTGCCAAGAGTTCCCCTTATATAGACATTCAAAGCATAGGTTGCTTTAGGTTTAAGCTAAGATATCTTTGGAACCAAGCAAACAATATTAACCATTAGATGAAAACTTTGAATATTATTCACATAAACAAGATATACACTATGGTTAGGTAAACCGTCACTGAACCTTGTATAAAGACTATGTCCAATATGGTTAGCCGAAACTAGCCGATTTGAACTTAAAAGCTTATCACTCATTTTCATGAACACAAAGACATTCATAATTATGTGATCAAATAAAATAAGTCTAGTGTATTTATAGAGAATTAATCAAATGCAGATCATCTCATAGAATTAATTTAATCACAATTGAATCATAATAGACATAATTGGTAAATACAAAAATTACAAATACTTGAGTCATTCGTGAGTCGGCTGAGTCAAGGTACGCGGACCGGTTTGCAAACTTATAAGCAAAACTGAGTTCCGGAGTTGACAGAACTTTTTCAGTTCACGTACCGGTTTGCAAACTTAAGACTTTTACCGGTTCTGGAGTTCACAGAAATTTTTCAGTTTGCGTACCGATTTGGGTACTAAATTGGTTCTAGAACATAGAATTGTATTGGCTCGCATGTCGGTTTGAATACTTTATCTTGGTTCCCTTACCACCGTTCCAAAATGGTTTGCATAAGAATATGCATACCTATCCGGATCACGAAACAAACAGATTTTCCCATGATGTGCATACTGCTAGAGCACTGCTCGGTCGAACTCGCAAGCGTTGCTATCTCAAGCTTGTTCAAATTTAGTTGCCAAAAATATAGGTCTTGATTTCTAGTCAACTTATAGCTAAGTCTCGAATTAGGATAGAAAGTGTAGTTGAGCATTAGACTTCATGACGTTCATCGATTGAATACAAATAAATACTAAGGGGAGCTTGTGGAACTTCATCAACAAAAGGTATGTGGAGACTTGAACTCATCTATCACTCAAAAGTCTATCTATTCTATCTACTATTTGAGATAAAAGTCGTATAGCTATATAGACTTAGATTATACACATTTGATATTTCGAGCTGAGTTTAACTCGCTTACATATTTCTCGAAATATATGTTGGTAAGCTTTCGCTTTAACCAAGTTCATCTTATATTCTTGACGAAAGTCAAAAGATGATCATGTGAAAATCGCCTTGTAACATCTTACATGATTTGTGTAAACAGTCATTTGATGTAGACTCAGAATGTTTCGTATTGATCATTCGATCACTTGAAAATTACTTCGAAGCTAATAGTTTGTGTGAGACAGCTATTGTCGTCTTCTAAGAATGTTTCAATGATTGAAATGGGAGTTTAGAACACTTAGCCATAATTGGATTATGAGCACGGTATGCGTACTTGAATATGTGTTGATCTAAGACCGGAATGTAGTATGCATACCCGTATGCGTACTGGCGAGGCCAGGTAAAGTCCAGGAGCTAGAGTATGCGTACATGTACGTGTACTGGTGAAGTCAGTTGAAGTCCGGAGACTATAGTATGCATACCTGTATGCGTAATGGATTCAACTGAAGCTTGGAAATGTACGACAATATGCGTACACGTTTGCATACTGGCGAACACAGTCCAAGTTCGGCTACTTAGGTATGCGTACACGTTTGCATACTTGAGTAGGTTATATTCTTAAATCGGTTTGTTCATGAACTAATACATTTATATAATAAGGAATGAAATCTTTTGCAAACCGTGGCTATAATGTTCATGAATTGATTCGAGTGAATCAAAATCGATTTTGCTTCAATTGTGTCTTGTATACTTCATGAGAATATAAACAATTGCACAACTCTAGAACTAGTTTCATTTGATTCATTTGAACTAGTCATGGTTAATTTGAATAAGGTTGATATGAAAGTTTTCATATCGCTAACTTCGGTTAACTATTGTTGAGCCAACAAAGGTGTACACGTTTAGGTACGATTACTCTTATCTATAAGAAGTCACTTTTCACTTATGTATAACAAGCTAAGTTCGATCTAACTGTTGAAAGATATTAGCTTGAATCTAATCAGGTTTTTATCTAACGGTGAATATTGAACATTGATTGCAAACACTGATTTGAAGACTATATAAAGGAGAACTCTAGCAACTGGGAAACCTAACCCCAACACCTCATGTGTGATACTAGTTGCGACTAGAGTCGATTCTCGTTTAACCTTAGGTTTTTCTTAAATCCAGTAGGTTAACGACTTGAATACTTCATTGGGATTGTGAAGCCAGACCCAACTATTTTCTCTGTAGTTGCATGTTTTGATCTTGCTGTTTTCTATCGTGACATATATTCTCTAAGATTTGCTCGAGATTTAATCTCCGATAGGCAAGATAAAAAGTAGTCACAAACATCTTCATCTCATCGTTTGTGATTCCACAATATCTTGTTTCGCTACCATGCGATTAAGATTATTGTGAGGTGATTGATATTTCTAGGTTGTTCTTCGATAATATAAGTCCGGTATATCAATTGGTTCCTGTTCACCTTGATTTATCAAAAGACGGAACAAAACTCATAGGTATATCTGTGGGAGACAGATTTATCTATTCAGTAGACTTTTCTTTGTGAGACAGATTGGTTTATCAAGTCTTCGACTTTAGGTCATAGCAACTCTTAGTTGTGGGTGAGATCAGCTAAGGGAATCAAGTGCGCAGAATTCGACGTGGTTCTAGAGGCGTAAGGAACGCGACTGTACCTTGATCAGTGTGAGATTGGTTAGGGAACAACTTACATTCAGGTCGAAGTTAACTTGGAGTAGGCTAGTGTCATCCAGCGCTTAATACAATGTGGTGTTCAAATCTGGACTAGGTTTCGAGGGTTTTCCGCATTTGCGGTTTCTTCGTTAACAAAACTTCTGGTGTCTGTGTTATTTCTTTTCCGCATTATATTTTGTTATATAATTGAAATAACACGGACACCAGAAGTTTTGTTAACTTGGAGTAGGCTAGTGTCTGTAGCGGCTTAATACAATGTGGTGTTCAAATCTTGACTAGGTCCTAATGGCGGGTTTTTCAAAAATATCGCATTTGCGGTTTCTTCGTTAACAAAATTTCTGGTGTCTGTGTTATTTCTTTTCCGCATTATATTTTTTTATATAATTGAAATATCACAGGTTGTGCGTAAGTTCAATCAGTTGTGAATCGAACCTTTGGTTGTCGATTAAATTGATTGACACTTGGATATTGGTTTTTGATACCGTCCAAGTTATTTCTTATATTCTATCGGGCTCGTAAATTCATATTTGTTTGATTGCATATTGAATTTAGAAATAAGAGATATAACTCTTTGATATAATTTTCTTAAGATTGAGTCTGACTGTCTAGTTGATTCTCTTGAAAGTATATTGGAGTTATTCCATACAGATTTCTAAGGGAAATATTGGGTGTGGTTGTTAGACCCCCGCCTTTTCAATTGGTATCAGAGAAGGCAAACACGTTTAAGACCTTATAAGTCTGTGTTTAAAGCAATCTGACTCTATGGACAGAAGTGTTATCTCTATAAACATACTGCCAGTCTTCGATGGCTCGAATTACTTATAGTGGAAACTTGCTATGCGTGCCTTTCTTCAAGCGCGTGATTTTCAATCATGGGTTTATGTTGTTAATGACTATTTTCTTCCGGTTGTTACAATAGGCGATGCAACTGTTCCAAATGATATCGGTGATTATGATGCTGTCGAGATTCTTTCTACAAAGCAAAATTCTGACGGATTGAATGCAATCATCCATGCCATTACCCCATATATTTAGCACCACGTGACTACGTGCACTCGGTCTAAAGATGCGTGGGATATCTTAGAAACCGTATTTGAAGGGAATACCTGTGAAAAAGAAGCTAGGTTTCAAAACCTAAATTCTGATTGGGAAAACCTTCGTATGGCAAATGATGATTCATTTGATGAGTTTAATCACGAAGTGTCTGAAATTGTTAATGTATCTTTTGCGTTGGGTAAGACTATTCCTGAAAAAGGACATTGTGATGAAAATTCTCAGATCATTGCCATCTAGATACGTGATAGACACATTTTTGTGTCTAAATTGATCTCAATTCTATATATTGTTGGCACTCGATTTCATATTTATTACATTGTTTTATGTGTTTGTAGGTATTTTTGGGCAATAAAAGTTTTCTGAGAAATCGGCCCGAAAAGTTGCTAAAGGCACCTCCAGAGGACGCCTGATATTCAGACTCTCAGTTTGGATAAGGGACACTCCACCACTATTTACACCCCACAGCTAATGGTACCCTACTCTGGTTAGGTGGCCACCCAGCTTCACGGTTTGGAAGAACAGTTTTGGCGGGAAAGTCCACCTTCACCTGCGTATCTTTGAATTGAATTTTTGGAGAGATTTTCTCGGGATTTTTCGTTGTTATGGATTGGGATACACCTGTTTAAGTCAAACAGGGTTGGTAATAGTCTTAAAAGCATAAAAGGAGAAGATTCGTATTGATTTGCAACAAAACAGGGAAGTGAATAAATACGAAGTAATTTGGGAAGGATTTTATGAAATTTTATCGAAGTTTTGGTCCGAGATTTACTAGTTTGACTAGACAGGGGTGGTGTATCTTTTCAGATTCGGAAAATAGGGAAGTTTACGTGGTTTTATTGAAAACAGGGCAACGAAATATTCTCGAGATATTTTGAGATATTTTTGGGAGAATCTCGTGTGTACACAGCGTGTCTAACTACTTCAGAGTTGAGGGAGAAACAAGTTGGAAGGATTCTGCATGTGACAGCTGAGGATATTCGTGCGAGAAGAGAAAACAGGGAAATGTTTCCCGTGATTAGCTTTGGAGATTATATCGAGTTATTACCAAGATTTCTTGGCCCTGGGGTGATTATAAATAGTGCTGGGATGTCATAGAATAGGACACGGAGTTTGGGCAGAGAGCAGAGTGAAGAATCATCAAGTTACAGGATATTTTTCTGCTGGTGTATAATTGAAGAACACGAAGAACAAATGCTGCCAAAGCCTGTCGTTAAAAACCGTGGTTTATTCTTGGTTTTGCAACAGTCTTTGCGGCGACAGTCAACAACACTTTTCAACTATCGTTCACTGTAGCAGTGTATTTGCAACGACTGACAAGCGTTGCAATTCCTGATTTTTCACCATTTTTGTCTCCTTTTCATCATTTGTAAACACATTGAGCAATGAAATCATATATTGAGTGTGTTTCCAACATGATGAGTTAAACCCAATCCTTGGGGCTATGGAGGAAGCCGTTGTTTCGGTAAAAGTGGTACATTTCTATTTTTAATTAATTATAACAACTCTATTATGATTTTTGCATTGAACTAAGAATTGTTTATATGATTTTGATTAGTTGGGTGTATTTTCTCTTGATAGAATATGCTTGCTTTAGGGTTTTGATGTTCTATCCTTGGATTAACATCTATTCTTTAGGAAATCTACATGTCTAGGCAATAATATTAGAATCAATTTGAATGATGGGTTGCATAATTATTATTTTATTAAATCACTAATATCGGCCAATGGTGAATTCCTAGCCCCATCCTCTCCATAATTTCCACAAACACCTTTTTATATTTGAGTTTGCTATATTATTAGTTTTATTAAGTTTAAAAATCGAACCTTCACAAGTCTCAACGAACCTTTTACTACAACATCATTGAAAATACCATCAATTTTTGGCGCCGCCAATGCGGACTTGTCTTTAGGTTTAGAGTTTTTAGATTTAACTTTTAGGTTTTTGCCTTTAGTATTTTTGTTCTATTTTACGTTTTTGGGTATTTGTCTTTTCATTACAGATTTTTGGAATTTGGAGCGAAAGAAAAAGGAGTTGAAAAAGCTTTTGGTGACCACTTAAATTTTTGGAGTCAAAAGACAAAGCGAAAAGAACGAAGAAAAAAATAAAAAATAAAAAAGAGAGAGAAAATTTTATTAGATTTTGTTTTTATTATTATTTTGTTTTTAGAAACTGTATTAGGATATTCTCTATTGTTGTAATTTTCTTTTTATTTTGGACTTTGGACTTGGACATTCTTTTATTTTTAAACCCTACGGAAGGGTAGTATATTAAATATTAAATTGTTTGTCGAGAAGGACGGTAATTACGATATTGTCTCGGCCCCTCGGGTTCGTACATGACATAGGAGTTGTGGCCCGAGTTGACTACAACAGTTCTTCGCCCGTCTGGTACGGGAGGTAAGTTTACCGAAACACCCGCGAATCCCCTGTCAGCGGGTTTACTGTATTCCTTCGTTTGCATATATGTCGAGGAACTGAATACGGCTGCTTTAATTTCCTAGTAAAGGGCAAGGCCTAGCCATACAAGATAAGGGTTCGGATTTCATCACCGTTCTATTCTTGCCCGCTTTAGGAAAACGATACCAAACGCGAACCCAAGCTTAAAATACTGACTAGAACGAGACTGATAGGGTAACGAGCTTAATATAAAAGTCGTTCGAAAAATATTGGTTACTCTTTTAAGCATACTTCGAAGTTCATGATGGTTTACGTAAATTGAATGCGCCGCCTTGTAATGCCGGTGAGACCTTGGATATCAAAGCTCCACCGAGCTTCCCTCGTCTCTATTTAGCTTACTTTAACTCAGACTGATTCCAGAGGGGTTTTCTTAAATTGTAACGAATTCCCTTTCGAAGGATTAGAAGCTGGTCTAGAAACAGTCTAAGTGGAGCCATCATGCTTTTTGTTTGCTAGAAATCAGTAGGTTTGCTATGGTGGAGTCAGCCTTGTTTGTGTTTGCATAGAACTTCCCTTCCTATTAGGATTTTTTTTTTCTTCTTTTTGTTTTTTCTAGTGTATGCCCGAGTCCATTAGAGAGCGTGCTTGGAAAAGAGATACTTTTGGCCGTTTGATTAGTGACGAGCCTAGAAGTTCTTATTTTGTAAACGGGGAACTCAAAAACTCTTCTTTGGAGAGCCCTGTTTTGGAAACTTCAGTTTTGAGAATTTAAGTCTTAGTGAGGAATTCACCCCTAGGATTGTTACTGTGCCAAAAATGACAACTTTGGAGGAGTACATGTACCCAACTAGGTCCAACCGGGCTTCATGAATTAAATTGCCAGCCTCTACGGCTAATTTTGAGTTGAATCTTGGTATTCTTCAGATGATCCCTATATTCTTAGGAAAAGATGATGAAAACCCTTACTTTCACATTAGGGACTTTGAAGAAATATGTGGAACAATCAAGATTAAGGACCTTACTGATGAAGTCTTGAAACTTAGGATGTTTCCCTTTTCCTTAAGAGATAAAGCCAAGACCTGGCTTAACAACTTACCATCTGAATCCATAGAAACATGGCAGGAACTTATTGCTGCTTTCTATTTGAAATTCTACCCTAAGCATAGAACTACAGCTGTTAGGCAGATAATTAGCTCCCGTATGCAACAAGAGGGAGAATCTCTTTATAGGTTTTTAGAGAGATTCAATGATCTCCTATCCGAATGTCCTCACCATGGGTTTGAGAAAATGAAACTAGTAGAGATTCTTTATGATGGTTTAGACTATTCGACCAAAGCCATGGTCGAATCTATGTGCGCTGGTGAGTTCACTAGTAAAAATTCCGATGATGCTTTTACCTTCTTAGGAGTTGTTGCTGAAAAATCCCAACAGTGGGAACCTTGTGTTCCACCCCCTAAGAGACTCTTGGTCAATAAAAGTAGCACCAATATGGTAGATACAAGCTTCGGGTCATATGCTAAGTTTGCTGCTTTGTCTAGAAGGTTAGAAGCTTTGGAATTGAATCAGCCTAAACATAGGTCTCTTGTTGAACCTGATGATAGGATTAAAGCCTCTCAAATATATAGTTGTGGAGTAGAACCTAATATCTCATTTTGGGAAGGACAAGTTAGTGATGAACAAGCCCATGCTGTCTATAACAACTCTAGGTTTGAAAACCGTCAGAAGTTTGACCCATACTCAGAGACCTATAATCCTGGTTGGAGGAACCATCCTAATTTCTCTTGGTCTAAGGGCCAGAATCAAGGCCAGTCTAGTAATTCTCAGCCTCCCCCAGGTTTTGGTTATACTAAGAACTCTTCAGGTCAGGCCCAGAACCCATCTGAGAATAGAATAATTAGCTTAGAGGAATCTCTTAGTATATTAAGAAAGAGCCGGGATATACTATCACAAATCCAGGAAATGTTAGTAAAGAGCCAGGTTAATTTTCAAGAGGAAACCAAGCATAATTTTAAGAATAATTCCCAGTCTCTTGCTAAATTAGAACTTCAAGTCGGCCAAATGGCTAAGTTTATAAGTGAGAGAGAATATGGAAGGTTCCCTAGTCATACTGATCCTAATCCCAAATGAGAGAAATCATACAATCATGTGAATTCTGTTACAACCCTTATGAGCGGTAAAATAGTAGACAATAAGGTATCCATGCCTAGTGGACATACTGTAGTTCCACCTTCTACTTCCCAAGAGGAACCCGTAGATGAGGAGGCTGAAACAATCTCTAAGGAGTCCGAAGAAATTCTTGATAGGACTACCTTTGTGCCTAGAGCCCCATATCCACAGTTGTTAGCCCCAACAAAGAAGGAGTCGACTTTCAACGAGATAATGGAAACATTTAAGCAGGTGAACATCAACATTCCGTTATTAGAAGCAATTAGGCGGATGCACCTTATGCCAAGTTCCTTAAAGATCTTTGTACACGAAAGCGTAAGCTTAATGTCCATAAGAAAGCCTTTTTAGCTGGTCAAGTAAGTTCAATTCTTTTGAACCAAACACCCCCTAAGTATAAGGACCCTGGATGCCCAACCATATCTTGTGCAATTGGTAATCACATGGTCGATAAGGCATTAATTGACTTAGGAGCTAGTGTTAACTTACTCCCATATCTTGTATACACCCAGCTAGGTCTTGGTAAGTTGAAACCGACTAAAATGACACTACAATTAGCTGATAGGTCTGTCAAAGTCCTCGTGGTGTCATAGAGGATGTTCTGATTGAGGTTGATAAGTTTATTTATCCAGTGGATTTTGTTGTTCTAGACACCCAGCCTGTTCAGGACCCAAGTGCTCAAATCCCGGTGATTTTAGGTCGCCCATTTTTAGCCACAGCTAACGCTGTCATCAACTGTAGGACCGGGCTTATGAACATATCCTTTGGTAATATGACCACTGAACTAAATGTCTTTAATGTCACTAGAACAACCTTTTGATAATGATGATTTAGAAGAAGTGAATATGATTAGCACTTTAGTTCAGGATTTAGTTCAGGATAATTGGCATGACACTCTACTGGGAGATTCTTTAGATGAATTTGAGGAAACCATTCTCTTAGATCATATGTGTGATAAATCTTTAGAAGAATCCCTTGAGTATTTTAAAGAATCTACGGACCCAGAAATCCAGGCAATAGTGTTAGGTCTTTCTAAGAGTAATGATGACCCTAAGTTTGGGGGTAGAGAACTAGAAGAATCTCTTGAGTATTTTAAGGACTCTGAAGATCCGGAAATTCAAGAAATAGTTAGAGGTTTTTCAGTGAGTAATGAAAACCCTAAGTTTGGGGATATAGATGGTTCTTGTGATCGTCAAATATCGCTGAATAGAGTCCCTAACTTGGGACTCGAGCCTTGTGTGCCTGAGATATTACTTGAGTCTATTCAGACTTTGCAACCCGATCCTCCTGATACTGTCCAGGAGGTAACCCAGGCATTAGAGACCCGTTTTTCGGATGAATCTATTTATCGAGACACATATATGAAGCTCAATTATGCGCCCCAAATAAACCCAGTTGTCTTTACAGAAACCTTAGATAAGAATGTGCTCCTTCTATTCATTTTTCTGAACTAGTGCAGTTGTCTGATATTGGTGTTAGCTCTATTTGGTCTTATGGACCCACAACTATTTCATCTATTGGTGTATGACTTTGGAAGGTGAAGATCCTTTTTGAGGTATTTAATGTCATGATGAAGACTTTAAACTTAGCACTCCTTGGGAGGTATCCCTTGCTCTTGCAACACGGTAATATTTTTCATCATTTCCTTCCAGTGGTAACGGTTTCTCCCTGTTCATATTTTTAATTTCATCTTTAGAACATTGAGGACAATGTTAGATTTAAGTTTTGGGGTATGGGGGAAACTTTTTAGTTGCAATAATAAAACTCCAGAGCCTAAAAATTTATGCCTATAAAGGATGGCACTAACCAATCTAAGTGGATGGAAACATATTGGTTGTAGGAGTTGAGGAACCAATCTGATTAGATGGAAACATATATAGAGTCTATTCATAAAAGCACAGAGCTCAGGTGTTAGAAAAAAAAATGGTAGTTTCTCCATATCTCGTTGAATCCTTTTCACCTTCTGTTTTTATTTTTCTTTTCATATAAGTGATTTGGTGGGGCACACGATTCAAGTTGTTACCATTGCTATGGTGAAATAGAGTGATTGAGATACAAAAAAAAAAAAGAAAAAAAAAAGAAAAAAAAAAAGAGAAAAGAATTGAGACCAGACCATCAGACCAACCGGAATAAATTCAATAAAGTCGACCACTGGTGCCCTTGTATATGCCAGTTGTGTTGACCTAGAGTTAGGATTATCACCCGCTGGTTCCCTTATATTTGCCAGATGTGTTGATATTAGTCAGACCGGTATCTCAGTCCATTAGGATAGGTTCATCCTAGTAGTGGCCTTCAGACAGATATGGGAAACACCGTTCACCTTAGTCAACATCAAAACCATCTACGTTTTTCTCTACATATATCTTCTTAATCTTTCCATGTGATTGGTTGACTCCGGTTATGATGTCCATAAACTATCTGAGTAGAGCTCTGTCACTTATATATGAATTTTAGTATGCTTGAGTGTAAACTCGTGTACAACAATTGGAATTTCGCATCAGGGTACACCCCCTATAGTCAATGATTGTATGCCAACCAAGGAGATTCCTTAGTGCCTTCCAAGGTTCTGCGTAGATAGCTAGGTCTGGAATAAAGGTTTTGTGGGTACACCTCTGGTAAACGCTCCCGAGACTAAAACTCGGCCACTAGGGCCACCTAGGGGTTCAAATGATTTTTATTTTCTAGAATAAATTTGCTTGAGGACTAGCAAATAATAAGTTTGGGTGTATTTTCTCTTGATAGAATATGCTTGCTTTAGGGTTTTGATGTTCTATGCTTGGATTAACATCTATTCTTTTGGAAATCTACATGTCTAGGCAATAATATTAGAATCAATTTGAATGCTGGGTTGCATAATTATTATTTTATTAAATCACTAATATCGGCCAATGGTGAATTCCTAGACCCATCCTCTACATAATTTCCACAAACACCTTTTTATATTTGAGTTTGCTATATTCTTAGTTTTATTAAGTTTAAAATCGAACCTTCACAAGTCTCAACGTACCTTTTACTACAACATCATTGAAAATACCATCAATATGATTCTAAGAAATATGCCATCGTTGAAGGAAATAACCTTGATACGCTTTCCAGAAATACTCTTGTTGGAAAGTTAAAAATACTTGATTTTGATCAGAACACAGTCAGAACATCTGCGTTCAATGCTGTGACCAACACAAGTGAATCTTCTAACTTGTCTTGGGCTGATGAATGTTGTTCCAATCATGTTGATCTTAATAAATCACTGATTACACAAAAGATTAAGGATATTGTAAAAAAAAAAGCAAAAGATGTGAGAAACGTCTGTCCCTGGTTAATGCTTCAGATGATTCAATACAAGAAAAATCATCCTAGGTTGTCAACATCTTGCATACTTCCGATGTGTGCAATGAATTTTCAGCTCTCGCAGCAGAAACTTCTTCCCACTCAAATTCTGATTCAGAGTTTGAGCATGACACTGAGATTTTTGAATTCTTGGATAAGTGTGAAGAAATTCACCAAGAAAACCTCCAACTAAAGGCTTCGTTGGAGAAACTTGAATCATCACTTCAGGTGAAAAATCTTGAGATAGATTTTCTTAATGATGAATTCACCAGGACCCTATTTCTGAAGGAAAAAAAGATTAATACTCTTAAGTGTGACCTGCAAAGGTTGTCTGGAAGATCTAACAAAATCTCAGCAATGTTATTCGGTCATAAGTCTTTTGGAAACACAAATGCTTTAGGGTTCAAAAGAAAAACTGTGAGCACAATCAACTCATTTGTGCCAGTCGGTTTTGGAACAATTGATGATGAATGTTGTGATAAACAGGTGGCAAATAAGCAAGACAATAAATCTTCCTTGATTTGTTCATTTTGTGGAAATGCAAATCATGTTCAAAGTAAGTGTTGGAAATTCAAGAGGAACAACAAAAGGATTGCCAAACTTCAAAATGACATGCAAAGAATGAATCTGGCCTTGAGTAATCAACAGGGTACTCCTGAAGACAAGAAGAAATCTAAAAGAACCAGATCCAGACGAGGTAAGAAATCTGTTTATACAACAAACCTTGATAAGTCACTATGTGATAAAAGATGTGAGCACACAGCTCACTCCGTCACTATCTAATACTAGTGACGTCTGCATCCTCATCTTTAACTTGATAAAATGAGGATTGCATCAAGGTTGCTCAAGTTTTGTATAATTGTTATTTTCTTATTTTTTTATGCTAAGAAAATATCTTCTTGTTAAAATAGATAATGGATCATGAACCGTAAAGGACTTGTTCAAAGTTCTCCTAGGTTTTGGTTGTTCATTGGTCTATTTATATTCATTTGTGATCAAAATTCCCTTCATATCTTTTATCTTTGAAAGATACAGTTTCATGGCTCCTGTAACTAGAGGTACCACAAAAAGGGATGTAGTTGAAGCAGTTAATGTGTATCTTTGTGAAGGAATCAAATCCTCAAGGAAGAATAATGAGAGATCTAGAAATGATGAAGAAGGTTCTTTCTCTAACTGCTTCTTGTCTGTTTGTCAACAAAAGAAATGATTTAAAATCTCAAATCATTTTCTCTTTAGAAAAGATAGCTCACTATGAACATATGTTGTCTCTAACAAAGAACACCTTGAGTGAACTAAAAAGATAACTTAGTGATGAAAAAGCGGGGGTATAACAACCACACCTAATATTTCGATTAGCAATCTGTATGGACTAACTCCAATATACTTTCAATAGAATCAACTAGACTTAATCTTAATAAAGTATATCAAAGAGTTCTAATATCTTTATTTCACAATGTAATCAGCAAATCGAACAGATAGAAATCCGTGAGCCTGATTATTATGTGAAATAACTTGAACGGTACCAAAGACCAATGTTCAAGTGTCAATCAATGTAAATCAACAACCAAAGGTTGGATATTCTAATTGATTGATCTTAACGCACAACTTGTGATATTTCAATATATAACAAAATATAATGCAGAAAATAAATAACACAGACACCAGAATTTTGTTAACGAGGAAACTGCAAATGCAGAAAAACCCTGGGACCTAGTCTAGATTGAACACATACTATATTAAGCCGCTACAGACACTAGCCAACTACAAACTAACGATCCGGACCGATCCCCAATCAATCTCACACCGATCCAAGGAACAGTTGTTCTCCTTCACGTCTCCGATCCCAAAGATTTAATATCTAGTATTTATGCTTTCTTTGCGAGTTTTCTTATGTATCTTATGTGTGCTTTTGAGTTTATTAGGTGCAATGGAGTCATTTGGAGCAAAGACCAATTGTAGATTTCTACTTTTCATTGTGTAGAGGACGAGAAGATGAAGACAATGAACCCCAATCAATCTCACAACATTGATCCAAGGAACATTGTTGTCGTTGCCGCCATTCATTATCATCGTTATGCTCCTTACGTCTGGATGTCGATCCCAATCAAGATGTTGGCGAAAGGAGGTGAACTAAAGTCAAGGAGTTCGAGCTCGAGTGGTCCGGCTCGAGAACATGATCCATGACTTAGGATACTACGCACTTGATTCCCTTAAGACGATAGCAATGAGAGCATGGCATCGAGATGAGATTACGGAGATGGACGGAGCTCGAATCGCTAGTCATTGATCTCACCCACAACTAAGAGTTTTGGGCTGGATTGTTGCAAGCCCATTAGATCCACAAGTGGGATGGACGCGATTTTTGGCGACGACCTCTTTCCTATTTTTGCTAGGTTTCCTAGTTTCTTCACCCAAAGAAGACTTTAATAAACAAATTTGTATCATTGATTGTTTTGTCAAGTTGTAAAAGTCTACAAGAGTAGATAAATCTGTCTCCCAGAGAAATACCTACGAGTTTTGTTCCATCTTTTGATAAATCAAGGTGAACATGATCCAATTGATAACCCTACTTATATTCCCGAAGAACATGTTAGTGAATGAAAAACGAAATCTAGTATTATCAATCACCTCACAATAATTTTAATCGACGGGATCGATCGAAAGAAGATATTGTGGAATCACAAAAAGATGAGACGAAGATGTTTGTGACTACTTTTATATCTTGCCTATCGGAGATATTAATCTCAATCCAAACGTTACGATTGTACTCTTGCCTATCGCCGTTAGAATCGACAAGATCGGATCGATCGATCGCACAACTACAAGAAAGTAGTATCGATCTGGCTTCACAATCCCAATGAAGTCTTCAAGTCATTAACCAACAGGGTCTCGGTAGAACCTCCACGGACTTAGTTCGCGGACTTAAGTTTCCGCAAGGAGTTCACAAACTCCAGCATATATTCTCGGGATGGGAACCTCCGCCAGTTTGCGGACTGAGTTCACAGCTCTTGTTCCGGTTTTCCTGATCAACAAAGTACGCATACTTTGGTTCAAGGAATAAGGACTTATACATATGTGTGTTTCCACACAATGCTTATATCCAACATTTGTTATATAATCTAAAATCTAATTTCAATCATTGAAACATTCTTAGAGGACGTTATATAGTTCTTATTCACAAACCATTTTTCGTCAAAGCCATTTTCAAAGTGATTGAAACATAACATGACTTTCGTCACTAGGTAAAGATGAACTTGGCCAAAGCAAAAGCTTACCAACACATATTTCGAGAAATAGATAGACGAGATAAACTTGGCTCGAAATAGCAAATGTGTATAATCAAAGTCTATATAGCAAAACGACTTTTGTCTCAGGATAGGAGATAGAGTAGATAGACTTTTGAGTGATAGATAAGTTCAAGTCTCCACAAACCTTTTAGTCGATGAAGTTCCACTAGTTCCTTGAGTAGTTCTTCGTCTTGTATGATGATTGCCATGGAGTTCTTGAGATCAACTACACTTTCTATCCTAGTCTGAGACTTAGCTATAGTAGACACATACCTTTTAGTCGATGAAGTTCCACCAGTTCCTTGAGTAGTTCTTCGTCTTGTATGATGATTGCCGTGGAGTTCTTGAGCTCAACTACACTTTCTATCCTAGTCCGAGACTTAGCTATAGTAGACTAGAAATCAAGACTTATAGTTTTGATCACTAACATGGACAAACATGCTTGAGATAGCAACGCATGCGATTTTGACCGAGCAGTGCTCTAACAATCTCCCCCTTTGTCTATTTTAGTGACAAAATTATCAATACATATGGAATACAAAAATAAATAAATAAACTTTTGTAGCTCTTATTCCACATGCCGAATCTTCAACATTACTCGAAATCTTCGTCACTTCCAAGTACTCTTATGATCCCAAAGGTTGTAAGTTCAGCATCATCGTTGTTGAAAATCCTAGTTATAACAATGAGAAAACAAGTATTCTCAATCATTGTTATACAGTGTCATAGTATTATTATACAACATCAAAGTTCAATTGTATCACAACTTCGACAACAATACTATGGTGATATGTATCACTCCCCCTTAGTCAATACTCCAACTCACATGGAAACCACTCCCCCTTACATAATGATCCGAAAACCATATGTATTTTTAGTGTGAGCTACATATTAATTCTCCCACTTTTTGTCAATAAAATTGGCAAAGGTACGAAAACGGGAGCCTAATGAAATTTCCAAAAGAGACATTTCATGACCAAAAGAAAGCACATATCAACTTATTTAGATGCAATCATATAGCCAAAGCTAAATGCATTCATCACGGAGTTTATAAAGATACAAGATAAACCCTATAATATTCCACAGCCGCACTCCCCACAAAGATTTGGCAATTAAGCACAAGTTCAATTAAGAACTCTCCCCCATAATATGTCATTCCCGAAAGAGCGACCTTAATTTCAAAAGAAAAGAAGGATTTCTTTGGACATAACAAATCACAGACGAATATGAATTTGAATAAAAAAAATACTCAATTAAATTAACCACAAGAGAATCCATGATTAATTTAATCAGAAATATACAATCAAATTTACCACAAAAAGTTGATTAATTTAATTGGTCATGCTCGACATAAGAGAACTTACGGAGATACGACTAAGTTATTCATAAGAAAATGATCAACTCAGTCGATTAAGCTCAAACATAAGAAACCTTACGGAACAACACAATATATACATAAAATATGGATCAGGGAAGATGAATACTGCGGAATACACAAGGATTCATTTTATTTTCCATCACTATTCGCACAATGACATACAATAGACATAATCCTTGTAAACAAAAGATTTTAACCTATCTTCCATCAATAAATGGCATAATATGATTAACTTTTGTATTGTCAAAAGTTCATTCATTCTTTTATCAATACATGCATATCGACATATGAAAGACTTAACTTTTGACAAGGTATAGGACAATCATAGTTCACGGACGCAAACACACATATCCCATAACAAGTTGCAATATATAAAACCATAAAGATTAATACTGCAAAAATCATCTTCCAAACAATTTTATAATTTAAACAAATAAACCTAAAAACATGAAGATGAAAATGTTGGACATAGCTATGTGTAATCACAATAATGGCTATTCCAAACTCGAGTTATTCTTCTAAACAAAACAAGAAAATAAACTTCTTATCTGAAGATTTAATAGGTAGATAAAATAAACAAGCTAAACCAAAACAGACTCATATGCCAAAGCCGAAAACGAACAGAAGTCAAATAGACGGTTCTGGATCCTCATGAGTCTTGAGGTCTTTGAGATTGTGATAGACAACATCTAATGCATCTTTTATAAAGATATCTTCATTAATAAGGTCTTTAAGTTGTACTTTTATGAGACCAAGGTCAGAAGTAACCTTTTCCAACTCAGTTCTTAAATCGTTAAGACTCTTCAAAGTATCAACAGGCTGCAGTTTTTCTTCCTCAAAGTATTTAAGAAAATCATGAACCACTTCAACAGAGACCATATCCCCTTTATCAATGTCCTTATGTGTGTAGGCATAGTAACATGAGGCATTGGGATGATCATCTTCAACAAGAGTTCTTTTCTTCCTCTATTCGGACTCAAAACCAATATCTTTATCAAGAAAGCCTCTAGCAAAACCACAAGCTCGTGAAGAGGATGACATTCTTGACAAACCAAAATAACCCAGAGTATGCAAATGTGACTCAGAGGTTTGGTATTTAAGGGTTTCTTAGGGAGGGTAGTTTTTAGGGTTTTCAAACTGTTGACTCGTAATGGTAACCCGGATACACATACGAATACAACATGGCCCAAAAACAAAAAAAATTGAAATTTTTGATACAAAGAATTTTTGCTATGTGAACACTTCCATAAGGATTTATGGCTCAATAAATTTTATCTCTTCATGAAGAAGCAATTTAGAGCACACACATAGCAAGCAACACAGTTGCAATGACAAATTCTTTTATCTTAAAAGATAACAAGAACAAAGGAAAATAAAAACTTCAGACACAACCAAAACATTGGGCAAAGTTGCTTGCAGATAGTAGTGTAGCTATAGACGATAAGAAAATAGCTCGACTAACAGAAAGCAATTTTGCCAACAATATACCTGAAAAATAACACACTTTACTCAACAGGATCTTTATGAGTAAGTTTTTTCAATCCTTGTGATTAATTGACACAAGTATGAGCATTACGCTCATTAATTGAACAATGTTTATGGTTGGGTCTTTATTTCCTTTCAAATCTAGGGAGGAATCCCTTTTGATGTGAGAAATTATCATAAAACTTACTGTCATCAAGATATGAGACATAGTTTGAGTCCTTACCAGAGGATTTTTGCCTTGAGAGGATAGACAACATGTTGATGGTTTCTTTATAACCTTTAATCATCTTCTTCAGGTTATCATTACTTTTCCTCCTATCTTATGGAATTGTATTCTCACCAAAAGAAGTGTTATCTCCTCCCTTTTTAGAAGAAAATACTTGATATTTTCTTAGACGATTTTTATTAAGACGTTTGTTCTGCTTTTGAGCATTCGAGGAACTCATTGAACTGACTTTCCTGGTAGCATACACAGGGTAAGTACGAAAACCAATTGGTTTAGACATACGAATGTCAGTTACACCTTTGAGGATTAAGTCTAAGGTGTGTTGAAGTCGAACAAAGGATTTTTCATTCAACCTAGAGTTTCTCTTTTGTTTAACAGAACCTTTTGCCTCACAAAAGAGATATACTTTCTGATCACAAGAGTGATTAGACAGTACAATTAGGGATGTTCATAGTCGGTTTCGGCTCCGTTTCTAGCCAAACCAAAACCGAAACTAATACTATCGGTTTTTAAAAATCCAAACCAAACCAATCCATTAACCATTGGTTCGGTTTCTAAATGGTTTTAGCCGGTTCCGGTTTGTTCCATTGGGTTAATGGAAAACCGACAGTATGTCAGTTTTCTGAAACTGACAGTTTAAATCTTTAAAAAAAATAACACATTTGAATTTTTTTAACCTACCTGCAGAATGTAATGACCACACAAGTGTAGTTCATAACTCAAGTTTATAAGCATAGTTCAAAACATAAACATTACAAATTCAAAATACATAAACTCCAAGTTTTGCATGCTCCAAATTCCATATTCAAAGTGTGAGATGGACGGGGTAGATTAAATCTATCGGATTTTAATCAAAGTCATATACTTATCGGTTTTCCATTGGTTTTTGGTTCGGTTTTCAGGTCAAACCAAAACCGAACCAGTGATGTCGGTTTTCAATTTTTTTTTACCATAACCGATCCATTAGTAAATGGTTTGGTTCGGTTTCTTCCTTATCGGTCTGGTTCGGTCCGATTCTGGCGGAAAAGTGAAACCATGTTCAGCCCTAAGTACAATCTTAACAGTCTCGTTAGGAGATTTCTTCCTTCCAGATGATGTAGAACATCCTTGATTAGAAGAGACTCAAACATGTGTTCTGAATGGAAGGGATTCAGATTGTACTTCTGGAGCAGGAACACTTTCAGTCGTAGCAGAAGTAGTTGTTATATTGGAATGCTTAGAGCATTCTTGAATAAAGAGTTTACTCAAGCGATGTTCAATTTCCAAAGCATCCTTTTTGAGGCTTGCCTCAAGAGACATACGTGAAGAATGATCTTCAGTATTTTCTTTGAGATTGCAGTCCCTTACTACACCAAGGAGAACATCAACATGATGTTTCAACCGATTAAATCTATCATCTTGGATTCTAACAAGATTTAGAATCAATTCACTCTCTTCATCTGTTTCCCGTTCATTTAGAGAGATAGACTCTTTTGAAGGGTAATCGGGACAACACATGTCGGAGCCTGTCTGTCTAGTTTGAACACAAGGTTCGTCTATATTTGAGATTGAAGAATCTTTCTCTTTAATAGAAATAGAGGAGACATAACTTTTATTTCTGGTGACGTGTTTATCAGAGATATTCTCATTGTCCATAGAGTCATATCACTACAAACACAGACTTGTAAGGTCTTTAAACGTGTTTGCCTGCTCTGATACCAATTGAAAAAGCGGGGGTACAACAACCACACCTAATATTTCGATTAGCAATCTGTATGGACTAACTCCAATATACTTTCAAGAGAATCAACTAGACTCAATCTTAATAAAGTATATCAAAGAGTTATAATATCTCTATTTCACAATGTAATCAGCAAATCGAACAGATAGAAATCCGTGAGCCTGATTATTATGTGAAATAACTTGAACGGTACCAAAGACCAATGTTCAAGTGTCAATCAATGTAAATTAACAACCAAAGGTTGGATATTTTAATTGATTGATCTTAACACACAACCTGTGATATTTTAATTATATAACAAAATATAATGCGGAAAAGAAATAACACAGACACCAGAATTTTGTTAACGAGGAAACCACAAATGCAGAAAACCCCCGGGACCTAGTCCAGATTCAACACATACTGTATTAAGCCACTACATATACTAGCCTACTACAAACTAACTTCGGTCTGGACTGTATTTGAACCCCAATCAATCTCACACTGATCCAAGGTACAGTTGCGCTCCTTACGTCTATGATCCCAACAGGATACTACGCACTTGATTCCCTTAGCTGATCTCACACACAACTAAGAGTTGCTACGACCCAAAGTCGAAGACTTTAATAAACAAATCTGTATCACACAGAAAAGTCTACAAGAATAGATAAATCTGTCTCCCACAGAAATACCTACGAGTTTTGTTACGTCTTTTGATAAATCAAGGTGAACGGGAACCAATTGATAACCCGGACTTATATTCCCGAAGAACAGCCTAGTATTATCAATCACCTCACAATAATCTTAATCGACGCGGCGAAAGAAGATATTGTGGAATCACAAACGATGAGACGAAGATGTTTGTGACTACTTTTATATCTTTCCTATCGGAGATATTAATCTCAAGCCAATCATTACGATTGTACTTAACACGATAGAATCAGCAAGATCAGATCACACAACTACAAGAAAGTAGTATCGGTCTGGCTTCACAATCCCAATGAAGTCTTCAAGTCGTTAACCTACAGGGTCTCAAGAAGAAACCTAAGGTTGAAGGAGAATTGACTCTAGCTTATACAACTAGTATCACACAGGAGGTGTGGGGATTAGGTTTCCCAGTTTCTAGAGTTCTCCCTTATATAGTCTTTCAAATCAGGGTTGGCAATGAATGTTAGCTTAGTAACAAAGCATTCAATATTCACCGTTAGATGAAAACCTGATTAGATTCAAGTTAATATCTTTCAACCGTTGGATTGAAAACTTAGCTTGTTACACACAAATGAAATGCACGATTTTAGGTTTGTGTAACCGTACCCAAACATGTACATTTTTTGGTTCAATAATAGTTAACCAAATGGTTATCCATATAAGCACTTTCATATCAACCATATTCTTCTTCACCATAACTAGTTCAAATGACTCAAATGAACTAGTTAGAGAGTTGTTCAATTGTATAATACAAGACACAATTGAAGCAAAAACGATTTGATTCAGTCGAATCGATTCATAAACTTTATAGCCACGGTTTGCAAATTGCATTCCTTAGTTAATATAAATATAAGTTCACAAAAAATCGTCTTTAGATATAACCAACTCAAGTACGCGGACTTAGTTCGCGGACTTAAGTTCCCGGAAGGAGTTCACAAACTCCAGCAGATATTCTCGGGATGAGAACCTCCGCTAGTTCGCGGACTGAGTTCACAGCTCTTGTTCCGGTTTTCCTGATCAACAAAGTACGCATACTTTGGTTCAAGGAATAAGGACTCATACATATGTGTGTTGCCACACAATGCTTATATCCAACATTGGTTATATAATCTAAAATCTAATTTCAATCATTGAAACATTCTTAGAGGACGTTATATAGTTGTTATTCACAAACCATTTTTCGTCAAAGCCATTTTCAAAGTGATTGAAACATAACATGACTTTCGTCACTAGGTAAAGATGAACTTGGCCAAAGCAAAAGCTTACCAACACATATTTCGAGAAATAGATAGACGAGATAAACTCGGCTCGAAATAGCAAATATGTATAATCAAAGTCTATATAGCAAAATGAATTTTGTCTCAAGATAAGAGATAGAGTAGATAGACTTTTGAGTGATAGATAAGTTCAAGTCTCCACATACCTTTTAGTCGATGAAGTTCCACCAGTTCCTTGAGTAGCTCTTCGTCTTGTATGATGATTGCCGTGGAGTTCTTGAGCTCAACTACACTTTCTATCATAGTCCGAGACTTAGCTATAGTAGACTAGAAATCAAGACTTATAGTTTTAATCACTAACATGGACAAACATGCTTGAGATAGCAACGCATGCGAGTTTGACCGAGCAGTGCTCTAACAAGTGAGTTAACTGATATTTCTGAAGATTTGGAGGAATTGAAAGATCCCATAATCAATGGATTCTTCAATAATGAGAAGGAATTCAGTAGATGCTCTGAAAAAGCTCTACGATGTCTAGGAAACTTCTTATGAGAATTTCTTCTCGTGTTTTAAGAAGGATAGCTAGGGTTTGGAATAACAATTGTTGTGAGTACACATAGCTATTGCCAACGATTTTCATCTAGCAATGTTTTTAGATTTCTTTATTTAAATTCTAAAGTTTATTTGGAAGATGATTTTGCAATATTAATATTTATGGTTTTATATATTGCAACTTGTTATTGGATATGTGTGTTTGCGTCCGTGAACTATGGTTGTCCCATATATGTCAAAAGTTAAGCCTATTATGTCATTATGCAAATATTAATGGAAGATAGGATGAACTTTTGATCGCAAAGATTAAGCCTATTATATGTCTTTATGCAAATACTGATGAAAAATAGAATAAGTCTTTGAATATTCCGCACTATTGATCTTTCCCTGATCCACTTCTATGTGAAAGTACTGTGTGGCTCCGTAAGTTCTCTTATGTTGAGCATTTCCGATTAAATTAATCATGGGTTCTCTTATGGTTAATTTAATTGAGTATTTTGGATACAAATTCATGTTTCATGTGATTTGTTAATGTCCAAAGAAATCCTTTTTTTCTTGTAAAAGTAATGTCGCTCTTGTTGTTCTTTCGGGAATGACATTTTATGGGGGAGAGTTCTTAATTGAACTTGTGCTTAATTGCCAAATGTTTGTGGGGGTTTTTGTAGGAGTTTTCTTGTATCTTTATAAACTCCTTGATGAATACACTAAGTTTCGACTATGTGAAATCATCGAAACAAAGTTGATATGTTCTCTTTTAGTCATGAAGTATCTCTATGAGAATTTCATTATGATCCCACTAGTTTTCGTACCTTTGCCAATTTATATTGACAAAAAGGGGGAGAATTAATGTGTAGTTCACACTACAAATACATATGGTTTACGGATCATTATGTAAGGGGGAGTGGTTTTCATGTGAAATGAAGCATTGACTAAGGGGGAGTGATACATATCACCATAGTATTGTTATCAAAGTTGTGATACAATTAGACTTTGATGTTGTGTAATAATACTATGACACTTTATAACAATAATTGAGAGCTATTGTTTTCTCATTGTTAAAGCTACAAATCTTCAACAACTATGATGCTGAGTTGAACACGTTCAGAATCACTTGAGAACTTGGAAGTGACGAAGATTTCGAGTAATGTTGAAGAACCAAGGAAATCAAGTATTTGGATGAGAAGCTACAAAGTTTATTTATTTTGTAATCCATATGTATTGATAGTTTTGTCACTAAAATTGACAAAGGGGGAGATTGTTAGAGCACTGCTCGGTCGAACTCGCAAGTGTTGCTATCTTAAGCTTGTTGTCAAGTTTAGTTGCCATAATTAAAAGTCTTGATTTCTAGTCTACTTATAGATATGTCTCGGATTAGGATAGAAAGTGTAGTTGAGCATTAGACTTCACGGCGTTCATCGATTGAAGACGAAGAACTACTAAGGGGAGCTTGTGGAACTTCATCAACAAAAGGTATGTGGAGACTTGAACTCATCTATCACTCAAAAGTCTATCTACTTTATCTCCTATTTGAGACAAAAAGTCGTATAACTATATAGACTTCAATTATACACATTTGATATTTCGAGCTGAGTTTAACTCACTTACATATTTCTCGAAATATGTGTTGGTAAGCTTTCGCTTTAACCAAGTTCATCTTATATTCTTGACGAAAGTCAAAAGATGATCTTGTGAAAATCGCCTTGTAACATTTACATGATTTGTGTGAGACAGTCATTTGATGTTGACGCGGAATGTTTCGTATTGATCATTCGATCACTTGAAAATTGCTTCAAAGCTAATAGTTTGTGTGAGACAGCTATTGTCGTCTTCTAAGAATGTTTCAATGATTTAGATGGGAGTTTAGAACACTTAACCATAATTGGATTATGGGCACATTATGCGTACTTGCATATGTGTTGATCCAAGACCAGAATTAAGTATGCATACACGTATGCGTACTGGCGAGGTCAGGTAAAATCCGGGAGCTAGAGTATGCGTACTTATACGCGTACTGGCGAAGTCAGTTGAAGTCCGGGTACTATAGTATGCGTACCAGTACGCGTACTGGATTCAACTGAAGCTTGGAAGTGTACGATAGTATGCGTACTCGTTTGCATACAGGTGAACACAGTCCAAGTCCGACTACTTAGCTATGCATACCCATTTGCATACTTGAGCAGGTTATGTTCTAAAATCGGTTTGTTCATGAACTAATACATTTATATAATAAGGAATGCAATCTTTTGCAAACCGTGGATATAATGTTCATGAATTGATTCGAGTGAATCAAAATCGATTTTGCTTCAATTGTGTCTTGTATACTTCTATGAGAATATAAACAATTGAACAACTCTAGAACTAGTTTCATTTGAGTCATTTGAACTAGTCATGGTTAAGATGAATAAGGTTGATATGAAAGTGTTCATATGGCTAACTTCGGGTAACTATTGTTGAGCCAACAAAGGTGTACACGTTTAGGTACGGTTACTCATATCTAAATGAAGTCACTTTTCATTTGTGTGTAACAAGCTAAGTTCGATCTAACGGTTGAAAGATATTAGCTTGAGTCTAATCAGGTTTTTATCTAGCGATGAATATTGAACATTGACTGCAAACCCTGACTTGAAGACTATATAAAGGAGAACTCTAGCAACTGGGAAACCTAATCCCCACACGTCCTGTGTGATACTAGTTGCGACTAGAGTCGATTCTCCTTTAACCTTAGATTTTTCTAAAACCCGGTAGGTTAACGACTTGAAGACTTCATTGGGATTGTGAAGCCAGACCCAACTATTTTCTCTGTATTTGCGTGTTTTGATCTTGCTGTTTTCTATCGTGAACTAGCTTCTGTAAGATTTGCTCGAGATTAATCTCCGATAGGCAAGATAAAAAATAGTCACAAACATCTTCGTCTCATCGTTTGTGATTCCACAATATCTTGTTTCGCTACCATACGATTAAGATTATTGTGAGGTGATTGATATTTCTAGGTTGTTCTTCGATAATATAAGTCCGGTATATCAATTGGTTCATGTTCACCTTGATTTGTCAAAATATGGAACAAAACTCATAGGTATATCTTTGGGAGACAGATTTATCTATTCAATTGACTTTTCTGTGTTAGACAAATTGGTTTATCAAGTCTTTGACTTTGGGTCATAGCTACTCTTAATTGTGGGTGAGATAATCTAAGGGAATCAAGTGCGCAGAATCCGGCGTGGTTTTAGATGCGTAAGGAACACGACTGTACCTTGATCAGTGTGAGATTGGTTAGGGCTCAACTACATTTCAGCCCGAAGTTAACTTGGAGTAGGCTAGTGTCTGTAGCATCTCGATACAGTGTGTTGTTCAAATCTGGACTAGGTTCCGAGGTTTTTCTGCAATTGCGGTTTCCTCGTTAACAAAATTTCTGGTGTCTGTGTTATTTCTTTTCCGCATTATATTTGTTTATATAATTGAAATATCACAGGTTGTGCATAAGTTCACTCAATTGTGAATCCAACCTTTGGTTGTTAATTAAATTGATTGACACTTGGATATTAGTTTTTGATACCGTCCAAGTTATTTCTTATATTCAACCGGGCTCGCAAATTCCTATTTGTTTAGCTACTCCGCTACGTGTACAAGTACATGTAATACGACTTCAAACATATAGCAGTTTTCTCAGTATGTAAGACTGATAACACTGTCTTGTATTCCGAATATAATAGTTCTATATTTTTCTAAATCAATTCAAAACATTCCTGAATAACATAAATAACACATATCACTAATCCAGACTATTTTGAATAATAAACTTGAATTATGATTTGGTTCCGAACAATAAATTGTTCTCCACCGAAATTGATCAAGTATGAAAAAATGTAAATTAAGATTAGTCATTATATTTTGAGAAATTCTTAAACTAAATAATTAGTTCTCAGCTCGAAAGTTCTTGTCTATGCAAGCTAGTCTAATTAGTTATGTGGCAAACATCTTAAGGATAGAAAAGTGAATATAACTTGAGAAATAGGTGGTTCAGTCTTCACTTACCTTTGTTGATGAAGTTCTCTAAAAGCTTCGGTTGATCTTTGCCTTCAAATGGTAGAACGCAAATGATGACTGGCTCGTTTCTCAACTACCTCTATCCTAGACCGAGACTTAACTAATTGTAGACTAGAAATAAATATATAGTTTTGACAACTAAATTTGACAACAAGCTCGACCGAGCAATGCTCTAACAATCTCCATCTTTGCCAATTTTAGTGACAAAACTATTAATGCATATGGATAACAAAAATAAAGTTTTTCGAAAAACTCCTCGATCCATCATGCCTTGATTTCTTCAACTCTCCTTGAACTCTTCGTTATCTCAAGTCGCAATGATTTTGAACGTGTTCAACTCCGCATCGTTGTTGTTGAAGAACCGATTCCATAGAGATAACAACTTTTGAAAACAAATATTCTCAATCGTCGTTATACAGAAACATAATATTGTTATCTTCTCTCCAAAGTTCAATTGTATCTCAACTCAGAAGTAATACTACGGTTATATGTTTCTCCCCCTTAATCAATACTTACATCTTTTGTATAATAGGTAAAACCTATTTCTAAATGATTCACTCCCCTTTACATAATGATCCGTAAACCATATGTATGTAATATGTAACTACTAAATAGTTCTCCCCCTTTTTGTCAATAAAATTAACAAAGGTATGAAAATCGAGGGATCATAATAAATACAACCAAAAGATATCTCAAATTTAAGGAAGATGGAGATACTACATAATAACATAGTTAAAATGTAACTCCTCATATCAACTTATTTAGATGATTTCACGTAGTAATAAATACTTAGCGTTCATCCTATGAGATTAAAAAGATACAAACATCCCCTTTAAAATTCCACAGCCACACTCCCCACAAAGATATAGAAATTAAGCACAAGTTCATTTAAGAACTCCCCCCATTAAATGTAATTCCCAAGAGAATAACATGAGTGACCTTACTTTTCTGAAAAAACAAAGGATTTAATAAGATGACAACAATTCCTTACCTGGAACTCAAGTTTTTATTGCCCAAGAGACATGGATAGGTGCAGGGGCAATTGATAAAACTTGATTTAATGAATCAAAACAACACCAATAGACTTCCGTAAGTGTTGAAACATTGCGGTGTCTAGTCGTTTGGTAAGAATATCAGCCAATTATTGTTCTGACGGCACAAACTCTATGTTGACAATACCATTTTCATAGAGATATCTAATGAAGTGGTATCTTATGTCAATGTGCTTAGTTCTCGAGTGATCAAAATGATTCTCAGTAATTCGAATCGCACTTGAGTTATCACAAAAGATTTTCATTGTTCTAGTATCGATTCCATAATCAGTAAGCATTTGTTTCATCCATAAAGTTGAGTACAACATGAACCTGCAACACTGTATTCCGCTTCGCACGTTGATAGTAATTGTGCATTTTATTTCTTGCTATGCCAGGCAACAAGATTTAGTCTTACATAGTAGAATCCTCCAGATGTGCTTTTCCTATCTTCTACACAACTTTCCCAATCGGCATCAGAATACACATTAAGATCAGTATTAGTATCAAACGTATAAGAGAGACCAAAACCGATAGTATGATGTATATATCTTATGATCCGTTTTGCAGCTGCAAAATGAGATTCTTTTGGCTTAGCATGAAATCTAGCACAACAACCAACGCTAAAGGCGATATCTGGTCTTGTTGATGTTAGATATAGAAGATTTCCAATGATGAATCTATAAAGGTTTTGATCAACATCAACACCATTCTCATCCTTATGCAATTTCCCTGTAGTGGGCATAGGAGTAAATTTGGGAGTACTTTTCTCAAGACCAAATCTTTTAACAAGATCTTTTGCATACTTTTCTTGAGAAATAAAGATTCCATCCTTGTGTTGTTGAATTTGTAGACCCAAAAAGAATTTTAATTCACCAACATTGCTCATCTCGAACTCCTTTCCAAGAGAAGTTTGAAACTCCTTTGCAAGTTTCTCGGAAGTAGACCCATATATTATGTCATCTACATAGATTTGAGCAATAAGAACATCTTTCCCACTCCATTTGGTAAACATAGTCTTATATGCTCCTCCTCTTGAGAACCCTTTTCGAAGAAGTGAAATAGTAAGCTTTTCATACCACGCTCGAGGTGCTTGTTTTAATCCATACAATGCCTTTTTGAGCTTAAAGACATGATCAGGATACTCAGGACTTTCAAAACCTTTAGGATGACCAACATATACCTCTTCCTTCAAACACACATTCAAGAATGCAGATTTTACGTCAATTTGAAATAACTTAATCTTGAGAAAACAAGCATGAGCTAATAATAATCTTATGGACTCAAGGCGGGCAACAAGAGCAAAGGTTTCATCAAAGTCGATTCCTTCAATCTTTGAATATCCTTGAGCGACAAGTCTATCCTTATTTCGGACCACCGTACCGAATTCATCTGACTTGTCCTTGTATATTTAGTTCCAACAATATTAATGTTAGAGGGACAAGGCATGAGTTCCCATACATCTTGTCTTTTGAATTGATTTATCTCTTCATGCATAGCATTCACCCAGAATGGATCATTCATAGCTTCATCAACATTTTTAGCCTCCATTTGCGAGAGATAACAACCAAAATTGCAAATATTTCGGAGTTGGTTTCTCGTCTTAGATGTGGACTCCATACCTCCAATAATATTGTCGTGGAGTGGCACGTTCAACAAGAACACCTTGAGTAGGGTTTTTCTCTTCGTCATCAGAACCGTCGGGATCAGTAACTGTTGGTACAACTTCCACTGATTCCGGAACTTCTTTGACTTTTTTAGTTGTCTCCAAGGGAGATAACTTAACATGGGAGTCATCATAATGAAATTCCTTCAAATCATCAATGATAACATTTGCCTATTCCATCATAACACGAGTTCTGAGATTATATACTCTAAACCATGACTGTCAGATGCATAGCCAAGGAAAATACCTTCATCGTTTTTTGAGTCAAATTTTCCTTTTTGTTCTCGATCCTTGAGAATGTAGCACTTACTGCCGAACACATAGAGATAGTGTAAGTTAGGTTTTGTAGCGCCCCCAAAGCTAACAACTGACTAATCCAAAAGAATTAACTATAAAATGAGGCACTAAGGATCTAAAACATCTTTTAAAACAGAAAGAAAGAAGTTCTAACCAAAGATTAACCCGAATCTAAACCCTCTCTGAAATAATAAAAGAACTCCTCTCAAATGATACATATTCAATAATGAGTTGGTTTGCAAATAATTTATAAACACAAATAAATATAGCGGAAGCTAACTAACGTACCCTACTCCTCGAAGCTTTCATCGTCACGTACACATTTTGTTATGTCTCTGAAACTGAAAGTAGGAATTGAGTGAGCACATCATCCCTAAAAGGGGTGCCCAGTGGAAATAACATTTATCTTTCAAGTAATCACTGGAATGATCTATAAAACAATACATGTTTTTCCTAAACATTAAAAGAAAACCAATTCACAAAAATAAACAATCATGTATATGGAACTAACTCCTAATTCAAACAATGTATAATATCTGTGCTAACCACACTCATTTGGTAATATTGCGGTGTATCGCCGTAGCCATAGCATAAAAGCTGAAAGTAAGTAGGTATAAATGAAGGAGCAATATCCTATATACCACAGATGGGAATTCTTATTTCCCAAGCATTCAAATGGAAATTCTTATTTCCCAAACATTCATGAAGACAAACAAGGCATTACAATTCCTTTCCAAGAAATGGAAAGATTAAAATAAACAACAGTACTTTCAGAATTTTAAATAAAACAATGGATGGAATACACAACTAGACAATGCATGAATTTGTTAAACACAAACTTTTGTAAAAGTAAACAACAATAATCACAAAAGAGTTGAATGTAAATTCCCACCTCTTTTGATGAAAAGCCACGCCTACCTCGATATCCACGATCCACTGGTTCATCCTTTGAATCGATCGTTGTTAATATAGACTAACTGTTAATCACACAAAAACTCAAAGAATCTAGCCAAAATGGCTAACACAAAAATCATACAATTCTATCTAATGATTCTAGTCCCATTTAAGGCTCTACAACTTTTATTTATCTAGCTTTAGAAAATCTAAGGTTTAGTAATTTAATTAGATTGGTTCTATAGTCTGTTAGCTAAGTCTTAAGAATATCTACAACTTTGTAGAAGAAGCTAAAGGCTAACGCAGACCACAAAGGTCCTATTCATCAATTATAGGAAAACTAGTCCTAAGCCCAAGTCCACTAAACCAGCCCAATAAACTAAGGTCCATTCCATTTGAGTTCACTAACGGTCACAGGTCAACTAACAATAAACGTCAGTCAAAGGTCAAAGTCCAGTCCACGGTCAAAGATTAACTCGGTCAAGGTCCAATGAGTCAGTTCTGAGTCAAACCGATCCAACTCAGATTAACAGGGTTAACTCAGCTCAGTCAGATAAACTGAGTCAGCTAAATAAAACTGAATCAGACTGAATAAGTTCAGTCAGACTGACCAAAGGTTCTTCTCACACAACTGCAACTCTAACTTTAAAACTCTAACTCAAGTTCAACTTCAATCTAATAAAGCATCAATTCAATCATCTAAAAACTTAAAATTTCAATTTCAATTATAAACTCTAATTACCTGCAACTGCAGCTTTAAGCTTTTCACAGCAACACTGATTGCAATTCTATAATCATTATCAATTCAGATTACTTGCAACTCAATTTCCAACAGCTTATGACATTATTAATTCCAAACCTTAAATATTTCATTTTCAACAACAATTCCATTTCAAACAGATTCTATATGCCATTCAACACATCTTCTCCATCTCAGTAACTCCCATTACTATCTGAGACTCTCATATTCACCACCACCAACATTACAGCATCGCCAACAACTCCAATTTATTATCCCTAGTTATCCAATCTCATGTCCTGCAATCACTCATTTATCTAGTCTTTGTACTTCACCAAATCAGTACCATATACAATATCTCATCCACTTAGATTAACTCATAATACCTACACCTCATATACACAACTTAAATTCCATATGGAATTTCAATCAAACACAAATCATCTCAGACAATAATTCAAACTCAACAACTCCAACACCCTGAAATCAACAAAACAACAGCCACAGCTCTATACTATACTTAACTCAACCTCAGCTTCATCCACAAACACAGAAGTTCAATAATCTAAACAATTAAAACTAAATTACCAAACTTAAATGAAATCGAAGTCTTACCCAAGCATCAACATCCTCTGGATAGATATTTCTCCAATTCAGTTCCAATCCCAATTTCAGAAACCCAATTCTTCATTACAATTTGAGAATCGAACTCTAGTTCCTCTTCTTAATCATTCACAGGAAAACCTTACTTTACCTTTTCTTCTGAGTATCTGAACAGCCGCTTAAACTAAAACCACCACCAAGTAATCCTAACTCTACTCTTCTTCATTACTTTCTCAAGAACACAACCAAACCCTAATTCAATTTTTCCAATTCACCACCAGATTAACTTCGAAACTTCAATTAAATAGAAGCCCTGGTTCTACATCTAACCACAACTCGGTGTTTTCATCAATTTCATAAAACCTCAAGAATCGAATCCATAACCCTAATTTCAGAAACCTTATATCTTCAATTTGTAACATCAACTCAATCTTCTTCTTCATAATTAATAGAAACACCAACTCATCCTTCTCTTATACATCCTCACGATCTAATCCTCTCAAGCAGTACCTCAAATCCAACTCCACATCTTCGACAGAAGAAGAACATAGAAGAAGTAGAAGACAAAGAATAAAAGAGAAGAAAGAAGAAGAAAAGAAAGAAATGATTTATCTTCTCGGTCTGGGGTCGATAAGACCAAACCAAAACTACTGAGGCACCCAAAACTTGGATAAGGGATGCCATAAAGTCCATCAATGAAATAACTATTTTACCCTCCGTAAACAAATTGATAAATCTTCTTCACCAGTGTCCGAATGACGCGTGCGATAGTCCAATCTGCATAACTTTTCGAGACCTATTCGATGGTACTAGTTTCGTATCTAGATCGTTGTTAAATTAATTTCTAATAATTAACGTTCGTGTTAAGCTAATCGAGTTATTAGTGGCTAAGACGTCTCTTGACTAGTATAATAACATTGACGAGCTTGAGGGTATTTACATTCTCCCCACCTTATACATTTTCGTCCCCAAAAATCAAATCGTCCTTCCGGTCTTCAAGACTCCCCACCTTATAGAATAATTTTATCTCTTGTCTAAGCGCAAAAATAACACGATAACAAAAGCACAAACCTATATGGCTTTCTACAACCAAAATTTGTGGCTCTAGGTTCAAAAAGACTAATTTTCTATTTCAATAAGATAATGTTTATAATTACGAGAGAAGATACTCTATAATAAAGTTTCTAAGTAAAATTTGGGATCTATCAGTTCACTAATAGAAGCAAGTATCCCTTCTATGCCTAGTGATACAAGAATGCAGTTGCCCTGTCTAGGTTCGCAACGCCTGACAATGCCTACCTACGTAACAAGTATCACCCGAACACATCAGAATTACCAAACTCACTATTCCCCAATGTTGGATTAACTAAGTATTAATTAGTCTCTAAACTTTTATCGTGACTGGTGCAAGTCTTATAAATTTACTTCGTAATATATGTATATATATAGTTCACATCATTAAGCAATTTAATCTTCAAAATTTATTTTATTTTATTTTTTATAAATAATTTTTTATTATTGGATAAAGAGTATTACATTAACTAGTTGGAAGCATAACAAGCTAAGCTCCAACAACATACTACTACATTAATTGAACATGTTGATGTGCTAGCCTACCAGCGAGCCTCATGGGTAACCTAGCCAAGGGAGCCGAAGTAGATGGGGGATGAGATTGTGTCACAAGGGGGGCAAACTAATTCCATGTTAATTTCTGCAATATTACGCCATTGGGGGCTCGAACCTGGGACCTCCTGGAACGCATGAAACTTTGGGGAACGGGGATGACCAGCTGAGCTAGGTACCCGTTTAAACTTGCAAACTAAAATATAAGTAATCCAAATTCGATTTCACGTCAATTTATAATATCTGATATTTTAATTTTAGTGTAATACCATATATAAATTAAATTTTCCAAATACTATTTACTATAGATTTGCCACTAGCTTAATTACTCAAATAGTATTATCAACTGTGGTATTATTCTCATTATTCTTAAGTTGCTAGTCCAGTTGGTAGACTAAACCGTAATCTTCTAAATATAATTCTACATTCATGTAAAGGTTGATATTAAAGATTTATTTCGTTCAGATTGAATCCATATACTATATCTTGTTAAATTTTGGCGTTGGTAATTTAATATGACCTAAATTTGAGTCTGCATAAAATTATAATATATCCTATTATTATATTACACTAAGCATCAGAATTCTATTATTAGTACTTCATGTATATTTTTTTTCGTTTTAAAAGATTTACTGAGTCATTTGTTAAATTAAAAATAATTTTTATTCAAGATTACTAGCAAGTTAAATCTTTTAAATTTCATACATTATATCTTCACCTTTTACGTCTAACACCTAATAAGTATTATATTACTGTCTAGTTTAAACACAAAACATATATTTCTAATTTTTCATTAATTTAATTTACAAAACTTAACCATAGGTAAGCATTAATTAACAATTTTCCATAGCAATTTAATCATAATTAATACTCCCTCCGTCTCAAATTAACAGTCCTAATTGACTTTGTCAAGATATTAAGGAAATCCTATAAAATGTCGTGACTAACCCTTGACTAGCTCTATTTAATGTTATATTGTTACCAAAACTAAAACTAATAGTATTAAAAATTATAAATTGGATAGTATTATTATTTTAGGAAATATTTTAAGAAAATAAAAACAAACTTATACTGCTTTTATTATGGAGTCCATAATTAGAACGGGATGTTGAATAAGTAGAAGTTTTATTAGGAATTTTATAACTATCCATAAATGTTTTTATTCAAAAAAGGAATGATAATTAATACAAAGATATTGAGTAGATTTTTTCTTTATATATGGTGATAATATTTAAGATTTTGAATTAAGTTGATATTAAAAATGATTTCATGATTATAGAAAATAAAGAACGCGCAATTGGGGGATATCAAAACTAATTGGGGGATATCAAAACTAATTGGGGGATATAGGTACATGACAAAATAGGGATCCAAATAGCAAAGCTGGGTCACCCCTTATGTAATTATTTTTTTAATTCCTAATCTAGCCCTCACTAATCATGTTTAGTGGTTAATAATAATTAGTAAAAATCTTAAGTATTTGGGGGATAGATTAGTGTGTGTTTTTATTTTAATTTGTGTGAGTGAGGAGTAGAAGGAGAGAAAAAAAAAAATTTGAGTGGAATTTTTTTTTTGAAAATGGAAGATGATTGTGATGAGAGAATTGCAAAGAAATTGAATCTTTAGCTCAACTACAACAACAATCATATCTTCAATCTTCGGTGTATGATAACAACTCACAATTGGAGTTATATGATGAACCAACACCCTTGGATCATGATTTTCGTGACCATGAAGTGTTTTATGAAGAACCAACCCAAGAAAGTAAACATGTTCAACATACAAGCAACCCCAACACACAGTAATGCTTCAAAGAGGTCGAAAATTTGATTTTTCTTTTTGAAACCGCCATTTTTTGTCTCGAAACAGCTTAGTACCGCCATGCTCGTTGTATGAATACGACGCCGAAACTAATGCCACCGGCGTGGTATTCATACTCCTTGCCATGACTGTACAAGATATCCCCCATTTTAAAAACTTTGCCGGCGTGGTTCAAACCAACTATGCATGCCGGTATGCAGTTATGCTTTTTGCCTACCACCGAATATTCCATGGAATATTCAAACCGGCATGGTTCACTCCTAACCGACCATGCCGGTACTACCAGAAAAGCATCAAGGAGTTTAAGATTTTTGAACTCCAATACCGGCGTGGTATATAAAATATCGGGCACGCCGGTAGTTGGTCCCGGCATGCTTTTAAAATTACCGCCAAGCCGGCAATTGGTTCCGGCTGGAAAACTCACATATCGAGAATGCCGACTCCTGTTACCGGCTTTGCACCTTGTTTAGCGAGAATACCAGTATTGTCTCTTCCGGCAATTGTGTTCAAGAACATCCAATGCCGGTACTGTGTATAATTGTCTCCTCCTTTCAAGTGTATTTATAAAATGCCGGAACATTATTATTCAATGCCGGAACTGTGGTCGAGCACGCCGGAAATGGTACCCGGCATGGTAATTTTTTTTTTAACTAATTCAATTTTCTTTTCATTTATTCCTTAGATTGTGACATACATTGATCCAACAAATTCCAAACCGCTTGGTCCGGATACGTCCGAATACTATAAGATGCCTCCGGTATGTTACCAAACAATACTTTTCACTTAGTTTTTAGAACGTTATGTGGGGATTGCTTGTAATGAACCTTATAATCTTCCATTGTTGTCCTAATGTAGGGAATTAAATCTCCAGCGGAAGCAATTTCTTGTGCAAGAGAGACGGCTCTTAAGAACAAGTGTGTGTTGGTGAGGAATACCCAAGGTTCAAATAGGCGTTTTGAGATGGTTTGCGAGAGAAGTGGGAAATACAAGGCGAAGAATAGCCATAAGAGAAAGGGTTATGTATATGAAAAGAAGACTAATAGGGTATGCAAGACTCATACGAGGAAGGATAATTTCCCCTTTAAGCTTGTATTCTATTTAAGAGACAAAGAAAAGGAATGGGATTGTACGGTGTGGTTTGGCCAACATAACCACCCGGATCCGAAAGATTTTAATGGTCACTCCATAGTTGCGAAGCTAAAACCTCGTGAATTCGAGGATGTAAAGATAATGACCAAAGCATGTATCAAACCAAGAGTGATTCTCAGAACCTTTAAGGAAAAGGATGATCAGAACGTTTCTTCTCTAAGTACAATTTATAGCGCACAAGCAACCATTAGAATGGTGGAATGGGAAGGGAGGAGCGTTATGCAAGAATTTGAGAAGATAGTTTGGGATCACAACTACACGTGTATCATTAAAAGAGGACCGGACGAAAAGCCCCTTCAAATATTCATTGCGCATCCTTTGCTTTCACAATTGGCTCATACATGTTGTGGTGTTCTTATGATGGATTGCACCTACAAGACAAACAAATACAACATGCCGTTGTTCAACATCGTGGGGCAAACATCGGACAAGGTAACATTCACATTGGCTTGGTGTTTAATGGAAAACGAGAGGGATTACAATTATCATTGGGCATTACGACAATTGAAATTATTGTTCCCGAAAAATCAATTTCCGAGGGTCATCGTAACCGATCAAGATGACGCACTAATGGGTGTTATATCTGATGTATTTCCGGATACACAAAATTTCCTATGTACATATCATATAGGTCAAAATGTGACAAAACATTGTCATGCTTTGTTTGAACCCTCTAAGGCGGATATTAAGAAGAGAATGATTGCTCAACTAGAGGAAGATGTTCGCAAGAAGAAACTATCACCCGAAAAAGAAGAAGATGAAAGAGGAAAGATTAAAGAGCGGGTGGACAAAGAACATAATGAAAATCATAAAAAGTGGTTGGAATTTCTAAAGGATTGGGATAAAGTTTATTGGTCTCTTACCGAGGATATATATGAAAAGATATTGAATATGTTTAGTGCTAAATATAACGAAGTGTATCCAAGCGCCATCTCATATTGTCGGGATAAATTGTTGGATAAGTACAAGGAAAAATTTGTGCGTGCATGGACAAACCGGTATAGGCACTTCAAAACTGAAGCAACTAGTGCAAATGAATCTGCTCATGGTAGATTTAAAGATCTCATCCAGTCCGGGCAAGGCAACGTGGTTACGGTCACCGAGGCAATGGAGCAATACTTTAAGGCTGATATCGATAGGATCAAGAAAGCTTTTGAGAAAAGCTCAATGGAAAGGATGACTCAATTTCTTCAATATACTAAGTTGCTCCAAGGAATAGAGTTCAACGTCTCTCTTTGGGCAATAAAACATATGATGAGAGAAATGGCATATGAGAAAAATTATGGAAAACCAGGTGATGTGTGTATTTGTCCGGACATGTCTTCATTAGGGCTTCCGTGTCGTCATATGATTGTGAAGTACAAAGAAGTTATACCTATTGAGGTTATTGATCCGTTTTGGAGGCAACTATCTATTGACCCTCCCCCTACGGAAGCTCCCGGAAAATCACCATGGGATACAAATGAAGCAAAGGAATTCTACGAAGCTTACTCACGTGGAAACTCGGCTAGCCGACAAGTATTGTTGAGCCAACTAAGGCTAATTACTCGCCCATGGATCAAACCAAGTGAAGAGACAGGAAAGGGAGATCCGATAGGTAGACCACAAACTAAAGTTTCAAGGAGAAAACAAAGGAAATAATTCAAAGAAATGACTCGACGTGAAGAAGAACTCGCGGCAACCAAGAAACGAGATCTATCCGCAATTGAGATTTCGGAACTTCGATTCGCGAAAGCTACGGTTCCAATTAAAAGGGGTAGACCGAGGAAGGAACCGTTAACAAGTCAACAATAAGCGACGGTTTCCGTATCCACACCAAAAACCGATGGATCGGAGGTTCCAAAGAAAAGGGGGAGGCCACTGAAGGTACCAACGTCAAGCTTGCAAGAACAACAAGTTGAGCATTCCGAAGCCACACCCATAGTCGATGTATCGGAGGTTCCAAAGAAAATGGGTAGGCCGCCAAAGGTACCAACATTGAGCTACCAAGAACAACAAGGTGAGCATTCCTAAGCCACACCCGTAGTCGATGTATAGGAGGTTCCAAAGAAAAGGGGTAGTCCGCCAAAGGTACCAAGATTGAGCTACCAAGAACAACAAGTTGAGCATTCCGAAGCCACACCCATAGTCGATGTATCGGAGGTTCCAAAGAAAAGGGGTAGGCCGCCAAAGGTACCAACATTGAGCTACCAAGAACAACAAGGTGAGCATTCCGAAGCCACACCCGTAGTCGATGTATCGGAGGTTCCAAAGAAAATGGGTAGTCCGCCAAAGTTACCAAGATTGAGCTACCAAGAACAACACGTTGAGCATTCTGAAGCCACACCCATAGTCGATGTATCGGAAGTTCCAAAGAAAAGGGGTAGGGGTAGGCCAAGGAAGTATAATCTCCCGTAACATACTGAAGACATTTGGAGTGTAGATATTGCAGAGGATGGTTTGGATATAATAAGCTAAAAGTTGGTAATATAACGATGTATAAGGATTCACAAACGGGTAGGACTTATAGACACTACCATACGAAGATAGAGTCTTACATAGACCAACTTCCTGAGGCCATTCGTGAGTTTATTGTGTATACGGATGATGTCGATGGAGATGGAAATTGTGGCTATCATGTTGTGACCGAACAATTAGGAATCTTTGACACGGCGGTTAGTAGAGGTATGACACCATGCAAATATGCTAGAACGAGGATGGCCGAACAACTTGTGAACAAGAGGAGCTTTTATGAGCAATTGCTTGTTGAAGGCGAGAGGTTTGATGATATGTATGCTCGAGTATTATGGCCCGAGCAAGAGATGAAGTTTCTTCCTTCTGAATATTGGATGAGAATGCCGCTTTGTGGGCATCTAGTGGCGGATACATTTAGATGTGTTGTTCATTATTTTACGCCTACCTTAGAAGTAACATTTACACCAAAGTGGAAAAAATACGAGGGATCCCTTAAGAAGAGAAGAGTTGTTTTGGCGTTCGTGAACGACAATCATTTCGTTATTCCAAAACTCAAGGACAATTTTCCATTGCCACCTGTTTGTGGGATGGTTAAAAACAAGGACCTAGATCCAAATATCTGGAAAGGATGGATGGCATTGTATGAGGAGAATCACCAATTTTGGGATGCGTTGGCCTTATCAAAGAAACCTCTTGAAGAGGAGGAGAGGCAACTTCATACGTGTGGAAGCAATGATGAGTAATTTGGATATATGTGGTTCCGACATACGCAAGATCAATTATTCATAAGGGAAAGATAGAGTACCGGCACTACATTCAAAATCGTATCAATGCCGATATTCTAAATTTCTTTATTCTTGAAAGAAAACAGATTTCCGGCATGGTTGTTACAATTTCGACCATGCCGGTTTTGAAAAAGAAAAACACAATGTTTCATATAGATTAACCAATATATTATGTTCTAAGACAAAAACAAATGAAATCAACATCTCAAAAATTTAGCAAGACACATAAAATAACATAAGAAAAGACTAGATTGTTTAACAAACCATATGTAAAGTTAAGATGTTCCAAACCGAAAACAAATGAAACAAAGATTTCAAAGTTTAGCAAGACACACACATTAACATAAACCGACAGTAGATTGTTCAAAGACATATCTAATACTATAAAAGAAACACTAACAAACATCTTAGATCACTCGGTCCCTGGCTTCTTGTGAACCCTCTTTTTCTTTGGAGTCCACAAGTCCTTTGCATTTGGATCTTCAATTTTGTATATCTTCTCATCAATTGTCTTCATTTCTTCCGGGGTCAGCACCTCTCCTTTCTTGATCTTGCATTTAAACCAGTTTTCCAATTTTCCTAGCCGTGAACGCTGTTGTTATATATTTCCATTAGTACGTTATCTTTTATAAGTTTATAGGTATACATTCAAATGATAGGAAGTGAACCAGAATTACGTACCAACAAAAGGAGAGTCTTTTGAAGTACAGGTACAATAGGTTCTTCAAGAGTTTCTGCTTGTGGAGGCACTGTTTTGTTGGCCGGGCGTACAATATAAGGATGTGAGTACCTCCAATGACCCCTGAGGAAGCTTGGTTCCGACTCATAACCGTTTTCCGCAAATTCCCAACCAGCCATGTCCAGTTGTTGTTCTTCCCTTTCATTCCAATATGCAACTACAGGAGTTGGTTTGTAAACTACCAGCGTATGCTGTTCACCTGATACGCATTGAGGTAAGACATGAGAGAATTTGGCATCAGATTCACCCTTAAGTGTTTTCTGTTTGTACGCAAGTTAGCGCATCACACGGAGAGGGTTATGCATAACAAATCCTTTTGGATAAAATAATGGTCCGTTGTAAAACGCTACATTGTCATGCCTTGGAAAGTGAACTCCTCTTTCGTTCTTATATGGGTCAAACACAACATCTTGGACAGCGATAGAGTCCAAAGCCTCCCTCATGGTGAGTAACAGAGTTCTGTTATTGGGCTTCGTTTTATTGTCGAAAACGTATTTCTTGGCTATAGGAGTCCGTGGATCCAAACCATACGTTGACGACTCCAAATATTTGTACTCATTGAACAATGTTGGGAATTGTTCATAAGCCCACACCTACGCAAATGAAAGATCGTTCCAATGAAATGTATGTATAAGAAAAGAACTAATTGGAAAACAAAATAACTAGTTCACATTACTGTAATACAAATGAAATTCCCATTAAATTGACGGCAAGTCGCCTTAGAAGATCTACGCATCTCCGTCAAAAAATGTGCCAAGAAAGCAGTGCCCCATGAGTACTCATGAACCTCCTCCAAGGGATCCAAGTATTGTAAGTTGTTCATATGCACCAAGTTACCATTAGAGTCAGGGAATATTGCGATGCCCAAGAGGAACAACAGATAAGCAGCCCTAGTTTGCTGAATTTGTTCGGCATTCAATTCCTTGCCCATCGTATTCCCAAACAACTGTTTGAGCTTAACGAATTTAATAGTCTTTGTCATGGTATTCTTTTTCATGTACATATTTGCTTTTGTTGTTTTATCATCCCAACTGTATATGGGGAAAAACGATTCGCGGGTTTTTACGGAATTGAGGAGATGATCGCGCGGAGGAGACTCCTTGAACCGAGCAAAATACTTAACCTCACACAGATGCACTACAAGAAGGGAGTTATTTGAATTCGAGAGATCAATCTGTAGTACTCTGGCCTAAACCAAGACAATGGTCGTTCCAGAATAAATTCGGTCACAAGAGAGGATGGGTCGGTCTGTAGGAGGGAAGCTGAGAAATGTGTGAGACCAATGGTGATTGAAGATTGTAGGTGTGTTGTGTATTCTGAAAATAAGATAAGTTCTAAAAGATTGAATTTGCTCTGTTGAGATTTGGATTGTTAATCTCGTGTTGTCTGTTTGACGTGAGATTATCCTTGTTTCAATCATGATTAAGAGATTTATTTATATTCTTTGAATTGAAAACACCATGATCTCATGAAGTGTGACAGTTGATGGAATCAAAGAATGGGGAAGTGGAAATCGTGTTAAAACTAGTTGCTCAACGTGCGGAGACTTGGTTGATTTTCCATCCACTACTTTGTTAACTCCTTCAACTGATTGCACGACTTGCTCACATTCTCATCGTGTGTATGAACACACGTGCCGTAGACCTCCAGACCAAAACCCTAGTTAATATCCCCCCATGTAACACGATTGATGTCTCGTATGATTGTGGAGTCTGCAAGGCAGACGTGTATTTAGTTAGTCAGTTGCTGACTTCATGACTTCATGGGACGACGAGTCCTTGTTTTGTTGAGTCGAACGTGATTTGGAAATGTTCTGAGACTCATGAATTGAACATGTCTATTGAGACATATATATAATGTGTGAATAAGCTAACATGGGCAAATATTGCTCATTCGATGAATTGTTGAATATTGATAGTTGAACCAGTATTCCTCGGTTTGAGCAAATATTGCTCATCTGAGCAAATGTTGCTCATTCGATGAATTATTGGTAGCATGACCTAATAAGATACTGGAAATTGAACTGAGTATGATAAATAAAATGTTGATCACGGGATCAACGTAAAATTATTAGCGTTTGAATTTGAAATTATGAACCTTGGACTCAAAACCCTAATTTGATCAATTGATGATTAACTGATGGTTTATTGAAAATTAACCACGGGGCGAAGGAGAGACCGGCTACATGGGATTATGGATCAACCATGTAGCTCCCAGATGCTCACGTGAGCAAATATCAAGGTCTCCTGAAGACCAGTTGATTGGATGAAAGGATGATTAAATGCTGGTTTAATCATTTATTAAAATAATGCTCGTCTGAACCTTAGGTAATAAAACCTAATTAATTATGAAGATGTGAGGGACCGACCAAGGGGTCATGAAACTGGCCCTGGGTAGTCACGGGATCGAATATTGATCGTCTTATGAAGTTCCAAGTTGTTTGGAAGAGTTTTGGACCTAATACATGCAATTGCGCAAATTAGGTCAAAATTGTCAAAATACATGGGACCGGCCTCTTGCAAGCCAAAGAGCCAACCTGGTCGGTCAAGGTAACATGCTCACGTCACCAAAGTGTTCGTATCTCAGTTATGAGAATTTTAATATTTTCTGGTGTGCGTTTGAGCAACATTTTGAGAAAATATGGAGAAATCAGGGATTTTTGCTGAGACCGTGAAAACTTCATGAGATGAAGGAAAAATAATAAAATAATAAAGGAATCATAAAGTGTGGGACCGGCTATTGCCAAGGGGCCGGTCCCATGGTATTTTTCCTAATTTTATTATGTTTTCATGATTTTAGGGAAATATCATAAAACCAAGGAGTTTGTTAAAACCAAGGAGTTTTGTTGAAATCAAGGAGTTTCCATGAGATGAGGAAAACATAAAAAATAATAATAATAAAATAAGGGACGTGTGGGACCGGCTTGGGCATGGTTGGCCGGCTAGGGCCCGGTCCCGTGAGTTTTCCCTAATTTTATGTATTATTTCATGATTTGAAGGAATTTTCATAATTTGAAGGAAACATCATGAAATCAAGGAATTTCATGGGATTAAGGAAACATGAAAAATATAATAATAATAAAATAAGACGTGTGGGGCCAGCTAGCGCATGACCGGCCGGCTATGGCCCGGTCCCACGGGTTTTCCTAATTTTATATTATTTTTCATGGGATCAAGGAAATATCATGAGATTAAGGAGTTTTCATGAAATTAGGGAAATAATAATAAAATATTGAGGATTCATGAGGTGTGGGACCGGTCATGACTAGAGCATAGCCGGCCAGCTAGCAGACACGGTCCCGTGACACCTTTCCTAATTTTATATTATTTCCTTGATACGAAGGAAACACCATGTAACTGAGGAGTTTCCTTAAAACAAAGGATATTTGTTCAAATGAAAGGATTTTCATGAGATCAAGGAAAATAATAAAAATATGATAAAATATAGAATTTGGGCGTGGGACTGGTCACGGCATGACTGGCCAACCGGTGAGCCCAGTCCCTAGCGCCTTGATTAATATTTTATTATTTATTATTTTCTTCCTATTTTGCATAGGTTCATCGTCTCGTCGTATTCTGAAATACTCATTTGTGTGTTCAGGTGCTCGTTAGTGCATTATTGTTAAATACACTTGCACCGTTTTGATCGGGGCTTACTCAAAGGTAGCTCGGATGCCCGTGTATTGAATATTTATTACTAACCCATGGAATTCTGCTGGGAAGAACCATAAATTGAAGTAACAAAATATTATGAAAATATTGAATATTTTCCAGGGATTCAGTTAATAAATCTATTGATTTTGAGAATAATTAATTAATGGCTCTATACTAGTACGATCGTCTAGGAGAATTAATTATTCAGGAATCTAGTGTTATGAGCTTGTTGAAGCGTCATATTTCTTTCATATAGTCAGGGGAAACATTGTTACATCCTGAAGACGTTATTGCTCTATACTAGCAGGCAAGCTTTCTAGGAGCCGTCTAATCTTTCGAAGTAGTTACTGAAATTGCACAGTATTCATGAGATATGACGTTGCCTCAGCTGAGAGACTACATATTTATATATACTCTGAGAGACAGTATTCTTAGTCAGAGATTCTTGTGGCATGAGCTTTCATGCTTTCGATAAGAGACATGAGCCTCAATATTCGTCTGATTACTGGATCAGGAATACTTATAATTATGGGTTCACGATTTTAGCCTTTGTCAAAAATCCACCATCTACATTAAGTCCCCTGCTTAGTGAGGGACAGTCATGTTCCTCAGTCAGCACTGAATGGTGATTTTCCGGTCACAAACAATATAAGCAATTTGAACTTAGTCATTAGATAAGACCTTACCGGATTTTTGATAGTACGAGCAAACCACGACTTGAATGAAGATTCCAGTGGCATGATAGGGCATCATTTAATGAGCATAAATTGGTGTTGAACCGCTGATTTTTATGACGGGACCTTGGTCGTTTTAGGATTCACGGGCCGGGCCCAATAGGGAAATCCTTATACAATTAGGTTTTGGAAATAAAACTTGATATAAAAGGAGTAATTCCTTTTTTTTTTACTTCACCCTCACGACGGACCACCACCTTCATCCTCCCATCATCCTCACATTCGAGCACGGGAGAGAGCAGGAGAATTTTTTCGCCGAAGCTGTTGCTGATCGCCGGCACCCTCCGGCCATATTCCGACCGGCGCCGACAAGTACGTGAATTTTTTTTTTTTTACAGAAGTTTGCTGAGTTGTTCATGCTTTGATCATGTTGAAATTATATATATGTGTATATTTGAGTGTGAGTTTTGTTGAAAACCCTTATTTTTAGAAAACGTACGTTCATTTCATCGTTAGTTTGAGAACCCATTAATAATCCCTGACCTAGTAGAGATTTTTTTATGTATAGACTTGTGTCTAGTGATAAAATTTTTGTTTATGAGCTTTCATGAAGACCAAAACTTTACCTTGAAAAGATGTGAGCTTTCACAGAACCGAAATAAACCTTCGTTTCAAAGAAAGACGATCGTACGAAGGAATTTTTTTTTTTTTAATAAAACCATGGCCTGTTCATGGATATGTATTTTTTATGAAACCTGGGATATCCCACGGATTTTATTTTCATGAGCTTTACTTATCTCAAAACATTTTTTTTTATTTACGTGAATTAATCACGTTATATATATATATATATTTTTATATATAAATATAAATCAAAACTTGAGTTTTGTGTAATCTTTATAAGTAAACAATTATTTATGATGAAATAATGTTTTAGTTTTCATAATTCCATGGTGAATGCTCACGCAGTAGAAATATTCATGATTTTATGAAAATCTGAGTTTATGCTCGTCTTTTGTAGATTTGAAGAAACAAGCAAGTTTTGAAGTGTTAACTTTTGCATTACAATCACTATCGCTAGTAGAATCGTAAAAAGGTAAGAGTTGAGAATTACCATTTTGTAGACGTTTGCATCTTGTATGAATGGTATACTGAAGCGAAGTATTGTGTGCACGTTACAGCTACTTTGCAAGGATGTTTGATTCTCAAGTCAATGATGCTTCCAGAGATGATATGTGTGTGGACAATGATGCTTCCAGGGAAGATTCACACATAGACAATGATGCCTCTAGGGATGATTCATGCATGGATGAGACTTCCATTGGAGAAGATGAAACTCCTGGAATCAAGAACGTTCCGAACATAGAGGATGCATTCTTTATAGATCAAGGGCCTGAAAAGCGTCTCAAAACTCCAGCATTTCGTCTTCTGATAAATCCCAGAGAGGTTACTCAGAAAAAATTGGGACTCCTCAGGCAGCTATTCGGTTCTGTCTCGAACGGGGATATTTTTCTGCATCAATCATTGAATTCAAGCTTTCTCGACGACCCTTGGAAAAGTTTTCTGGATGGGCGAGGTACATGCTGGGTTTTCCTCGTGTTCGAGCTAAGTTGCATGACGCACGAGTAATACGAGCTATTCAAGCTTCTGGAGATTTATTCATTTTTCATAATGCGCGAGGTATTGTAGCTTTACTTACTCGATGGTGTATTCCAACTCACTCTTTCATATGCAGATGGAGAGAGTTTACCATTACTTTAGAAGATGTAGTTGGTTTGTTGCATCTTCCAATCACGGGCAATCTTCCTGAAAATCTTCACCATAGGAAGTTGCAATCTCTAACATCTTCAAAACCACGATGGAGGAGATTAATAAAGCATCTGGCAGCAAAGGTTGTTATGCTCATTGGTTAATACACTGGTGGCCAAGAGATACTCCTCTGGAGTGGCCTGTTGACGGTACGTTATCTATTGATGCTTTCTTGTGTTTATGGCTGTTTGAAGATGCTGGAAACTTGTTGAAGCCGTTCGTGATTCCTTTTGCGATTAAGATGGCTCAGGGCGAGCAACTCCCAATAGGTAGCTTGTTCCTGGGTTCTTTGTATTCTAACTTGGACTCCTTGATCATGGACTCTAGTCTCTCGAACGGTTTTATGAAGATTGAATGTTATGCTAATATAATGTTTCTTCAAGCTTTGATGTGGGAGCACTTCAAGAATTATGCACCTATTCCACGTACTATTTTGCAAGGATTGAATACTGATGCTCGTCATGTTTTCTCTGAGAAAATTAATGCCAGGATCATGCGCTGGTCTACAAAGCAACCTCGACTGAAGACTCGCTTTGTTGATGTTCTGGATTGTGAATCTGAATTCAACTTCCGCCCATGGGTATTAGTTCCCCCTTACATCTCTCAGTTGAGAACTTTTAATGATGAAGAGAGCATGACTTTGAAATCTGGTGCTGATTTGGACGACGGTGAGAGAGCTTTTATGCTAAGTTGTACTCCCAGTTATCTAATATCCATAATGCATGGTGAATTCTCAGTGGAAGAATACAATATTGATAGGGCGGATTGGCAAATGGGTATGGATCAGTGTGTTCCGACTTTCCTAAGAAGAAAACCCTCAGTTGATCAGCTTATGACCCGTCTGGACCGCACACATGTGTAAGGAAGCAAATTCTGGTTCCCCATCTCTGAAAGAGTTTCATACGTAACTCCGGGTTACATAGACTTTTGGGATCAACAACTCAAGTGCTTATCTGATTTTGTAAGAGTTAATCATCCCTTAGTGAAGGAGCCCCCTTCTCCTGAGATGATTGCTACTCGACCAAGATTGAAGCATTTCCCTAGTAGTGACAAACGGAAAACATCTCCAGGATGTTCACAAGTAAGTATTTTACAAAGTCTTCATAAGATTATGATGATTGTATTTTGATTATTGGATCAAAATTTTGTTTTCCACAGGGCGGTCGTAATGTAAGACCACGAATTGATGTAAACCTCTCAGAAGCTGAAGCGACTGTTCATGGCGGAGAAGGCATGAGTAAGAATTATAAGATGTTACCTAACACCATAAAGTCCCCAGTGACTTGTTTGGTGAGTTTATCGATATCTCTTTCGCCATGACTTCTTCATCCGTGTAATTAGGATCTTGAAAATGACTTTTGCTATTCCGTTGCAGAATTTCACTCCATTAAGTATTGACGGTCTTCAGTTCTCTACTGCTGGGGAGACGACTTCCGACTTGATTGAAGAAGAAGAGGACGTAAGTATTTCCTCGTACATTCAATTATGATGTTTTGTAAATAAAATGATGATTATTTAAGGGTATTTCCAGGAGGATGTCGCCATGGAGGTGGAAATCCCTCATGATGCTCGTTCGGAGAATAGTGATAAAGGAAATTCCCAAAGCTCGAAACCGGATAATGGTGTTGTTGATGCTGACGCGAGCAATTCTGGTTCTTTGAACGCTTCAGAGGTTACCCAAGTAGGTGTTTCTCTTGTATTTTATTCATAGAAGCATAAGCTTGTTGATCCACGAGTTAATAAATGAGAATGTATATGAATTTATGAAAAGTTTTGCCGAAAACACGTCACCAGAAAATTCAGAACTCAGCCTCTTAGCAAAAGTGCCATAGAATCTTCGTCCGATGTCAGATTTTCGTGATCCGCATATGTATCCTTATGCCCAGGAAATTTCCAAGCTTTAATAAAGAAGATTTTTAAGTTTTGAGCATGATTCTGGGTCGAAATCGACGAAACAGTAAACATCCAGGAGATTTTCAGGAAATTTTCAGCTGTTATGTAGTCCGAAGTTTCTCTCACTTCTTCCTGCTCGTTTATCCGATTGCTATGAAATTTTGATATGTTGTAGCTAACATCCATACGAAGAGAATGGTATACAACCCAACTATTGATTCTTCACCAATTGCTCCCAGTTCACCGTTTTGTACAGGGGAGTGTAAAATCTTCTCAGGCGGGCTTGTTGTAAAACGTGTCTTTGTGACTTTCACGTTAGTTGTTGACATCTAACATGTAGAATGAAGAACCTTGATGATGCTAGACCATTTATCTGCTGTAGTTTACGATTTATTTTGGTTTCATGCTTGGATGATCCTAATCTCATGTAATCTTCGTATTAGGTACAAAATACTGAAGTTGAGAATGAAGGAATCAATAATGATGAAACGAGCAACCCTGGGGTTATTGATAAAGAAGCAACTATATATGCACTTCAATTCCATGATAGTTTTGTTGCTGAAGCAATTAAGGGGATCGAGACCTCGATTGTTGTTGCTTCAGTGATGAAAGAAACTGAGCCGCAAGTAAAAGAGACTGAAGAAACTGTTGTTGTAGAGATTGCTACAGTGATTGAAAACCGTATAGTGGTGCATGAATACCCAAGTGCAGGAGTTGCTTTTGATCCTCCGTTTGATGCATCACTCCCATACCACGAACTAGTTGGTGGATTCGGCGTTCCCATTGGATATGCCAACTTGTACGAGAAAATATGGAAGAAATTTGGTCACATCGTCGTTACTAGAGACCCAAAGCGTGCTTATTCCTTAACCATGCAAGTAAGTGTTATCTTGCGTGTTGTAAGCGATATATGCACTAGAGCTAGAAATACTGTGACTCCAGATGTACTCTTTGATTGGGAGTTCAACTTGGAGAATTCTGAGAGACTTGGCTTCAATGTGAAGTGGCTTCGTAAGAAAATGAATGCTATTAAGGACTCATGTGAGAATAACATACCATTTCCCAATGATGCTGTGATGGAAAAGGAAGACAAGATTTCCAGGCTGACTGAAGAGCTGAACATGAAGAAAGCGGCCTTACAAGTCTTGAAGGATGCAGAGGAACAAAAATCTTTCTTTGTTGATTTTCTATGATTTCCTTTCATAATCTCTTGAAGTTCTGAACTTTTGAGAGATGTGAGGTTTTATTTTTGGTTTTGATTGGTTTTGGATCGGTAGATGATTGAGGATTTTCTTTGGGTTTGATGGAGATTTTCTTTAAGTAAACTGAATTTTGATAAATTGCTGAATTTAAATTACTGAATGCAAGTATTGCAAACATTTTGGAGGAATTGAAATACAATGAAAGAAAACTCTAAATGCCAAATATTTTAGGTGTTCGTGCCATGAACATCCAACACCTCGAATATCCAAAACCTTAGACATCAAAGGCCTTGAGCCAATTCTCATGTATCACGGCCACGCTTTCCTTGTTATCCATGTTGATCAGTTTGTAGTATCCACCGGTGATAGACGCATTTATGTGTCTATTTTGATCTCATTTATCTATTTTGTTAGTACCCATTTTTGTACTTATTATGGTGTTTTGTGTATTTGTAGGTATTTTTGAGAAATAAACATTTTTGGAAAAATCGGCTCGAAAAATTGCACCCGGAGGACACCTACTATTCGGACTCTCATTTTGGATAAGGGGTAATCTAATTACTAAGGGGCACCCCATTTCCAGGCAGCTACTAAACACAGACCCGTAGACGATAGGGGGAGGTCACCTTCTTCCCCGTTTAAACTTTTTTTTGGCGGGAAAATCTGTTTCTTCCCTGGCAGATTAGGTTTGAGATTTTGGGCGATTCTTAAGGAGACTCAAGGGCTTGTTTTCGTTGGATTGGATCTGTTATAGCATAACAGGGTCGCTATGGTTGATTAGACCCAACCAGTTGGGCTAAATAAGCCGGGAGAAGAAAACAGGGAAGTGAAGTTATTCTCGGGAATTTTCCGAGTTTTATAAGGAAGGTACGTGTAAACTTGGGAGGATATCGTTCTGTTGGATTCGAATCTATCAAAAGAAGGAGAGTTTGGACTAAACAGGGAAACGCGTAAGAAGAGGAGAGCAATATTCTCGTAACTTGCCGTGAAGGATAAACCAAAGAGATTTCTCGAGATAATTGGTCCGGTGAAGTATATATAGGCTGCTGCATACACAGAAGAGGGGGTCGAGACTTGGGGATAGTTTTGGGGGCCGAGAAGAGGGTTTGGAGGAGCTACAGAGATCAACAGAAAGTTTCAGAGAAAGTTCTCTGCTGCTGCAAAACTCAAGAACATCAAGAACATTGGACCAAAAGAGTCAGTCGCAGAAGCAGTCTCAGAAACAACGACAGAGACAAACAAGTATCGTTGTTCAACAGTCTTAGAAATCATAATAGATGACGTACGTAACACCATTACAGCGTTACAAATCTCTGTTTTATATAATTTCTTCAATAAAACACCTTTTTGAGCTATGGATTATTATTTTGTGCGTGTTTTTGATATGAGGAGCTAAACCCCAACACTGGGATGACGGAGGAAGCCATATTTCATACGTGTGGTAATTATATTTAATTCTTATATGACTTCTTGCACTTGATTTAATTGTTTTATGATTTTCACTAATGAGTTGTGATTTCGTTTGATGACGTATGCTTAGTTTTAGTACTTTTGATGCGTCATGCTTGTGATTTACAATTAATCTTTTAAAAATCTACCTTGGCAAAGAAACAGAGTCAATATTTTATTACTATTGGAGCTATAATTGTCTAGAATAAATATATGAATCGCATGAATGAATTTTACGGTGGAATCCTGAGTCCTAGTACCTCTCGATATTTGTGACAAACTTTTGTATATATTTTCTTTGTTTTTAGTATTTTCTGAAACCAAATCTTTACAAGTCTGAGAGGAACGACATCTTTCTTACCACTTTACTACAACAACATAAAATCACATCAATTTTTGGCGCCGCCGACGCGGACTTGTATTTAGATTTGTTTTAGGTTTTTATTTTTCTTTTTTATTATTTTTGTTCTCTTTTACGCCTTTGGTATTTTTCGATTCTTTTCAGATTTGGAGCGAAGCTACAAGGAAACAAAAGTGCTATAAAAGGAAAGTATCGCCAAAGAAGGAAAGAAAAGAGGAGTCCAAGGAGTGAAGAAGATTTTGTACATAATTAGTTTATTTAGACTTTATTTCTTTTTATTTTTAGAAACTGTAAATAGGGTTGTATTTTTGTAATTTTTCTTTTATTTGTTTTTTGGACTTTTTGGACTTTATTTTCTCCGGACTTGGACATTTTTTAAAAACCCTAAGGAAGGGTTAAGATTAAATATAAACTGTTTGCAGGGAAGGACGACAGTTACGATACTGTCTCGGCCCCTCGGGTTCGTACACTGACATAGGAGTCGGTGGCCTGAGTCGACTTCAACGGTTCATCGCCCGTCTGGTACGGGAGGTAAGACTCTATCCACCCACGAATCCCCTCGTCGGTGGGTTTTATTTTGTGTGACAACTCACACCCTGCGAATAGAATGTCGAATCGGTATAATAATAGCCAATACAACGAATATCCGACTGAGTTTCAAACTGGACGTTACTACTTTGACCATAATTTGAATAGTGGTTGGGAACATCAGCCTTTTGAAGGTTATGGTCCATACCATGGTGAGCCCAATTACTATCCTTATTCCCACCGGTCATACGAGCAAAATTCCTCTCTATTAGAGTCCGCACGTAAGTTAGCTGAGTCAAGACAAAAGATACTTAAGTCGACATGTAGTTCAGATGAGATGAATGACTTAGTTATGGACGATAGCAATACAACGTGTGAACCTTCTTTCCTAGATAAAATCAGGATGTCATGTGAGTCGACTCAAAAAAATGTTGTTAGAGGCCCAAGAAAGAACTGCTCAAGATAGTCTTAATTTCCAATATAGTGTTTCCAATAGTACCTTTGAAAATGAGGATAGTTATTTGCATAATCAAGATGACGAGGTTAGAATTGGTAACACTACTTTTTTAGAAGAGGTTCGACCATTTTCATGTTATTACAATGATGATTATGATGAGGATAGTGTTGATGAAGAATTTGAAATAAGTAGGCATAGTGATCAGGAATTTGTTACTCCAATTGAGCTTAATAATGATAATATTTTTAGTTCAAATCCAAATAATTTTAATAATTATTCACCTATTCAAAAGGACGAGGATTCGATTAGAGATACCACCGTTTTAGACGATGTAGTATTTCCTTATGATTACGAAGCCGATGATAGTTTTGAGGAACGAGTCTATTCTGAGAATATTGTTTTAGAGTCTAGCGATTTAGAAACATTAGTCTTAGACAAAGAAGATGAACTCGTAGAGCTTTCAAATATGATAAGTGAGGATGCACCTTCCGATTATAACTTAGAAGAAGCAGTTGACCATTTTCAGGATTCCGATGATCTAGAAATTAGGGAAATTGTAGATAGTCTATCTAGAGACACCCAAAACTCTAAGTTTGGGGGTGATTATCATTCTCCCCGTGCTTTACCTTTAGCTCTTGTAGAGATCCCTCACTTGGGACTTGATATATGTGCCTCAACCATTGTGCCAGATTGCCTTCATACTAGTTCTCCAGAACCTAATAATGTCTAGGAAGAAGTTCAGTTGTTAGAAACCCATCCTCTGGTTGATGTGGTTTTCCCAGGCTATGATACCCAGATTGATTTTGTTTTCCCACCAAATATTTTTCAACCAATTGTGGGAATGTATAAGTTTCAGATGTGTCAATTATTTAGTTTTGAGATTAAACCTAAGTACTTTAGGAAATTAGTATCGACACATTTTATTATGATTGACCGCCGCCATCGTGGTCAATTGTGTGAGTCAAAACCGATTGACTTTAAGGATCCGCAATTATTCAAAGTTATTATTATGTGCTTCTAAGTTTTTATTTGAGTTTTTCCGGACTCTAATACCTAAATCGGATCTTAGCTTCGAGGAAATGCAACCCATGAAAATATTTTATCTCGACCCAGTTATAGAACCTGAACCTGAACCACAGCTAGATGTAGTTGTCTTAAACAGGAAACTAGACAAGGGTGTGCTTCATTTGTTAATTTTCTTGGCAGGTTGGAGATTCCTTTTATTTGTGATAGCTCTATTTGGTTTTGATGACCCACAGATATTTCGGCTATTACTTTATGACTCTATGAGGTGACTAATCCTTTCTTAGTCTGGCTGAAGACTTTAAACTTAGCACTTTTTGGGAGGTAACCCAATATTCATGCGACACGGTAATATCTTTCCTTAACTCTTTTACTTCAAATGGTAACAGTTTCTCCTTGTTCATGATTTTAATTTTATCTTTAGAACATTGAGGACAATGTTAGATTTAAGTTTGGGGGTATGGGAGAAACATTTTAGTTGCATTATTAAACTCCAGAGCCTAGAAATTTATGTTTATTAAGGATGGCACTAACCAATCTAAGTGGATGGAAGCATTTTGGTTGTAGGAGTTGAGGAACCAATCTGATTAGATGGCAACATCTAAAGAGTCTATTCATAAAAGCACGAGCTCGGGTGTTAGAAATAACATGATAGTTTCACCAATCTCGTTGAGTCCTTTTCACTTCTGTTTTTATTTTATTTTGTTTTTAAACTATGTTTCTCTAAGTGATTAGGTGGGGCCCACGATTCAAGTTGTTACCAATGCTAGGGTGAATTAGAGTGATTGAGATACCAAAAAAAAAAAAGTGAAAAAAAAAAAAAAGTGAAGAAAGTGAAAAAGAAAAGTTGAAAAAAAGATGAAAAAAAAAAAAAAAAAAAAAAAAAAAAAAAAAGAAAAGTGAGACCAGACCAACTGACCAACCGAATAAATTCAATAAAGTCGACCACTGGAACCCTTGTATATGCCAGTTGCGTTGACCTAGAGTTAGGATTATTGACCACTGGTTCCCTTGTATATGCCAGTGTGTTGATATTAGTCTAGACCGGTGTCTCAATCCATTAGGATAGGTTCATTTTGGCGGAGGCCTTCAGACAGATATGGGAAACACCATTCACTTAGTAAACATCAAAACCATCTACGTTTTTCTCTATATCCATCTTCTTGATCTATCCATTTGATTAGTTTTGACTCCGGTATTGATGTCCATAGTGCGACTATCCGAGTAGAGTTCTCGTGACTTATATATGAATTTTAGTATGCTTGAGTGCAAACTCGTGTACATCAATTGGAATTTCGCATCGGGGTACTTCCTCCTGTAGTCAATAAGTATGCCAACCAAGGAGATTCTTTAGTGCCTTCCAAGGTTCCGCGTAGATAGTTAGAGTCTGGAGTAAAGGTTTTGTGGGTACACCTCTGGTAAACCCTCCCGAGACTATAACTCGGCCACTAGGGCCACCTAGGGGTTTAAAGGCTTATTGCATACGCTAAATGCAATCGACGATGCCTGCGACAGTGAGTTAGGATTTTATTTTTGGATTTGATTTTCTCGAGGACGAGCAAATAATAAGTTTGGGGGTATTTGATAGACGCATTTATGTGTCTATTTTGATCTCATTTATCTATTTTGTTAGTACCCATTTTTGTACTTATTATGGTGTTTTGTGTATTTGTAGGTATTTTTGAGAAATAAACATTTTTGGAAAAATCGGCTCGAAAAGTTGCACCCGGAGGACACCTACTATTCGGACTCTCATTTTGGATAAGGGGTAATCTAATTACTAAGAAGCACCCCATTTCCAGGCAACTACTAAACACAGACCCGTAGACGATAGGGGGAGGTCACCTTCTTCCCCGTTTAAACTTTTTTTTTTTTAAGGAAAATCTGTTTCTTCCCTGGCAGATTAGGTTTGAGATTTTGGGCGATTCTTAAGGAGACTCAAGGGCTTGTTTTCGTTGGATTGGACCTGTTATAGCATAACAGGGTCGCTGTGGTTGATTAGACCCAACCAGTTGGGCTAAATAAGCCGGGAGAAGAAAACAGGGAAGTGAAGTTATTCTCGGGAATTTTCCGAGTTTTATAAGGAAGGTACGTGTAAACTTGGGAGGATATCGTTCTGTTGGATTCGAATCTATCAAAAGAAGGAGAGTTTGGACTAAACAGGGAAACGCGTAAGAAGAGGAGAGCAATATTCTCGTAACTTGCCGTGAAGGATAAACCAAAGAGATTTCTCGAGATAATTGGTCCGGTGAAGTATATATAGGCTGCTGCATACACAGAAGAGGGGGTCGAGACTTGGGGATAGTTTTGGGGGTCGAGAAGAGGGTTTGGAGGAGCTACAGAGATCAACAGAAAGTTTCAGAGAAAGTTCTCTGCTGCTGCAAAACTCAAGAACATCAAGAACATTGGACCAAAAGAGTCGATCGCGAAAGCGGCCTCGAAACAACGACGAGAGACAAACAAGTATCGTTGTTCAACAGTCTTAGAAATCAGAATAATGTGACGTCTCAGTAACACCATTACAAATTACAAATCTCTGTTTTATATAATTTCTTCAATAAAACACCTTTTTGAGCTATGGATTATTATTTTGTGCGTGTTTTTGATATGAGGAGCTAAACCCCAACACTGGGATGACGGAGGAAGCCATATTTCATGCGTGTGGTAATTATATTTAATTCTTATATGACTTCTTGCACTTGATTTAATTGTTTTATGATTTTCACTAATGAGTTGTGATTTCGTTTGATGACGTATGCTTAGTTTTAGTACTTTTGATGCGTCATGCTTGTGATTTACAATTAATCTTTTAAAAATCTACCTTGGCAAAGAAACAGAGTCAATATTTTATTACTATTGGAGCTATAATTGTCTAGAATAAATATATGAATCGCATGAATGAATTTTACGGTGGAATCCTGAGTCCTAGTACCTCTCGATATTTGTGACAAACTTTTGTATATATTTTCTTTGTTTTTAGTATTTTCTGAAACCAAATCTTTACAAGTCTGAGAGGAACGACATCTTTCTTACCACTTTACTACAACAACATAAAATCACATCAACCGGCAACAGACTTAGAGACCATGTAGGGTCCTTCCCAGTTGGAATTCTTTGCAGAATGGGAGTTACGTGATGTAGTTTTGAAGTGGTAAGAAAGGGATTCGTTTCTCGGACTTGGGAAGTTGTTGATTTTAGGACTTACTTAAATAAAATACTTAAAACTAGAGAATAAAATAAAGGATGATAATAATATTGAGAGATTACTAGGAATCAGGATTTCACCGAACTCTTTTTCTATGGTTCAATTATTAATTCTTTGACAATTATAGCTCCAAAAATAATAGTTATTGACTCTAAATCTTTGCCAAGGTAGATTTTATAAAACATTAATTGTAAATGGTAAGCATGGATTATCAAAACACCTAAGCTAAGCATAACCCATCAAACTAAATCACAACTAATTAATTTAAAATCATAATTCAAATTATATTAATGCAAAAGTCGTAAAAAGAATTAAATAAAGTTACCACAGTGATGAGAATTGGCTTCCTCCGTCATCCCAGTGATGGGGTTTAGCTCATGATATCGAACACTCGCTCAAAAGAATAATCCATAGCTCCAAAAGGTGTTTTATTGACGAAAAGTGCTAATACGAGAGATACTCAACGTTTATAAGTGTTGCAATTGAACGATTCTGAAGAACGATAAATTAAATGTGTTGCAGAATAAAAGACTGTCTGTATGAGTCTGTTTTTCGTGTTCTTGAGAACGACACTTCTGCTCTGTCGTCTGCAACTCTTCTTCTTCCTCTTCACCTGTTGCTGCTGCAACTCCTCCTGCAGCGTGATTTTATGCCTCTCCTTCACCCCAAACTCTCGAATAACCTCTACAACTCTCGTACACCCTTTATATAGCCAACTGGTGCATAAAATCTCGACAAATACACCTCTATTTCTTTGCTTCCAAGGTACGAGAATATCTCTGCGTATCTTCTGATTCTATCAAAACCCTTTCCTTGTTTATCTGTCCATATCGAATCAAGAAGGATATATTGTGCCAAAACTCCACGTAACTTCCTTAACAGAATTTCAAAAATTTCCGAGAATACTCCACCTTCCCTGTTTCACAACTGTCGCCAAATATCACGAGATTTCTTCCTTCTTTTCTGCTCTAGAACACGTAATCATGTTGTTTATATGGTAAGAACATTAACCTAACTAAATCCCTCAAAAATCTCCTCCAAAATTCCCGCAAGTAAAGTCTCAGGCGAGAATAATTCTTCCCATAATAAACATTCCCTGTTTTCTTTTAAGTGATGTTTCATTCCTATTTTTTCGAGTCTAAGACATGTATCAGTCCTGTCTAGCCTTAACAGGCCCAAATACATCCAACTCAGCGATTGAGTCTCAACAAACCACGTCCAATTCTGCTCTGGAAAATATCGCAGGTGCAAGGAAAACTTCCCGCCAAAATCCATGTTTAAATGGTGAAGATGGGTTGCCCCTTATCCAGTACAGGGGTGCGAATAGCAAGTGGCCGCCCCTTAGTAATTGAGGTGCCCCTTATCCAAATGAGGGGTCCGAATAGTAATTTTCTCCCACGAGCGCGAATACCACTTTTCGAGCCAATTTTTCCGCAAAAGCTTATTTCTCCAAAAACACCTACAAAGACATAAAATACCAAAATAAGCACAAAATCGAGTACTAACATTACAGAGAATTGAGACTAATATAGACACATAAATGCGTCTATCAAATACCCCCAAACTTATTATTTGCTAGTCCTTGAGCAAATCAAATCTACAAAATAAAATCCTAACTCACTTTAACAGCAGGCATCGTCGGTTGCATTTAGCGTATGCAACAAGCCTTTAAACCCCTAGGTGGCCCTAGTGGCCGAGTTATAGTCTCGGGAGGGTTTACAAGAGATATACCCACAAAACCTTTACTCCAGACCCTAACTATCTACGCAGAACCTTGGAAGGCACTAAAAAGTCTCCTTGGTTGGCATACTTATTGATTACAGGAAGGAAGTACCACGATGCGAAATTCCAATTGTTGTACACGAGTTTGCACTCAAGCATACTAAAATTCATATATAAGTCACAGAGCTCTACTCATATAGTTTCTGGACATCATAACCGGAGTCAACCAATCACATGCATAGATTAAGAAGATGGATGTAGAGAAAAACGTAGATGGTTTTGATGTTGACTAAGGTGAACGGTGTTTCTTATATTTGTCTGAAGGCCACTGCCAAAATAAACCTATCCTAATGGATTGAGATACTGGTCTGGACTAATATCAACACACTGGCATATACAAGGGAACCAGTGGTCGATAATCCTAACTCTAGGTCAACTCAGCTGGCATATACAAGGGTTCCAGTGGTCGACTTTATTGAATTTATTCTGGTTGGTCTGATGGTCTGGTCTCATTTTTCTCTTTTTTTTTTTTTTTTCGGTATCTCAATCACTCTATTTCACCCTAGCAGTGGTAACAACTTGAATCGTGAGCCCCACCTAATCACTTAGACAAACATATTTTAAAGAAAACAAAATAAAAATAGAAGTGAAAAGGATTCAACGAGATATGGCGAAACTACCATGTTTTTTTCTAACACCTGAGCTCTATGCTTTTATGAATAGACTCTTATAGATGTTTCCATCTACTCAGATTGGTTCCTCAACTCCTACAACCAAGATGTTTCCATCCACTTAGATTGGTTAGTGCCAACCTTAATAAACATAAATTTCTAGGCTCTGGAGTTTATTTATTGCAACTAAAAAGTTTCTCCCACACCCCCAAACTTAAATCTAACATTGTCCTCGATGTTCTAAAGATAAAATTAAAAGCATGAACAAGGAGAAACTGTTACCATTTGAAGCAAAAGAGTTAAGGAAAGATATTACCGTGTCGCATGAATATTGGGTTACCTCCCAAGAAGTGCTAAGTTTAAAGTCTTCAGCCAGACGGTAAATACCACAAAATGGCTAATTACCTTTCAAATCATATATCAATAGTCGAAACAACTGTGGGTCAACAAAATCAAATAAAATTGCCACAATTATTAGACAACTGCACCAAATCAGAAAAAATGAACAGACATAACACATCCTCATCCAAGGTTTCCTGCAAGACAACTGGGTTTTTCTGTGGTGCCCATTTGGGCTTCATATGAGTGTCTTGACAAACAAATTCTTCTGAACTATGGGTTTCTAGTTGCTGGATTTCCTCCTGGACAGTATCAGGAGGATCAGGTTGTGGAGTCGGAAGAGACTCAAGTAATACCTCAGGCACACTAGGCTCGAGTCCTAAGTTAAGGACTTTTAATGGGGATACATAACCATCACTACCCCCAAACTTAGGGTAATCAGTATTCTCAGATAAACCTCTAACTATTGCTTGAATTTCCGGATCCTCGGAGTCTTTAAAATACTCAAGAGCTTCTTCTAGATCATTACCCCCAAACTTAGGGTCAACATTACTCTCTGTAAGGCCTAGCACTATGGCTTGAATTTCATGGTCCGTAGAGTCTTTAAAGTACTCGAGAGCTTCTTCTAGTTCAACAGTTTGGTCACCTAACGGACTTAAGAGAATTGTCTCATCAAATTCATCTAAGGAATCACCAAATAAAGTGTCGTCCCAATTATCCTGAATTAAATCCTGAACTAAAGTGTTAATCATATTCACTTCCTCCAAGCCATCAGAAGGTTGTCTATTAACATTAAAGACATTTAGTTCAGTGGTCATATTACCAAAGGATATGTTCATAAGCCCGGTCCTACAGTTGATGACAACATTAGATGTGGCTAAAAATGGGTGACCAAAAATCACCGGTATTTGAGCACTAGGGTCCTGAACAGGTTGAGTGTCCAGAACAACAAAATCCACTGGATAAATGAATTTATCAACCTCAATCAGTACATCCTCTATGACACCACGAGGTACTTTGACAGACCTATCATCTAACTGTAGGGTCATTTTAGTCGGTTTCAACTCACCAAGACCTAGCTGGGTGTACACATGGTACGGGAGTAGGTTAACACTAGCTCCTAAGTCAAGTAATGCTTTATCGACCATGTGATTACCAATCGCACAAGATATGGTGGGGCATCCAGGGTCTTTATACTTAGGGGATGTTTGGTTCAGAATGATTGAACTTACCTGACCAGCTAAAAAGGCTTTCTTATGGACATTAAGCTTACGCTTTCGTGTACAAAGATCCTTAAGAAACTTGGCATAAGCAGGCATTTGCCTAATTGCTTCTAATAAAGGAATATTTATGTTTACCTTCTTAAAAATCTCCATTATTTCGTTGAAAGTCGACTCTCTCTTAGTTGGAACTAACAACTGTGGATATGGGGCTCTGGACACAAAATGAGATCCATCGGGAACCACATGGGCATCACTAGAAATTTTATCAGTCTCTTCAGCTAGTGGCTTCTTCTGGGGCTCATCTTGGGAACTAGAATGGGAACTAGAAGGTGGATCTACAGTATGTCCACTATTAGGCATGGCTACCTTATTGTCTACCGTTTTACCACTCCTAAGGGTTGTTACAGAGTTCACATGATTGAACTCTTTATCTCTAGAGGATACTTCATGAATTGCTCTAGTGTTGGGTATTCGCTCAAAAATTCTGCAATTATACTAACCGGATTTTTTAGCGCTAAAATAGCCTGAGAGTTTTCCTGTAAACCTTTCTCAACCGTTTGCTTAAACTCTGCAGTGTTATGAGATAAGATGGTTAGAGACTCTTCTAAGCTCATGATTTTTTTATCTGACAGGTTCTGATACTGCTCTGGCCCTAAATGGTTCTTAGTATACCCAACACCCGGGAGAGTCTGAGAACTACTAGGCTCACTTTGACTCTGACCCTTAGACCAAGAGAAATTAGGGTGGTTTCTCCAACCAGGGTTATAGGTATCTGAATATGGATCAAATCTCTGACGGTTTTCAAACCTAGAGTTGTTATAAAGAGCATGGGCTTGCTCTTCGTATCTAGCATGGTGTGGCCCTTGATTCATTTCTAAGGCCTCTAGATGCCTAAGAATATCCGACCCATAATCAACTCTATCGATCCTATGGATAGGATTTCTAGGTATTTCTGGTTCTCTCATTGAAGCCCATTGACGAGTCTTCTCAGCTAACTCGATGAACTCGTCAAAACATTCATATGGGTCTTGATGTGTAAATTCTCCACCACTAATTGTTTCTACCTGCATACGGGTTTCACTATCAAGGCCCTCATATAAAATTTGGGCCATGTGGGCTTTTTCAAAGCCGTGATGTGGACACTGGTATAACAATTCACTAAACCTTTCTATATAATCATGAAGTTTTTCACCTAATTTCTGCTTAAAGGTTTGGATAGACTGCCGAACAGATGCAGTCTTATGGTGTGGGTAGAATTTCTTAACAAATGACTCTACAAGACCATCCCAGGTGGTAATTGTTTTAGAAGGAATAAAATGATACCACTCTCTCATAGAGAGAGAAGTGAAACAAACGTAACCTAAGCACATCTTTGGAGATATTTGGATAGTTCATTGTGTCACAAATCATTTCAAAGTCTCTTATGTGGGTATACGGGTTCTCATTCTCTAATCCCCTAAACTTACGAAGCATGCCAATAATCTCAGGTTTAATATCAAATGGACCGTAGAAGCTGGTAGAACTACACCTGGGTCACGCACTACCCTAGACGGGTTCAAACGATCCCTAAGGGTTTTTATCGGGACCTCATCATCCTTTTCCTCAACCATTTTGGCAAAAATAGAAGTATTAAGGATATTTTCCTCATCAGAGAAGAACGTCCAAAAATAGGACTTTCTAGATTAAGGTAGTCAAGATTCTTGTTTCCTAAAATATCACTTCTAGGTTTTTTCACGCATAAACCGTCCTAGAGCGTCTCTCTTACGTTCTGGCATATAAGAATTCAACAAAATGTGCACATGCAAATGTTGGGCTAACTAATTTAGGTAAGCTTGGGTTACCTACAGCGAAATATACCCAAAGGTACGAGGCTGAGGTTTGTGGACTTTCAGCTGGTAACTCCCATAAGGCCCAAGGCACGGGTTCAGCTTACTAATCCACCAGTTTTCCTAAACTCGGTAGTCTGACGAAGATGCAATTGGTGTGTGCAGTGTTTTTTTTTTTTTTATAAATAAAGTACTAAAAATAAACACAAACAAATAAAAGAAAATTACAAGTCCAACAATAATTAAAGAAACTACTAAAAATAAAATCTTCAGTTTCTCCCTTTTTGTAAGGCAAGTTCAACTTTCCACGTTTCACTTCAAGCAAATCCTGCACAGCAAAAACAAAAATACCAAAGAAGTAAAATAGAACAAAAAATAATCTAAATAATAATAATAATAATAATAATAATAATAATGTAATCATTTTTATTAATGGAAATTATTTTTGAAATAAATAAAATATATACAAAACCTAAAAAAAAATGCAAAACCTAAAACCTAAACCTAAATACAAGTCCGCGTCGGCGGCGCCAAAAACTGATGTAGTTTTGAAGTGGTAAGAAAGGGATTCGTTTCTCGGACTTGGGAAGTTGTTGATTTTAGGACTTACTTAAATAAAATACTTAAAACTAGAGAATAAAATAAAGGATGATAATAATATTGAGAGATTACTGGGAATCAGGATTTCACCGAACTCTTTTTCTATGGTTCAATTATTAATTCTTTGACAATTATAGCTCCAAAAATAATAGTTATTGACTCTAAATCTTTGCCAAGGTAGATTTTATAAAACATTAATTGTAAATGGTAAGCATGGATTATCAAAACACCTAAGCTAAGCATAACCCATCAAACTAAATCACAACTAATTAACTTAAAATCATAATTCAAATTATATTAATGCAAAAGTCGTAAAAAGAATTAAATAAAGTTACCACAGTGATGAGAATTGGCTTCCTCCGTCATCCCAGTGATGGGGTTTAGCTCATGATATCGAACACTCGCTCAAAAGAATAATCCATAGCTCCAAAAGGTGTTTTATTGACGAAAAAGTGCTAATACAGAGATACGCAACGTTTATAAGTGTTGCAATTGAACAGTTACAGAGAACAATAAATTAAATGTGTTGCGTAATAAAAGACTGTCTGCGTATGAGTCCTGTTCTTCGTGTTCTTGAGAACGACACTTCGCTCCGTCGTGCCGCAACTCTTCTTCTTCCTCTTCACTCGCGCCGCTTTGCAACTCCTCCTGCAGCGTGATTTTTTGCCTCTCCTTCACCCCAAACTCTCGAATAACCTCTACAACTATCGTACACCCTTCATATAGCCAACAGGTGCATAAAATCTCGACAAATACACCTCTATTTCTTTGCTGCCAAGGTACGAGAATATCTCTGCGTATCTTGTGATTCTATCAAAACCCTTTCCTTGTTTATCTGTCCATATCGAATAAAGAAGGATATATTGTGCCAAAACTCCACGTAACTTCCTTAACAGAATTTCAAAAATTTCTGAGAATACTCCACCTTCCCTGTTTCACAACAGTCGCCAAATATCACGAGATTTCTTCCTTCTTTTCTGCTCTAGAACACGTAATCATGTTGTTTATATGGTACGAACATTAACCTAACTGAATCCCTCAAAAATCTCCTCCAAAATTCCCGCAAGTAAAGTCTCAGGCGAGAATAATTCTTCCCATAATAAAATTTCCCTGTTTTCTTTTAAGTGATGTTTCATTCCTATTTTTTCGAGTCTAAGACATGTATCAGTCCTGTCTAGCCTTAACATGCCCAAATACATCCAACTCAGCGATTGAGTCTCAACAAACCACGTCCAATTCTGCTCTGGAAAATATCGCAGGTGCAAGGAAAACTTCCCGCCAAAATCCATGTTTAAATGGTGAAGATGGGTTGCCCCTTATCCAGTACAGGGGTGCGAATAGCAAGTGGCCGCCCCTTATCCAAATGAGGGGTCCGAATAGTAATTTTCTCCCACGAGCGCGAATACCACTTTTCGAGCCAATTTTTCCGCAAAAGCTTATTTCTCCAAAAACACCTACAAAGACATAAAATACCAAAATAAGCGCAAAATCGAGTACTAACATTACATAGAATTGAGACTAATATAGACACATAAATGCGTCTATCATTACGCTTAGTTGCTTTGAGAACCAAATCTCCTTCCTGGAATTTGTTAGACTTGATCATTCATGCCCTAAATATTTTCTGCTGGTTTGGAATTCTTCGTGCAGTGGAGTTCCATGGCTGTGGTATGTATGGACAGTCATGCAGAGGAGAGTATTTGAGGTACTGTTTATCATGATTGGATATGTCTTCAATAATAAACTTTTTGATGATATGCTCGGTTTGAAGAAGTTCTGAACTTAACCATTTGGTGAAATATTGCTGGGGCGAGGTTATCCATTCATAGCATTTTGCAATTGCTAAGTTGTTGATGGAGTAAAGTCCTCGGACCAAATAAGCATATTTGAAAACTGATGATATAGACACATGAGGAGGAATAAGACTTGCCTGAGTGCGAAACCTTCTGATGAAAGCATTTGCATCTTCTTCAGGTTTTTGTGTTAGCTCTGCTAGGGCTCTGACCTCCTTCAAATACTCGAATGGTGAAGTATCTTCTTTTTCTTCTTCCGAATCAGAGGTTTCTTCAATAGAGAAATGTGCAACTGGTGTTGGTGTTACCTTTCCAGTGTGAATCCATGTTCGTCCAAGAATCATATCATATCCTGGATCTTCTCGAATTATGAAAAATTTTGTTTCTGTCCAGTCTGAGTTTATGTTCACCTTGAGAGTGATGTGGCCATAAGCATCTATGGGTATTCCTTCATGATCTGTGATTATTATTGGAGCATGAATGGCTTCTCATGTGATACCAGCAGCTCTGAGAGTTTTCAGGGGGATAATATTAACAGCGGTGCCGACATCAATCAATGCTCGTTTGAACTCGTTTCCCTTGAGATGGACTGTGGTGAGGAGTCCCCAGTCGTACATTTCTTCATCTGTTGTTGAGGGCGGCTCAGGGAATGCTTCTTGAATCAACAAACGCTTTCCTGACACGATGTGGTTCAGTGCAGCGAACATGTCTCCCCTCTGAGCTTTTGATAAGTATAACAATTCACAGATATGCTCAATTAAGGATTGAACTGCTTCTTTGACATGTGGTTCAGAAGGAGTGAAGGTTCTGTCAGGGAGAGGATCTATGTGCACTCCTTCAGTCCCCAGGTTGAGTTCTCCTGATTCAATCTTTTCTTTGAATATGTGCTTCCAAGTTCTGCAATCACTTGTGGGATGGTTGACAAACCTATGAAAGTGACAGTAACGAGGATTTTCCATGGCTTCTTCAGTTGGTTCTTTCTTGACATATGGGAGCTTGATCGCGCCGTCTTGAACCCAGGCGTCTAAAAGTTCAATAACTTCCTCAATGGAACAGGAGAAGTCAGGTGCCTCTGGATCAGCTTCTGTTTGTTGAGCAGGAACTTGCATATTATCCTACCTTTGCGCCTTTGAAGGGGTTGAGGAAGTATGTTTGCGATGTGGCTCGGCTTTTCGTTTACTCCCTTCTGCAACAACATTTGTGGAAGGTTGGAGGTTGTACTGTTTGTTAATTAGACGCTTGCTACCTAAAGTCTCCCGTGGCTCTTCAGCTTTTGTAGTCTTAGCTCTTTCTAATAGGGCAGGTGTAGTAGTTGCTGATCTCTTGGCCGCTTCATGGAGTTCTGAAAAAGTCTGGAACCTGAGATTTTCTAGTAAAGCTCTATAGACTGGGATCATTCCATTTATGCACAAGTCCACGAGTTGTTGCTCTGTGACGTTTGGATCATGACAATCCAAGGCTTGAACTCTGAACCTTTTCACATAATCGTTAGGGTGTTCATTACTCTTTTGAAACATTTTTCCAAGATCGGACAGAGTGATTTGCTTTGAAACGAAGAAATATTTTCTGTAGAAAGCATTAACCATTTCTCCCCAACTTTTGATACTTCATGGTGCGATGTTATTATACCAGGTATATGCCCTGCCTTTCAGAGACTTTGAAAATTCCTTGAGACGGACAGTATGGTTGTGCTCATGTTCTCCCAACGCTTCCAGAAACATGTTCTCGAGCATTGCCTGTTCCGTCATAAAGAGTAAATGTTGGAGAGGTATAACCTTTTGGTAGAGGAATCCTTTGCGTAGCAGCCGGGTATGGAGGTTGGTGATGGTGGACAGGAGGCGTCTTTTCTTTTCCACGATCTTCCAAGAGGCGTTCCAGGTCCTCACGAGTGATGAAACTGGATGGTTCTTTCACTGGTGGATCCTCTGTAGCCTTGGGAACTTCCTCATCATTTACTACATGGATTGGAGTGACTTCGGGATCATCGTATGAAGATTTTTCTTTAGCTTTTCCTTTCTCTTGAGTTTTCTCTGACATCTTGGCTGTAAGAGTCTTGAGATAGTTGAATAGCTCCTTCTGAGTAGCAGCCATGTCAGTCTGATTTTTGGCAAGAGTTTCTTGTACCTTCATGAGATCACCTATGGTAGGTGGATTTTCTCTGACTTCTTCGGGAGACCGACCGAGTGGATTATTGATGGCGTCGGTGATGCCGCTTGCAGGGGTGATCACTGGAGCACCAATGCTTGGAGGAGTAGTAGTGGCAGGTTGCAGTGGAGGAGTAGTGTTAACAGTACCGCTAGAGCTTGCAATATTGGAACCGGGTGTTGAATCCGGGTTGGTAACTGAACCAGACCTAAGACCGACCATCTTTGCGAGAATTTAGATTGCAACCGAGAGAATGATCTCCCACTGTGGTCGCCAATCTGTAGATGGGGAAAAACGATTCGCTAGTTTTTACGGAATTGAGGAGATGATCGCGCGGAGGAGACTCCTTGAACCGAGCAAAATGCTTAACCTCACACAGATGCACTGCAAGAAGGGAGTGCTTTGAATTCGAGAGATCAATCTGTAGTACTCCGGCCTAAACCAAGACAATGGCCGTTCCAGAGTAAATTAGGTCACAAGAGAGGATGGGTCAATCTGTAGGAGGGAAGCTGAGAAATGTGTGAGATCAATGGTGATCGAAGATTGTAGGTGTGTTGTGTATTCTGAAAATAAGATAAGTTCTGAATGGTTGAATTTGCTCTGTTGAGAGTTGGATTGTTAATCTCGTGTTGTCTGTTTGACGTGAGATTATCCTTGTTTCAATCATGATTCAGAGATTTATTTATATTGCTGAAATTGAAAACACCATGATCTCATGAAGTGTGATAGTTGATGGAATCAAAGAATGGGGAAGTGGAAATCGTGTTAAAACCAGTTGCTCAATGTGCGGAGACTTGGTTGATTTTCCATCCACTACTTTGTTAACTCCTTCAACTGATTGCACGACTTGCTCACATTCTCATTGTGTGTATGAACACACGTGCCGTAGACCGCCAGACCAAAACCCTAGTTAATATCCCCCCATGTAACACGATTGATGTCTCGTGTGATTGTGGAGTCTGCAAGGCAGGCGTGTATTTAGTTAGTCAGTTGCTGACTTCATGGGACGATGAGTCCTTGTTTTGTTGAGTCGAACGTGATTTGGAAATGTTCTGATACTCATGAATTGAACATGTATGTTGAGATAGAGATATAATGCGTGAATAAGCTAACATGAGCAAATATTGCTCATTCGATGAATTGTTGAATATTGATAGTTGAACTAGTATTCCTCGGTTTGAGCAAATATTGCTCATCTGAGAAAATGTTGCTCATTCGATGAATTATTGGTAGCATGACCAAATAAGATATTGGAAATTGAACCGAGTATGATAAATAAAATGTTGATCACGGGATCAACGTAAAATTATTAGCGTTTGAATTTGGAATTATGAACCTTGGACTCAAAACCCTAATTTGATCAATTGATGATTAACTGATGGTTTATTAAAAATTAACCACGGAGCGAAGGAGAGACCGGCTACATGGGATTATGGATCAACCATGTAGCGGCCAGATGCTCACGTGAGCAAATATCAAGGTCTCCTGAAGACCAGTTGATTTGATGAAAGGATGATTAAATGCTGGTTTAATCATTTATTAAAATAATGCTCGTCTGAGCCTTAGGTAATAAAACTTAATTAATTATGAAGATGTGAGGGACCGACCAAGGGGTCATGAAACCGGACCTGGGTAGTCACGGGATCGAATATTGATCGTCTTATGAAGTTCCAAGTTGTTTGGAAGAGTTTTGGACCTAATACGTGCAATTGCGCAAATTAGGTCAAAATTGTCAAAATACATGGGACCGGCCTCTTTCAATCCAAAGAGCCAACCCTGGTCAGTCAAGGTAACATGCTCACATCACCAAAGTGTTCGTATCTCAGTTATGAGAATTTTGATATTTTCTGGTGTGCGTTTGAGCAACATTTTGAGAAAATATGGAGAAATCAGGGATTTTTGCTGAGACCGTGAAAACTTCATGAGATGAAGGAAAAATAATAAAATAATAAAGGAATCATAAAGTGTGGGAACGGCTATGGCCAAGGGGCCGGTCCCATGGTATTTTTCCTAATTTTATTATGTTTTCATGATTTTTGGGAAATATCATAAAACCAAGGAGTTTGTTAAAACCAAGGAGTTTTGTTGAAATCAAGGAGTTTCCATGAGATGAGGAAAACATAAAAAATAATACTAATAATAATAAAATAAGGGACGTGTGGGACCGGCTTGGGCATGGTTGGCCGGCTAGGGCCCGGTCCCGTGAGTTTTCCCTAATTTTATGTATTATTTCATGATTTGAAGGAATTTTCATAATTTGAAGGAAACATCATGAAATCAAGGAATTTCATGGGATTAAGGAAACATGAAAAATATAATAATAATAAAATAAGACGTGTGGGGCCAGCTAGCGCATGACCGGCCGGCTATGGCCCGGTCCCACGGGTTTCCCTAATTTTATATTATTTTTCATGGGATCAAGGAAATATCATGAGATTAAGGAGTTTTCATGAAATTAGGGAAATAATAATAAAATATTGAGGATTCATGAGGTGTGGGACCGGACATGACTAGAGCATAGCCAGCCAGCTAGCAGACACGGTCCCGTGACACCTTTCCCAATTTTATATTATTTCCTTGATACGAAGGAAACACCATGAAACTGAGGAGTTTCCTTAAAACAAAGGATATTTGTTCAAATGAAAGGATTTTCATGAGATCAAGGAAAATAATAAAAATATGATAAAATATAGAATTTGGGCATGGGACTGGTCACGGCATGACTGGCCAGCCGGTGAGCCCAGTCCCTAGCGCCTTGATTAATATTTTATTATTTATTATTTTCTTCCTATTTTGCATAGGTTCATCGTCTCGTCGTATTCTGAAGTACTAATTCATGTGTTCAGGTGCTCGTTAGTGCATTATTGTTAAATACACTTGCACCGTTTTGATCGGGGCTTACTCAAAGGTAGCTCAGATGCCCGTGTATTGAATATTTATTACTAACCCATGGAATTCTCACTGGGAAGAACCATAAATTGAAGTAACGAAATATTATGAAAATATTGAATATTTTCCGAGGATTCATTAATGAATCTATTGATTTTGAGAATAATTAATTAATGGCTCTATACTAGTACGATCGTCTAGGAGCATTAATTATTCAGGAATCTAGTGTTATGAGCTTGTTGAAGCGTCATATTTCTTTCATATAGTCAGGGAAAACATTATTACATCCTGAAGACGTTATTGCTCTATACTAGCAGGCAAGTTGTCTATGAGCTGTCTAATCTTTCGATTCTATGTAGAAGTAGTTACTGAAATTGCTCAGTATTCATGAGATATGTCGTTGCCTCAGCTTAGAGACTACATATTCATATATACTCTGAGAGACGGTATTCTCAGTCAGAGATTCTTGTGGCATGAGCTTTCATGCTTTCGATAAGAAGCATGAGACTCAATATTCGTCTGATTGCTGGATCAGGAATACTTATAATTATGGGTTCACAATTTTAGCCTTTGTCGAAAATCCACCATCTACACCAACCAAACAACTTTTTAGTCAGATCATATATCTTGGACCATTCTAGGCTCTTACCGTCGTCATCTTTGTTAACGGCTTTTCCTCGGATCTCTAAACCCAATATTCTTTGGACATCTTCAGGGATAATGGTCATCTCGCCAAAAGGAAAATGCATGGTATCAGTCGAAGCATAAAACTCTCCAAGAAGCAATTTTCCGTCACTTGATCAGTGGCCACATAGTATTCTACCGCGGGATACAACCCAGATGCTCTTACTGCCGCTTGAACCTCCAGACACTCCCCATCCAATACCCATGTATCCATTTATTGATGGTGGCAAACACGGAAGGCTTTCTTGTGGTCCTATAAAAACACACCAAACAAACTTCAATTCACCTGATCATATATAAACAATATAATAACAAGATGCAAACGTCTTACATAAATTGAATAGATCGAACGATCCCAAGAGTCCTTGTAGTCAAATAAAAGTTCGGGATCTCTCGGCTGACCCCAGTGTTTGCCATCACTGCGTTCTGGAATCATGTCATATAGTTTTGGGAGGTGCTTTGGTGGCTTCTTTTCATCTTTGTCATCGTCTTCAACTCCAGGTTGTCCTAATCCATGTGAAGATGAGCCACCTGCTGCATCAGGAGGTACATAATTCTCCCACTGAGCAGCATCATCGCTGCTTGCGTCTCCCTCCTCCGGGGGATTATCTCGGATCGTGAGCTTACGACGTTCCAGATCATATCTACTACGTCGAGATCGAGAAGACTTAGGTTTTTCTTCATCAACAACTTTTCCCTTTCCTTTCTTCATTTTTGGAGCTTTTGACCTACTAACAAAATGAGTTTTAAAAAAATAAGGAAACAGATTCCCGGCATGGTAAATGAACATAACGAGTATGCCGGCACTAATCCCGGCATTGTATACTAAATGATTTTTACGCCGGTTTATCAGTTTCGACATCTTATGTAAATGAAATACCATGCCGGTATCAAGAGAATTGTCTACAGAGATTTAAAAAAATAAGGAAACAAATACCGACATGGTCGATGAACATAACGAGTATGCCGGCACTTATCCCGGCATTGTAAACTAAATGATTTCCATGCCGGTTTACCAGTTCCGGCATCGTATGTAAATGAAATCCCATGCCGGTATTAAGAGAATTGTCAACAGAGATTTAACAAAATAGGATAAACAATACCGGCATGGCTAGTGAACATTACGATTTTTCAGGGTTTTTCTAATAACTTGCATGCAATAAAAGGGGGATATAAACTAAATTGGAATTTCAATTCACTCAATATTGGAAGTTCAATTCGCTCAATTCAATTTCAATTTCACTATAATAATCATGCAAGTTTTCAATTTGTGTTTTTTATATTATGAAATAAACCCTAAGAATGCTTCAATAAACATAGACATCACTTACCTCATCTTCTATGTTATTTCCTCATCATCACTTATATCTTGTTCAATAGATGCTTCTGATTTCGATTTACCACGAGGATTAGGTTTTGGTTTTTCAGGAGGTTTGCGAGGACCCATTCTTCTTGGGGTTTGAAGAATTGAATGAGTTTGGTTTGGAAGATGAAACCAAATAATGGAGTTTAGGGGTTGTACAAGTTCTCTTGGAATTGCTAAGTGAAAACAAAAAAATAGAAAGATGGAACCGTTTCCATTTTATGTAGTAATGGATTTTGTAACCGTCAAATAAAGAACCAAATAAATGGAATGAGGAAGTTTGTGGCGGTTACAATGGGGGATAATTGGTGCGATGAGTTTAATGGAGAAGAATAAGGAGTTAGAGTTAGTTGTTTCTTTTTTTAATTATAAAAGGTAACAAGCCTCAGAATTCCGGCACCACATACATGCTACATTTAACGCCGGAACACTGTCTTGTTACATTTAACGCCGGAACACTATCTTGACACTCAATTGTGACGGCATTGTATTATGTTAACGAGCCACCACAAGGTTTTAAGCAAACAAACCGACCCAAAATGGCCTTCATATTAATAGTAAGGAAATAAACTAAAAAACATTAAACACATAAACAACGTAACACATAAAATGAAACATCTCAAGCCAATTGCAACTAACATCAGTTCTCGGAACGAGATTCAAGAAACAAAGCAGCTTCAAAATGCCTAAAAGGCTCTTTGAACCACTTGAAATATGCTTCCTGAGCTTCATACCTATTCCCTCTATATCTTGCAAGAAACTCGTTGTATTTGCGACATAATTTGATGAGTGCAGTTGTTGATTGCGTACAACAAGATCACTGCATTCTATTCTGCGTTTCTTATAGTTCAACAAGTTATTCATGGAAGAACCAGTCCTAACTAGACCCCAAAAAAGATCCGAAGGGCGGTGATCTTCCGGCAAATCCGATACTATGTAGTAGTTTTTAATCCAATGGGTTTCTTCCTCAACATCCGCTTCTATCTTAGCTTGTTTTTGACGTTTATCCGCTTCCTCAACATCCGCTTCAATCTTAGCTAGTTTTTGACGATAATGTTCAAGCTTTGCTTCCTCTTTTTCTTCTCTTTTCCTCTTAATTATCTCTTCTTCCATTGCGGCAATTGACTTGGTGGTTTCTTCATTCCTTCTTAGTTTTTCTAGTATTGTGGCAACTGAGTTGGTGGTGGTTGATGATTGATTTCCTATCGCAGTGCACAATATGTTGCTCATACGTTTTTCTTTTTCGAGGGAATTGATGAACTTGGTAGTTGGTGATTGATAATCCATCAGAGAGATGTCTTGGAGCTAACGTTTTTTTTTTTTTTTTTTTTTTTTTTTTGAGGTATCAAGTGCAATGGGTGTATCCATTCGTTTAAATAAATGAGGACATAACGGCTCTTTTCCACTTTATTCTTCCGGCATTGTCAGTAAATTATATACCACGCCGGCAAATCTCTTTATATAGAGAAAAACGTCAACGACTAGTATGTTTGAAAATCACCAAAGCCGGCATTGAAATAATCGTAAAATAGAATGCCGGCATCAAGTTCCGGCACGGTTTATCATAAGACGACAATGCCGGTATAAAGTAATTTCTTTACAGAGATTGGGTCAAATATGCAACCGAATCCGGCATGGTTTTGAAAAAACTTTTAAATGCCGGTACTCCGATCCGGCACTCAATCTATAATAGCGACTATGCCGGCATTTGTTAAATTAAAAAAAAAAACGGCTAGTTTTTTGAAAAATAAGACCGTTGGGGATTCATTTCTATATAATACCCCCCATTCCTTTGGAAAAATCTACACAAACCACGCACCAAATAACAAAAATCATTCTCTCAAGATACCAAGCACAGTTAAAGCTTCAGAAGGGATGGGGGATTCATCATCTACCTCTATTTGCAAAGTAAGTAGATTTACTAACAATATAATGTTCAATACTATGACGCATAACTAATATAATTTTATCTTACAGAGTCATCATTGCAAGTGTCAAATTTGCAAGTCACCTTCTCATCTAGCCATGGATTGTCCTTTTATTTATTCAAAGTGTAGAAGCTGTGATGGCACACGCCGGTTTGGGATTGCAAAAACTGATGACGCTAAAAATGGAAGAATGTTTCTAAGGTGTTTGAATCACCCAAAGTGCGATGAGTTTCAATGGTTTGACAAAGCTGTTGAACTAGCAGAGTCAAGAGAAAACCACAAGGGCCAATGCAAGCCTATTGATAGATGCTATATGAAGGTAAAAGAATATGTTTAAAGAGAAGATGAACCAATTAAGATGGTCCTCGACACCGAGATTCCAGACGATGTCTTCGAAGATATACGTGAAAGATTCAAAGGCTCCGCAATTGTTGAAAAGGGATGGAAATAGATTATGAGATCCTCTATAACCAAATTTAATCCATTCCATGTCGTTTAGTATGTTTTAATTTAATTTTCTAATCCAATGTAATAGATTACTTAGGAATGAATTAAGAAAGCGTTCGTGAAGAACTATCACAAAGAGAGTTCCTAAGCATTGAATCAATCAAGATTAGAGTGTCGGTTTTGTAACCAAAATGAATTTTTAAAAAAAATACAATTCCGGCATGGATTTAGATAACGCATCCACGCCGGTACCTTCGTATATCTATACAGGATCATGGAATTTTTAATCTTCATATACCGGTATGGTTATATAGAATAATTTCTTTGCCGGTACTTATAACCGGCATGGATTTAGATAATGCTTTCATGCCGGTACCTACCTATATCTATACAGGAACATGGAAGTTTTAATCTTTCTATTCCGGTATGGTTTTGTAGAACAATTTATGTGCCGGTACCAGTGACCGGCATAGAATCGTTATAATCTTTCATGCCGGAACCTGTACCGGCGTCCTAGTAACCTTTTCCATGCCAGCAAGTTTTGTAAATAAAACTTGCAAATATAACAATTCACTACAAATTTAAATTTAAACATGTTCACCTAACAAAAATAAACTGGATCGTGCTTAAATGTTCTTAACCCACGAATCATAAACCAAAAGCAAACCAAACTACTAAAGAGTAAACCATGAGTTACAAATGAAAACAAGTTAGAAACTGCTCAAGACGTAACAACCACCATCCAAATGAAAGAAACACAACTGAAGAGCTAATCACTCGGTCCTTTGCTTCTTTTGGTCCACTCTATTCCTCGTTTCCCCGAACAAATCTCTTGCACTACGGTCGGTTTCTTCAATTTTATCAAGCTTTTCCACGACTTCCTTCATTTCTTCAAGGGATAACACCTCTCCTCCCGAGTACTTGCAACCTAACATCTTCTTCAACTTGCCAAGCTGACGCCGCTAGTTTCATACATACAACACATAATTAGTATATATATGCTAATATAAAATTATGTGTACATTAAACGAGTAAGTAATTAACAATACTTACTAGCAATCCAACGGTCTTATTAAGTTGGCTCGTCGTAGGTGGTGCCTCTATAGGAGTTGGAACGGGAGGGTTTTTCTGGGGTGGAACTTGGACATCTTCAGGCCGAAAAACAAGTGGATGTGACCATTCCAAATAATCACGAATGTAGGTTGGGTCAGCTTCATCACCGTTGTTCGCAACCTCCCAATTAGTAGTATCTACCAAACGACGTGGTTCCCTATCCCTCCAGTGTGTTGGTTCGGGAGTTGGATCATACTCTACCCTCAACCTTGTGGAACTTGACATGCAACGAGAATAATCAAGAAGGTACCTTTCAGTAGAGGCTGTCATGATACTAGGTAATTGCTTGAATCCAATTTTCCGCATCACACGTCGAGGATCAGCCATAACGTATCCGTTTGGGTGGAACAAAGGACCTTGGTATAATGCAACGTTATAAAACCAAGTGTATTGACGGTTCTCTCTAGCCTCCTTGTAGGGGTCGAACACAACATCCTTGGTAGTCATCGCGTCAAGAGACAATCTCATTTCTATCAGTCGACCATTGTTACCGGGCTTCGGATGGGCATTGAACTCGTATTTCTTTGCTCTAGGCTCATGGGGGTCAACAACGAGCTTAAACTTCAAGAACGGGTGGTCCTTGAACAATGTTGGGAAATGTTCATAAGCCCATACCTATATAAATTTGAAATGATACATATAAAATTCAGTAAATTTTGTTTCTAAATACATAATAAGGATACACATGAACAATATAAATAAGAACATAAGTTTAAAAACAAAAGTACCTGGAGTAGAGTGAAATTCCCAACGAATTGGTTTGTAACCTCCTTAGAGGCCCTTCTCATCTCCGCCATCAAATGTGCCATTGCCACGGTGCCCCATGAATAGGTAAAGACCTCGTCCAACGGATCCAAGTACTGAAGGAAGTTTGCACTAACCCTGTTGCTACTAGTGTCAGGGAATACCCGAGTGCCCAAGATGTATAACAGGTACGCATCGGCTGTATAAAGAATCTATGTGGGGTCCCATCCATACTGCACACTTCTTTTCTTTGTGTTTTCAAACTTCTTCTTAAGCAGGGTCAGTTTGAATGTCTTTGTCCTACTAACCTTAGATACATAGAAGCTTTCCACAGACTCTTTGTAGTCCCAACCAAACAACTTGTTAGTAAGCTCGTGCAACTTCGTCCATTCTAGCTCAGGGTCACCTCGTTCTGCAATTGATTTGCCGGTAATATCCAAGCCTAGAATATTCTGAGCATCATCTGGGATCAAGGTCATCTCTCCAAACGGGAAGTGCATGGTATCCGTTTCACCATGATACCTTTCGACGAAGCAATTGACTGTGACAATATCTGGCTTCACATAATTTTCAACCAAAGGATATAGACCAGATTCCTTTACTATTGCTTGGACATCATCATGCTCTAGAGACAAATCCCAATCAGCTGCGGCTTGGTTTCGGAAAACACGCACAGCCTTCTTATGATCCTACAATTAAGAGATAATACGATTAAGAGATCTTAAGAGATTTTGCATAAATACAGTACATATGCACGAGATAGAAATTCTTACATTGGTCTGATATATAGTACGAGCCCATGAGTGCTTGTAGCCAAATAGAACCCGCTGATCAAAAGAAGTTGCGCCCCAAATTTTACCACGTTCAAGGTCGGGTATCATGTCATCAACATGAGGAAGGTGCGAACCTTTAACTTTTACCTTGCCTTTGCTTTTGCCTTTCTCCTTGCCTTGTGTGGGTTGTTGACTTGGACCACCTTGTTCAACTACTCCTTGGCTTTGGTTTGCTAATTGAGTTGGATCAATCTCATTGCCTTCCTCCTCACTTTCCTCTTCATCTTGCTCATCTTGCTCATCTTCCTCATATTCCTCCTCAACAGCTACAGTAGGTTCACGGATTACAAGAATACTACGATCACGACCACTCTCCCAAATATCCCCTCTTGTCTCAAAACCCAAACGCTTTTTGTTATTCCCTCGAGAAGGCAGAGACTGAGGAGTATCAAGACCATCCTTCATTTTTTTCTTAGTCGCAGCAGCTTTAGCTTTTCCTTTGTTAGCCTCCTTTGCTTTGGCTTCCTTTGCTTTAGATCTATTTCAAAAGAAGCACAAAATTAATATATTAGACAACCACTAACTTTCATTTCTAATACCGGCATACAATAACAAAGAACATACCATGCCGTGAGCTAGTTCCAGCATACACGTATAATAAACTTCCATGCCGGGTTAAAGTGCCGACATACATAAATAAATGTCGAGGATGCCGGTATAGTATAGGAATGTTCCTGGATAACTAAACACCACTACCGATATTTACATATAATAAACATCCATGCCGGATTAAAGTACCGGCATACATAAATAAATGTATAGGATGCCGGTACAGCCTTGGAAATTCCTGGAAACTTAACACGACTACCGGCATACCCGCATAACAAGAATCAGAGCCGGGTTCAAGTACGGCCTGCAAATTAAAATGTCGAAGATGCCGGAAGAAATTTTAAAATTCCTGGATACCAAAACTAGAGTTCCAGCATGAATTCTAAAATACAGTTTATGCCGGTACAACTCACTAAACCCTATTGTTTTTTGTATATTAGAATTTAAATACCGGCGTGGTCTTCAACCTAGATTGAGTGCCGGTACCTATTTATGGAGTGGTATTCATACTAAATCGAATGCCAAGACTTCTATCGGCGTGGTATTCATCCTAGATCGCATGCCGGTTTCAACTACCGGTGCGGTATTCATACTAAATTGAATGCCGGAACTTCAGAAACTCAAAATTTGCAGTTAGGGTTTCGCGATTTTGACCTAAACCCATAGCTACAAATCGAGTGAAACACTAATTAAACAGTTCAAAATGACTAACCTTCTCACAGAAGCCATCTTTGCTAGTAGTTCATCGTCCGATAACTCTGCTTCTTTGTCTTCTTCCTCTTGAGCAATCAAACCAAGTCTTTTTTTCAATTTCTGTTGAACAATCGTTCTTGGGTTCGATTGACTTGGATTCGATTGACTTGGGTTCGATTGGGAAGTTGTTTTCTTCCGTGGAGGCATGGTTATGATTCGGGTAGGTTAATCGACGAAGAAATTTTTGATTTAACGATTAATCGTCGATGAAGAACGATGAAGAAGATGAATTTTTTTTCGGAACCCTAACCCTCACACGACTATGCCGGTACACAAATGGGGGATAACTGATTTTGTGTTTGGTTTTGATTTTAAGTTTTTTATTTTTTGGGGAGGGTATAACAGGCTTTTCATAAGTTTTTTTTATTAATCTAAGGGTGTTTTAGTATTTTCATACCCAAAAAACACCCCTTAACAGGCACCTAAGGTTGGGGGAAGTAATTCATATCCCCCAATTAGTTTTGATATCCCCCAATTGCGCGTTCAAAATAAAGGGTATATTTGATAGTTTAAGGGAAAAGTATGTCTATAAACAGAGCGGACATATAAAAAAATACATACAAAAGTAGAAATTAGGACAGATAAAAAAAGACAGAGGGAGTATATTTTTATCATTAAATATCCTTATTGAAAATTTTAGTTAAGTTAAGTTCAATATGATACTAATTGATAAATGCTAACATTGCTTGAACTATTATTTTAACTACTCTTACAATATTATTGAATCCCAAAAATATTATTAACATTTATGTGATTATAAACTGTTGATTCTACATATAAGTCAAGATATTCAATAAGTTTCTATGTGACTTTCAAGATTCATCAATAATATTAATCCCACTATTTTTAGTATTGAATTTTCTACGTGTTCATACTTTTTAGATTAATTATTTTCTAATCTTTATTTGTAAAGTTATTGGTGTACCCTACAATTTTTACTTCATTACATATACAAACAACCAAACAAACAAATCAATCAATCAAAAAAATCTTTTAATTATTGATAGCTTTTAGTGATTAAGATTTATCTCACAACCCATCCCACTTCTAAACTAATCTAGTTCACTAACTAGCACTGGCTAATTCTATCTTTTCCCATGTAAGATCTAATAACTCTGATGCCAACATTGTAGCGCCCCCAAAGCTAACAACTGACTAATCCAAAAGAATTAACTATAAAATGAGGCACTAAGGATCTAAAACATCTTTTAAACCAGAAAGAAAGAAGTTCTAAACAAAGATTAACCTGAATCTAAACCCTCTCTGGAATAATAAAAGAACTCATCTCAAATGATACATATTCAATAATGAGTTGGATTGCAAATAATTTATAAACATAAATAAATATAGCGGAAGCTAACTAACTTACCCTACTCCTCGAAGCTTTCATCGCCGCGTACACATTTTGTTCTGTCTCTGAAACTGAAAGTGGGAATTGAGTGAGCACATCATCCCTAAAAGGGGTGCCCAGTGGAAATAACATTTATCTTTCAAGTAATCACTGGAATGATCTATAAAACAATACATGTTTTTCCTAAACATTAAAAGAAAACCAATTCACAAAAATAAACAATCATGTATATGGAACTAACTCCTAATTCAAACAATGTATAATATCTGTGCTAACCACACTCATTTGGTAATATTGCGGTGTATCTCCCTAGCCATAGCATAAAAGCTGAAAGTAAGTAGGTATAAATAAAGGAGCAGTATCCTATATACCACGGATGGGAATTCTTATTTCCCAAACATTCAAATGGAAATTCTTATTTCCCAGACATTCATGAAGACAAACAAGGCATTACAATTCCTTTCTAAGAAATGGAAAGATTAAAAGAAACAACAATACTTTCGGAATTTTAAATAAAACAATGGATGGAATACACAACCAGACAATGCATGAATTTGTTAAACACAAACTTTTGTAAAAGTAAACAACAATAATCACAAAAAAGTTAATTGTGAATTCCCACCTCTTTTGATGACAAGCCACACCTACCTCGAGATCCACGATCCACTGGTTCATCCTTTGAATCGATCGTTGTTAATATAGACTAACTGTTAATCACAAAAAAACTCTAAGAGTCTAGACAAAATGGCTCACACAAGAATCATACAATTCTATCTAATGATTCTAAGCCCATTTAAGGTTCTACACCTTTTATTTATCTAGCTTTAGCAAATTTAAGGTTTAGTAATTCAATTAGATTGGTTCTATAGTCTGTTAGCTAAGTCTTAAGAATATCTACAACTTTGAAGGAGAAGCTAAAGGCTAACTCAGCCCACAAAGGTCCAATTCATCAATTATAGGAAAACTAGTCCTAAGCCCAAGTCTACTAAACCAACCCAATAAACTAAGGTCCATTCCGTCTGAGTCAATTAACGGTCACAGGTCAACTAACAGTAAACGTCAGTCAAAGGTCAAAGTCCAGTCCACGGTCAAGGTCCACTGAGTCAGTTCTGAGTCAAACCGATCCAACTCAGATTAACAGGGTTAACTCAGCTCAGTCAGATAAATTGAGTCATCTAAATAAAACTGAATCAGACTGAATAAGTTCAGTCAGACTGGCCAAAGGTTCTTCTCACACAACTGCAACTCTAACTCAAGTTCAACTTCATTCTAATAAAGCATCAATTCAATCATTCAAATACTTAAAATTTCAATTACAATTATAAACTCTAATTACCTGCAACTGCAACTTTAAGCTTTTCACAACAACACTAATTGCAATTCTATAATCGCTATCAATTCAGATTACTTGCAACTCAATTTTCAACAGCATGTGACATCATTAATTCCAAACCTTAACCATTTCATCTTCAATAACAATTCCATTTCAAACAGATTCTATATGCCATTCAACACATCTTCTCCATCTCAGTAACTCCCATTACTATCTGAGACTCTCATATTCACCACCACCAACATTACATCATCGCCAACAGCTCCAATTCATTATCCCTAGTTATCCAATCTCATGTCCTGCAATCACTCATTTATCTAGTCTCTGTACTTCACCAAATCAGTACCATATACAATATCTCCTCCACTTAGATTAACTCATAATACCTACACCTCATATACACAACTTAAATTCTATATGCAATTTCCATCAAACACAAATCATCTCAAACAATAATTCAAACTCAACAACTCCAACACCCTGAAATCAACAAAACAACAGCCACAACTCTATACTATACTCAACTCAACCTCAACTTCATCCACAAACACAGAAGTTCAATAATCTAAACAATTAAAACTAAATTACCAAACTTAAATGAAATCGAAGTCTTACCAAAGCATCAGCATCCTCTGGATAGCTATTTCCCCAATTCAATTCCAATCCCAATTTCAGAAACCCAATTCTTCACTACGATTTGAGAATCGAACTCTAATTCCTCTTCTTAATCATTCATAGGAAAACCCTACTTTACCTTTTCTTATGAGTATCTGAATCAGCCGCTTAAACTAAAACCACCACCAAGTAATCCTAACTCTACTCTTCTTCATTACTTTCTCAAGAACACAACCAAAACCTAATTCAATTTTTCCGATTCACCACCAGATTAACTTTAAAACTTCAATTAAATAGAATCCCTTGTTCTACATCTAACCACAACTCGGTATTTTCATCAATTTCATAAAACCTCAAGAATCGAATCCATAACCCTAATTTCAGAAACCTTATATCTTCAATTTGTAACATCAACTCAATCTTCTTCTTCATAATTAATAGAAACACCAACTCCTCCTTATCTTATATATCCTCACGATCTAATCCTCTCAAGCAGTAACTCAAATCCAACTCCACATCTTCGACAGAAGAAGAACATAGAAGAAGCAGAAGGCAAAGAAGAAAGAGAAGAAAGAAGAAAAAAAGAAAGAAATGATTTATCTTCTCGGTCTGGGGTCGATAAGACCAAACCAAAATTAATGAGGCACCCACAGCTTGGATAAGGGCTGCCATAAAGTCCATCAATGAAATGACTATTTTACCCTCCGTAAACAAATTGATAAATCTTCTTCACCAGTATCCGAATAAATCTTCTTCACCAGTATCCGAATAACGCGTGCGAGTAGTCCAATTTGCATAACTTTTCGAGACCTATTCGATGGTACTAGTTTCATATCTAGATCCTTGTTAAATTAATTTCTAATAATTAACATTCGTGTTAAGCTAATCGAGTTATTAGTGGCTAAGACGTCTCTTGACTAGTCTAATAGCGTTGACGAGCTTGAGGGTCTTTACAGGTTTCTTACCATACTATAACTCATAAGGAGTATTCAGAGTTCGTGAAGGTAAATACACACGATTGATCAAGTAGCGGGTTGTAAAGACTGCTTCTCCCTAAAACTTTAACGGTAAGTTTTTGTTTTGGAGTATTACCCTGGCCATTTCCTGTATACTTCTATTCTTCCTTTCTGCAACTCCGTTGGCTTGCAGAGTGATGGGTGGAGAATATTGTTGAATAATACCCAGTTGGTCACAGAATTCTAACACTTTAGTGTCTTTGAATTCAGTTCCCCGATCGCTCCTAATTTTCTTTAGTCTGCGACCTTATTCATTCTGGATTCTATTAACAATAATCTTGAATCCACTCAGGGTCCCATTCTTGTGAGCTAAGAACGCCAGCCAAGTAAATCTGGTGTAATCATCAACCATTACCAGAGCATATTTCTTCCCTCCAACCATAGGTTGTCGAATGGGTCAAAAGAGATTCATATGAATTAAATCAAGTGGAGCTTTGGTGGCAATGTCTCGAGATAATTTATATGAAACTCGTACATGTTTGCCTTTTTGACAAGCTCCACAAACACCATCAATATTAACATTGATTTTGGGTACACCTCGAACAAGTTCTTTGTTAATGATCTTGCCAAGGAGGCGAAAATTGATGTGACCAAAACGTTCATGCCAAAGATGTGTAGATTCCACCTTTGTCAGATTGCAACAAAGATTAGACTGTATATCTAAAAGATAACAATTATTCTTGCCACGTATTCCCCGAAAAATTACTTTTCCGGATTGATCCTCAATATCACATCTTTCAGCACTGAAGATAACTTTATGGCCTTTGTCGCAAATTTGACTAACAGAAAGAAAATTTGCAGTCATACCTCTGACGTAAAAAACATCATGGATTTCAGGTACACCTGACAGCTTGGTCGTTCCCTTTTTGCTAATGTAGCAACAACTCCCGTCTCCGAATGTCATGGGACCTCCATCACAGTCGCTCGAGTTCACGAGCCACGAAAGATCTCCTGTCATATGCCGGCTACATCCACTGTCAAGAAACCACTGAAATAGTGAGGATGACTTTAAAGCGAAAGCTCCCATACTAACATCATTGTTCCCAGAGGAATAAATTGTTAGTTTTTTAGAACTCATAAGATTAGAGAAAAGTTTTCTAGCTTTCTTATTAAGATTACTAGCAACCTTTAATTTCTTTCTAAAGAGTGTTCAAGCATGTTGATAATGATTGAAAGCACCACAAAATATACAGGAGCCTATAGCCGTTGTGGAAACACCATCAGATTCTTTTGAAATATTCTAAATCGTAATGTTTTTATTGAAGCCTAAGCCTCGTTTATCTCCATACTGATGACAATTCATGAGACATGAATTAAGATAGTTTCTCAAATCCATAGATAGATTGGGAGATTTTTCAACAGAGTTCATTATCCCAAGAGTTTTGTTGATTGAGGATATAGAATGTCCTGCACCTACAAATTTCTCTTTATTAATTCGAATATGTTCATCCAATTTATCTTGGAGAGTCTTTTCCCTTTCAGATCCTTCTCGAAGATCAGAATCTTTGATGTAGATTTCACAGCGAAATCCATCGATAACCCTTTTCAATCAGTGTTTCTCATGACAAAGTTTATCGATCATCTTCTTTAGATCAATACCAAAATCAGCATCGATGGTTTCTAAAAAACACTAGGGTTTTGGCATGATCTGTGCTGGTGATATGTTTTTTGAGATTTCATCTCTATCCATAAAATCAGACTGCTTCAAACACATACTTATTAGGTCTTAACGTGTTTGCCTGCTCTGATACCAATTGAAAATACTAGGGGAACCAAAATACACCACCAACTTTTACGTAGGCAATCTGTATGGATAAACTCAACACAACTTCGAGAGTAAAAACTCAATCAAGGAAAATGTCTAGAGTTATATCTCTCTCTATCTCTTGTTGTTAAAACGTTTACAGAATTGAACCCGTGAACCTAACTACAAAGAGAGTTCTTGGACAGTACCAAAGACCAATATCCAAGGATCAATCAAGTCTTATCCAACAAACTAGGTCGGACCTATCTACTGTGATTGATCAATGCACAACCTGTGATATTTCAATTATAAAGATAAACAATATAATGCAGAAAAAGAAATAACACAAACACTAGAAATTTTGTTAACGAGGAAACCACAAATGCAGAAAAACCCCGGGACCTAGTCCAAATTGAACACCAAACCGTATTAAGCCGCTACAGACACTAGCCTACTACCAATTTACTTCAGTCTGGAATGTAGTTGAGCCCGAACTCAGTATCCCACTGATTCAGGTACAGTCGCGCTCTTTACGCCTCTTGGATCCCAGCAGGACTCTACGCAATTGATTCCCTCAGAAGGAGTTCCACCAACTAAGAGTTTCTTCAACTCAATTGAAGACTTTAAACCAAAACTGGCTCCCACATATTAGGCCTATAATTGATTTCCTGATTTACGATCGAAACGGATGATCAGATCAAACGTAGGATCAAGGTGATGAAAATCGATAACAACTTGACTGAAGTCTGTCTATCCTCAAAATCCGGACTTATGCAACCCGAAGTGCAACCTAGATTATTATTCACCTCAGAAATATAAAACTTGCGGAATCACAAAGTTTGAGACGAAGAGAACTTTGTGATTTCTATCTATCTTGTTCAAGTGATAAATCAACAATCGAAAAATTTCAGGATACTCAAGTTATCAAGATAAAAGATAATTGGACCTGACTTCACGAATCCCAAAGAAGTATTTGATAGTCGCTAAACCCTAAAAGGGTTTCTGGAAAGGACGACTCTAGATACAACTAGGACACACCAAAAAGTAGTGTCGGGATTCAAAGATCCCAGTTGCCAAGAGTACCCCTTATATAGACATTCAAAGCATATATTGCTTTAGGTTTAAGCTAAGATAACTTTGGAACCAAGCAAACAATATTCATTGTTAGATGAAAACTTTGAGTCTTATTCACATAAACAAGATATACACTCTGGTTAGGTAAAACGTCACCGAACCATGTATAAAGACTATGTCCAACATGGTTGGCCGAACCTAGCCGATTTGAAATTATAAGCTTAACACTCATTTTCATGAACACAAACACATTGATCTCGAGTCACAATTATGTGATCAAATAAGTCTAGTGTATTTATAGAGAATTGATCAAACGCATATCATCTCATAGAAATAATTTAATCGCAATTGAATCACAATCGACATAGTTGGTAAATGCACAAAGTACAAAAACTTGATTCGTTCTTGAGTCGGTTGAGTCAAGGTACACGGACAGGTTTGCAAACTTATAAGAAAAACCGAGTTCCGGAGTTGACAGAACTTTTTCAGTTCACGTACCGGTTTGCAAACTTAGGTGCAACACTAAGTTCCGGAGTTGACAGAACTTTTTCAGTTCATGTACCGGTTTGAAAACTTAAGACTTTTACCGGTTCCGGAGTTCACAAAAATTTTTCAGTTTGCGTACCGGTTTGGGTACTAAACTGGTTCTAGAACATAAAATTATATTGGCTCGCATACCGGTTTGAATACTTTAACCCGGTTCCCTTACCACAGTTCCAAAATGGTTTGCATAAGAATATGCATACCTATTCGGATCACGAAACAAACAGATTTTCCCATGATGTGCATATGAGTATGCGTATCATACAAATCTGAAAGTCGATATATAGCTACTCCGCTACGTGTACAAGTACATGTAATACGGCTTCAAACATATAACAGTTTTCTCAGTTTGTAAGACTGATAACATTGTCTTGTATTCCGAATATAGTAGTTCTATATTTCTCTAAATCAATTCAAAACATTGCTGAATAACATCAATGCACATATCACTGTTCCAGGCTATTTTTGAATGATAAACTTGAATCATGATTTGGTTCCGAACAATAAATTGTTCTCCACCGAAATTGTTTAAGTATGAACAAATGTTCATTAAGCTTAGTAATTATATTTTGTGAAATTCGTAAACTAAATAACTAGTTCTCGACTTGAATTTCTTGTCTATGCAAGCTAGTCTAATTAGTTATGTGACAAACGTCTCATGGATAAAAAAGTGAATATAACTTGAGAAATAGGTGGTTTAGTCTTCACTTACCTTTTGTTGATGAAATTCTCCAAAAGCTTCGGTTGATCTTCACCTTCAAATGGTATAACACAAATGATGACTATCTCGTTTCTCAACTACCTCTATCCTAGACCGAGACTTAACTAATTGTAGACTAGAAATCAAGATATAGTTTTGACAACTAAATTTGACAACAAGCTTGATATAACAACATTTGTGAGTTCGACCGAGCAATGCTCTAACAGAAAGTTTATGTAATTACCTTGAGAACAAGATGCAAGAAACACTTTGGATCTTGCATCAGATCTGATTGTAGCATTGCATTCAGAAATGATGATTTCTTCACTTAAAAAAAGACTTCACCAAAAGAGACTGAGGGAGATCTAATCCTGATTGATATTGCAAAATCATGATAATCTGGTCCAAGACCACCAAGAAATATAACTAAAAAGGTCATTGTCAAAAATTCTTGATCCACACTTAGCTAATTGATTTGAGATTTTCTCAATATCATAAATATATGTAAATACCTTGGAGGATCCCATTTTCATGTTTTGTAAGTGAGTTTTCAATTGAATGGTGTGAGCTGAAGAAGAAGCACCAAATCTATTCTTTAAATTATCACATAATTCCTTAAAGGTTGTGGAATCCGAGACAAAAACAACGAACTAGCAGAAATTGACGCATTGAGAAGTAAAAGAACACATGTATCTTCATTTTGCTAGATAGAATGATTTAGATTCACGGTTGGAGCATATCTAGTTCCAGATGCAATGAATTGAGCAGGACATGGATTTGATCCATCAACATAACCAAGAATATAAAATTTACGAAAAACTGGAGTAAGTAAAGACTTCCAGGTTAAGTAATTATCCTCCCGAAGTTTAATAGAATGATATTTGCAAGAGTATGAAGGGGGGACTAAAGTAATTACAAAATTTGTAGATTCAATACGACGAGACATTGTTGTTGAAGATCAATAACAGATGAAAATTAACAAGGTTTGAATTTGTGAAAGATAAAAAACTTGATCAACGGAAGAAAATCAAAACTTGAAAACCAGAAATTAGGTTTTCATCCTGATAATTGTGGTGAGAGAATCAAATCAATTTCATTAAGCAGTAAAGATGAGTTACAATTATTTTTAATATTATAGAGTTTAGAGAGACAAAGATAACAATGTTACTAGCTGTCATACACTCACTGGACAAAGACAGAAGCCCAGTAAACACTAAACACGTGGACTCTATCAGTTACATTTAACCAACTGACTCAGGTAAACATAGTGTAAGAAAATTTACAACATTATCTCCATTGGCATGAAGCTTGTTCCAGACTCTGGATATAAGTACCGAAAATGCCCGCGGGTTGTACCGCAACACACAAGGGGGTGGGACCCACACTAAACCCACCACTACAAATCCGCCGGGTCATAAAGGAAGCCATCCCATTTCTTCCTTGCGGTACAACCCGCGAGATTGAGCCCGCGGTATGTGTATCACTTCCGTATAAGTAGCCTCTTATATAAATGACACCTCATCACCCGTAATAAATTTTATTATGTAAACAATTATGAATAATTTGTTTCTTTCTAATGAGTCCATGTTAAATGGTTCTTTTTTTTTTTTTAAATCAAGAAAGCCTTCATGCCCAAAGTTTGAAAAGGGTTTACGTACTCTTTTAAAACTAAAATAAATTTTGGGGTTCATTTGCGTTTGATAATGTGCATGTTTGGGAACAGAGTCCGTACCCTTCACTATTTTTGGCTGTTACAATGAGATACACCAAAACGACAGAGAAAGAAAATATATATATACACGCAAGTATAACAAGGAAAATCAAACTACGAACCAATAAACACAAGAAGAAAAAACGTAAATGAAGAACAAATTCATCGAGGATTGACCGTGCTTATATCACTTATATTTGACGATGTCTTCATTGTTTACGGTGAAATCCCAAAGCTCGCCATATTTTTCGTTGAAGTCCCATATATCCATGGTGTTGTAATCAGCTATAAGCTTGTCTCTAGCTCCTCTCTCCATATTGTAAATTTGGGGTTCAAAGTTATGGGGTTGATCTGGTTTATCCATCTCTATTATGCAAAATATCACCACAAATATGCCTGCTCCAATGTACAAGTATTCCCCCTAAAAGAAGTGAAAATAGATTAACTGGTATGAATATGATGGAATAAGAGAATTTCATTTATTTTGGTCTAGCAACTTAATTTTTGTATGATATTTTTGTTTAATTTTTGTATGATATTTAGTTATGGGAGTTATTTACCGGGACATTAAAAGCTAAACCAGCCGTTACTGCCGGAAGGAACAGCCACGAAATCAACCCTGCACAATAAACGATGGACAAAAATATTTAAGACCAATTCTATTGAGATTTGAGACTATCCTTTTGTTAAGTAAAGATAGGTAAGGCAATATACCCTGGAAGCCAGTGGGAGGTTCTGCTGCATTATACTCTTCCGATAGTGATTCAAAAAATGTGGCTGCAGTGCGAAAACAAAAACAAGTTTAGATTAGCCAAGTTCCTCATCGATTAGCCAAGTTCCTCATCGATGGAATACTCTTGGAACTTTGAATATTGACAAAGAGATAGATAAACAGAACTTTGAACCAAATGCTAGGGGTCTTGTAATTTTGAAGATTGTTTTTCTTTCTAAAAACGATAATAGTGATCAGAAGGAATCATACTAACACACATTTTTACAATAAATATTGTTAATCATATGAATTTCTACAGATTACACTAGTCGATCAATTAAAGATACAAACAGATGTCCCTGAAGTATAGCGTTAAAGTCCTGAGTGAAGCACCAAATTCTCTATCGAAAGATTGGAAAAAAAGAAGAAGAAGAAAAACACATAAGAGACACACGGCATCTTACCTTTCGATTTTTCACCTTCAAAATACGTATGGTGCCCATCATACTTCCCAAATACAAAATCATCCTAAAAAACCCAAATAGCAAACGAAAATTTTATGTTATAACAAAATAAGTTAAATTAGTTACTTGAAGGAAGGAGAGAGAGAATTTTAATTACGATATCAATTCCGTTGGTTGCCCAAGGGTCACGTTTATCTTCATTAAGATCAGGCTCAATGTCAGTCAATCCAGCATTCAGTCTTGTAGAGGAACTTGGATTTCTACTAGACTTGTGATGTAGAAAACCTAGGGAAGCTACTGGTTTTGGGTTGGAAGCGACCTTAATTACTCTAGTTTCAGAACCCTTGGAGATGATTTTGGGGACTGAACTAAATGAAAGAACAGATGGGGTTGCAGAAGCTGCCATTTCAGCCGACTTATTTTACCTACTTAATCTTGTAACTAAAATAAATAATTTTTCGAAATCATTTCATACGATTTTCTGTTAGTTATTTTGAGTGAACACAGTGCATCAACGGACACCCTTATCTGGTCATCTGCTTAGAGTTCCTTGTGTTGGTGCAATATCTGCTTAGAGTTCTTTGTGTTGGTTCAATAAAATGTCACGTGCAAATTTTTGTCCGGTGATGCAAGGGGTGCGGTGCGTAGAGAGTTAATTTTGACCATGATCTGCCTTTGGTAAGCTTAAAGAACCGATATAGAAGTTCCAACAGTTTGGTGTCTGAGATATCATTAAGCTAGATGACACTGGGAAACACACGATAGAGTTGAAGGATGAATGATGAGTGCAAAGTTCAAATTTAGTGAACGGCTCTAGTTCGTGATTAACATAGGAAGAACTGATTGGATTTTAACATGGCAAGAACTGATTGGATTCCTTAGCTAGCAAGTGGCAACAAAACGTAGTAACAAACTCCTCTGAAGTGGAATCAAGAGTTTACAAGAATTCGCCAGCTTTATTGGCAAACTCTGTTTGAGGCAAACTTGGCCTAGTGAGATCACGGAGCAAGTCAAACAGAAGCATCACTCAGATAGTCAGATCACACATCAGAATCACAAAACCATATGAACATAATACCGTGATTATTGTGATAATACATAGCTATCTTGCCCAAAATTCTACGAAAATGCTCTTCTACAGTGATTGGTTTGTATTTCACACTACAACATGAATAAATGCATGGGTTGGTTTGGCAGGGGAAAATTACCACATAGTTGAATTAAGATAATGTTATAAATTTTTCTCTTTGCTGGATGGAATCTTGTTATCTTGTTTCTCGTCAACAATATCACTGACTGCTTTGGGTTTTTCTGCAGGGGCTTCTTCTTCCTTGAGAGGTTCCGGATCTTTTTTCAACTCTGTTTCAAACTCCTTTGCTGCCTGCAATATTAATACCAAATTATCAGTGTAAAGAAGTCCTGAAGCCAAGACATGGTTATAAATGATGATAAGACATTCATGCACGGTGCTTTTACACAATTATCACTATGAAAAATTGCCAACCGATCAATTTTCCTAAAACTCATCCTATATCATGCCATCATTCACCAAACAACTTCCTAGAACCCATATAAGGGAGAGACACAACTAAGGCCAATGAATCATAAGACTCCAAATAGACTAGCAGTGTTAGAAAATCCAATAGCTATCCTAATAGACTCATTCCATAAACCCCCCAAGATGTGATAAAGAGAAAGACCCGTCTCTACGACACAATGTAGCACCTTTCCCCAGAATCCCCACACAGTGTTTTCACAGAATTTGGAGGTTCAACTGTAAACCTTCGCGAACAACAGACCCATTAAGTCAAGGGAGAAAATTACAAACAAGATAAAGGTGCCACATACACTAAGATATACATTACATTACGTATCCCAACACCATTATTATCCTCTTTTCACTTTTCAAGGATATTGAGAAGAGTATGCGTAAGTTGAGTTACATATTTGTCGTCGAAAAATATTGCTTAAAGTACATAACCAAATGCCTACATTTTCAGCTCAAAGAAATAGCTTTGGAAGGATCCAATAAACGGAATCGACTGCCGAATACCATAACCAAGAGTTGCATGCTAAGATCCTCAAGGATCAAGGCCTTATCGCAGATACAACTTAGCTACATATCTCTTTTGTTTGGACTCTTTCTACGGGTATATCTTTAGCTAAGATGTGAACATATATATTCCACCACCAGTCTCCATGCCATTGTTACATCAGTTCTCACCCTTTGGGTGCTTTTAACTTGCACCCAGTGTTTTATGTTTTTGAGCACGAAAGTTCCTACCCAGATTGATATCTCAAGCACCCTAAATTAAAACATAGACCTTCCTTCACTACTCGAACATACAAAATGATGGGACCAACTCTGGCTCCTTCAATACAACACTTTACCGTATTGACATTCAGCCCTCAACATCCAAAACCTATGATATGAACTAGGGTAGTTCAATCTGATTATAGTTTTTCAAAATTACGCAAAAACCAAATCATATACTGTTTTACAACAATTGTGAGGTAATTCATAGATCACAAAATCGAACATTTTCATCTTAGCATAAGTAATACATACATACTCATTAATATAATAGGCAATTGTGAACATACATCTTAGCATTAGTATACAATGGAGGAAACAAAAGATTCAACGCCATCCGAAGACAGAAATCATACGCCAAGGGAGACAGTGCTCTAAACAAGAAATAGGTTGCAGCTTGTACTTGGATAAGCGTCGTAATGAATAAATAGGCATGTTATATAACTTTCAATTCTTATCAATTTCCAAGCATGATGAAAAAAGAGTATACTGACCATGAGTTACATTTCTGGCAGCAACGCATGTTCTTACGTTTAAGATACCAAACCAAAAATGCCTGCTCAAGCAAATAGCTTCTAAAGCTAGGACCCAGAAAAACATTCTAAGTTCTAAATATTAAAACCAAGAGTTGCATAATAAAAACCCCGAAGGATCAAGGTCTTACCCCAGATACAATTTAGCAACATCCGCCAACATATCTATTTCGATTGGATTCTTTCTAGGGGTATACCTTTAGCTAAGATGTGAACATGAATATTCTCCCACCAGTGTCCATGCCGTTTCTATATTCCATCTCACTCTTCTAGAGCTTTTAAGGTGCACCTAGTGAACCGTGTTTTTAGAATATAGAGATTCCTTTCCTATATGATATCCCAAGCACCCTACATGAAACTATACAGATGTTTTTTCTTTGCTACTGGAACATACAAAATGAGAAAGCGCCAACTCATGGTACTTCGATTGAACAATTTTGCTTATTGACCTTGAGCCCTCAACAATAGATAGTAATCAGGATGCCTTTCACATGAACTAGCCTAGTATAGTCGGCATGTACTTGAGTTGATTACAACATATAGTGTTTTATAACAATTGTGACGGAATCGATAGATAATAAAAATCGAACATTTTCACCTTAGCACAAGCAACACATACATACTCATGAAGAACACACATAAGCATCTACAACAGCATTTCAAAATTCTACCAAATTTATCACATAGGAGTATTAGCTACCGAAATCAAAACCCAAACCCTATAATAGTAAAATAAACAATTACTGACCTGTTGAAAACTTTTAACAGTTTTCCCGATACTTCTCCCAACTTCAGGTAACTTCTTAGGACCAAAAACCAGAGCTACAACACCAGCGATAACAGCTAGTTCTGGAACACCAAGACCAAACAAACATTTAACATTCATACCCGCTTGACCGTTATTATTATTTCTGCTCAAAACCATACAATTTGTATTCTTCTTCATAAACAAAGATCTACTTCCATTATTGAAGAAGACAGAATTCCTTGAACATATTTTTATTGATGATGGTGGTGGTGATGATAGTCTTGTAATTGAGATATTTGGTGAGGATAAAGTTAACGAGATCTCCATTTTTCTTTCTTTCTTTCTTTCTCTTTTCAGATTTTTTTTTCAGAACTCCAGAAAAATGAAGATAACACAATCAGATAGAAACAGGCTAACGTGCGCGGATAGCGTAATACCCATCGTACAGAGATTTTGTCCACGTGGAAATTCCCGCCTTAATTAAATACTAGGGTATCAACCAAGCCTTCGGCCTGGTCTCAACCTCTCCTACGCCTTCGCCGTGTCGGTGTTTTAATTTTAGTCGTGGTTTCACTAAACCAGTATTGGTGCAAGCATTGGGGATATTCTTATGCGGGGAGTTTGTTTTTTCACGAAATACTAAAATAAAAAACTAACAAAATCATCCAATCTAAAGAAATATTAAAAATTACATGTACCATACAATCTAGAAAATTAATTAAAAGAAGCATCAAATTCTACAATAATACTTCAGATACACTACATTTTTGTTACCGTATCTAAAGACACATTTGATTCATTTGGCAACAATAAAGTAATCCTACTTGCAGCAAGACACACCGACAATGCGACATATAGCTGACCATGGCTAAATACGGAGTACGTAAATCAATGCCCACATACTTCACCGATTGTCCTTGTGATTTGTTAATAGTCATCGCATATGCAACTCGTATGGGGAATTGACGTCTTTCCATTTGTATGTTTAGCTCGAAGTCAAGGTTGAAAAGTTATTCGGGGATGAATACTACTTCACCGGCTTTTTCTCCAGCTTATGATTTTAGCTTCAATCACGTGTCGTCCGCACCTCGTCACCACCAGTCTTGTACCATTACAAAGGCCTTCTTTCGATGCCAGATTTCTCAGCAACATAATGGGACATCCAACTTTAAGGTCTAGCTTAAATGGAGGTGATCCTGGTGGGCTCAAATTGTTGAGAAATTCAGTTGTAAAATCCGAATCCCTTCCATGATCATCCCGAATCATTTTGTCAGCAGCAAAATACGTGTAAGTCTCCCCATGTAATCTTTCTAATGTGTCCATATTAATCTTATGGACGTCTTCATTACGTGGAGATAAAATGATCCTCTCGGTTAAGTATTCGGTTGACATTGGTTCATCCATTCCCAACAGCGGATACACCGAAGATATTAGCTCATGCATGTTTTGACATCTACCCATTGTCGATGGCGGATTAACAACCTCTTCGGGGTTCGTTCCAATCTACATATCAATTAATCAGAATTAAAATAGTTATGTCTACGATAAATATAGTTTTACTCAATGAAATTTCTTTACCTCAAGCAAGTAGTCAGCAAACTCCAAATTTTCCGGTTCCTGCTCCAATCGCATATTTTGGTTTAGCGTCAAGACAGTAATGTAATCCCAAAGCAATGAACCTCTTATAAATGCTCCAACAGTTTGTTCTCGACTTGCATTCGAGACCACCGGTAAAGTTTGTCTAAAGTCTCCACCCAAGACGACTGTTACACCTCCAAAGTGTCTGTCATCACTGCGAATATCTCGTAGTAGGCGATCAACTGCTTCCACACAAAATCTATGTTGCATTGAAACTTCATCCCATATGATCAATCTTACTTCTTTAAGCATCTGGGCGTAATCCGAGTCTTTACTAATACTAATACTGTTATCGTCTTGGACTTCAAATGGAATCTTAAAAGTGGAATGTGCTGTTCGACCTCCATCAAGAAGTAGTGAAGCGATACCAGATGAAGCAACAGTTAAGACTATTTTTCCATCTTTACGACAGCTTCTTGCTATTGTGTTGTACAAAAAAGTTTTTCCAGTACCTGCACTGCCATTCAGAAAAAACATTCGTCCATTGCGATCATTTACAGAATCCACTATCGCATTGTACGCCGAACGTTGTGCGACATTCAATTTCTCAATATCTGACTGAATCACCGAATCACTTAATGCAAACTGAAGTTGTCTATGGTCCCAAATGTATCTGTTACCTACTATTTGACCCCAATCATGTCTTGGTCTCGGCATTGATTCATATTTTTCTAGTTTTTTTCCAGATCGTTGAAGCAGTTGATCCAACAGGTATAATCCGTAATCCATTGCCAGTTCATCTGTTGGATTCTGGATGTTAAACATTGTTCGCAATCTATGTGGTAGATCATCACATATATTCATTCCAAATTTCGCCCACAAGACCTCCGGTCTTGATGGATTACATTGTGATAGGATAATACAAAATAGTTTCCTCAGCTGATTTCCGGTTTGCATAACCACTGCTTCTTGAAGACATTTTTCTGATTCTCCATCATGTGCTAAAATCCCAAGTGCAATACATGAATCTTGAAACGTATTGTGCACCTCGTCTACGTCTCCATTACTTACGGTCTTCAAGTCTTCAAAAGAATTAGCACCTCTAACAGTTGTGAGTAACATACGTAAGTAGTACAACTCTCCAGCGTTAGGGCTAACAAAATACATTCTTCCAATTGCAAATCCTTGTTGTCTAATTTTCCACTCTTTATCCTTTTTACTCCATACAAAGTGTTGCGGGAACTCTTGATAAGTATAGGCCGGTGCAGTAGGATTTTTAGCATAATACTCAAAATAACCCATTAAAGTCGTCTTATGTTCTTGTGCTGTTCGTATAACCGAGGTCATTGATTGCCTTGCGTTATAAACCACCCGTTGCTTATTTTGTAAATGAATTGCCAACCGTTGTACTGCAGGATATTCTTCATGCAAGTGGTACTCAAGTAAACGCCATACAGCCTCCGGTGGTCCAATGTACCTTGCATCAATGTATTGTTGAATCTCGTCATGTTCTCCCAAAACCATCGTAGCTCGGTCACCACCTTTGTGAATGTATTTGTTAATATATACAGCCCTTATGCCTGCACATATTTCAACATTGATGTGGCAATTGAACATTCTTGACAGATGCGGGTTATAGGGAACAACATCTATATTATACGCCTTTTTGTTGTTTCTGACAGTTACTTCTATTCCATCCCGACGACGACGATAACTGGGATACCCACCCTCGTCCAAAGTTGTTGTGTCGGTGTACTTCTTTGGATATCCTTTCGTACATTTTCCTTTTGACATACATGCTGCACCTGGATCTCGTTCTCCACATGGACCATGAACCATACATTTGCTTACGGTGTCAAATAGTATTGGGTCATTTTTCTCATCCGGAAATTCAGCAGAGACAAATCTATCAACCATTTCTGCCGTACGAATTTTTTCCGAATCTTTTAAAAATATAAGAGCATGCATATGTGGTAGCCCACGTTTCTGAAACTCGATTGTATAAACATGGGCGACAACCGTGCCGAACACCTTTTTTTCCTTTATTTCTTTCATCAATGCTTTTCTTTTCACTCAAAACTCGAGCCACCAAGTCGGGACGATCGGTGACACTCGATTGCCAATAAGTGCATTTTTATTTCGGCCAATTTGGGTTTGCGATCATTGTAAGAAAAATATCCGGATGGTGGTGAAAACGTGTAATAGCCATCGAATCCCGATATATCTCGTGCATATGCCTTCCGCTCCCGTGTGTGAAGATGGTAAAATAACAGGATTACCTCTATCACCTGGATTCAAATCGGCATTTGTCATATCTGCAATGCAACTGTACTGGTCAGAACGCAAAGTTGGCTGGTTGAATCTGAGCCATGCCAACTTACTCTGCTCTGTAGCTGCCCATGCATCAACTAAGAACTCTTGAAATAGTTTTCCGGCTCTTAAGATGGTGGAATATTCTTCGGTGCGTTCAAATATGCGGTAACTATAATACTCCATTTGAGATAATTTGGTGTTCGTATATGTTTGGGTGATCGCATCCCATTGCCTCATTGTCGGTGACCATCCCAGCTCACCAAAAGGAAATAGTAAAACATAATGTAAAGGCAAGTACGCCGGATGACACTCCGAAATTTGTTTCAACCCGTTGTTTTCTCTCAAATGCAATATGATATCTCGCACCCCAGTCTCCTTATAAGTTCTTTCTGGAACGATAACCGCAATCTCATTTGCTGTCGGAAGATTATAACGCCTACTATCGGTTGACTTGTTATATTGAAGGGAAACTCTGATATTCTGGTCGACCTGACTCATCTGGTCTAAAATTGCATAAGCCTGACGATTCTTGGTATAAAAAACATTGAATTGGAGCATAGTATTCTGAATTGTCTGTAGGACATTCATATTTAACTGAGGATTTCGTTCTCCGCGGACAAACAATGCAAAAGCTGGATCATAGATGTACAGTTGGGAGTAAACCGCCCTCCTCTCAGTCCCAGGAGCTGGTAGAACACCTTCGGTTAAATATCTCAACTCCCCATGTATTGAGAAAGGTCTAGGACCTCTCCCTTTCAAAGCTCTTGTATCTAATTTGCATCCAAGGCTAGTAAATGCATTTGCCGCATTATACTCTCGAATATATGTCCGAAACGATACTGATTCGGCGTCGGTTCCGTCAAACAATTCTCTGAATGCTATAGGTGGTTCACGTAGTAACGGTAGGCGAACTTTTCCTTGGAGACAACATGATCCAAATTTCGGGTTTATTAAAGATGAATTTGTGAGTTTTTCGCCATCCAAAGGCAACGCCCGCGAGTGCTTACATTTGACGTCCATTTGTCCCGAAAAATGGCGCACATCGATAGTAAGAGCAGCTCCCGGTTCTCACCTGTAGTTGGATCACATAATTCGTCCACTGTCGTAATCTACTTCATCGCCAGTAATCATCCGACACAACATCATCTTCTCCAACAGACGGCCTGCATAGTGAGAAATAGGAATCTAGTTTAGACGAACCTAAAAATAAATAAATTAATGCAATCTGTATCTTCAAATTAATCCTTACATTTCAATATTTTGATCGGTTGACGTGACACCAACTCTCCTATGTAATATAGCCGTCTGCATTGTAAATTTTGTCATCGCACGATATTTTTATATTTGAAAACTTAAAAATGATAATTGTGTATGTGTAAAATGTAAATTCTTTAGTTCACCTCTTCGCCAGACTCTGCATCTTCATGTGCATATGGTGTAGCCTCCCTTTCTCTAATTTGTATACCACTTGAGCGCATAGCCTCCCTTTCTCTAATTTGTATTCCATTTGAACGCATCCGTTTGGGTTGAGGATTCTACATTTTTGGAAATCAAATTAGTAAATATTGAAATCGTCGTGCCAAAGTTTGACAAACACGTTACTGTGTATCTACGCACCTCTTCGCAAACAGCTTTTCCCTTTCCCTTCAGTATTCGTCGTCGTTGTGCATCTGCTTCCATTTCATTTTGTGCTTCTCTCTCACTACGTTCTCGTTCTCTCATCTCTTTTAGTTGTTTTTCTATCTCACGGCGCCTCCTCTAGGCTGCTGATCTTCGAGATGTTGGTTTGCGATGTTAGAGCAATATTTTGCGCCGTTGGTGCTCCCGCAAACACACACGATGGGGATGTTCTGTTCTTTGTGTCGCATGCACATTTTCTTCTCGCTCGCAATATGCAACTGATTGATGCTGATAACATAGATTTTAAAGTAGGTTAACTAAATAATTGGGATTTTTTAATCATTTTTAGGAACATTATAGTTGATTGTTTGTTCCTAGTTGTGTATACAGTATTTAGTTGAACTTTAAAGGCCAAAAAATACATTATTATTTGTAGCTTCGTTTGGTAATCCTATATTTGTCGTCTTTTGCCTTGGACCATGTGGAAGCTTCACACATTAAAATTATAGTGATTTGCGTATGAAATTGCATAATTACTCTAAGACATTATTGTTGGTCGCAGCTACAAAACTTCCTATGTAGAATATATAGTTGTGAACATTACTTGGATCTCTCTGCTACGATGATCTTCTGCGTGATGTTCACTTTCTGTATTGTGTCGGCGCCTCTGGACTGATGACTCATTCAAAGTTGTTGGCCTTCTTTCAAGACAATTTTCTGCGTGCTGTGGTTGTTTTGTGTGTTGATCCCGTACATCTGCATTGACTTGGGTTGTTGTTTCATGTTGTGCTCGTATTTTTGCACGCCTCCGTCGTTGTCCCAATACCCTCCTCTGAAAATCCATGAAATCATTAAACTCAAAAACTTGAACATCCTAAAACAAACAACTCAAATAAATTTTCAAAGTTATGCATACATTTGCTCGGGTATCCAAATTATGTCCATTATGGAACATGCGAACTTCATAATTTATCTGATTTTCATGATCCGTGTGTCTCCTGCATTAATTAATATAAATTACAGCTAATGGATAATGTGTAGTGCGATTAAGGTTAATAATCCCTTTTTTCTTTCTTATTGATATAGGCTCTAGTCAGATGGTGGATGATCGGCATCCCACCATGAAAAACTGGTTAACTTCTTAATTCTGTCATCACGGTTACTGGATTTGTTAAAGAATATGATGGGTAATTACATCTCATCATTAGATATTGATTAATGAATGATAGTAAGTTTTTCATATGTCCCATTCATCCAAGAATTTGATCACCTAACAGACTTGTTTTACTAAAACACCATTAAATCTTGTTTTTTTCATAAATCCAATAGAGCAAATCAAATAGAGCACATAAGATGCATTATAAAAAGATTTCTTGATTCACTAAAGATACGAATGTGTCAACAGAATGGTTAGATAATTTCCGATGTATATAGATCGTCTTCTACTCACATGTTACACCTTCCACAGCATGAACTTTCAGAATTTTTTTTTTAACCGCACCCAATAAGTCTATTTATAGAGTAATGAACTCAAGAAAACTGTAATATTTGTAACTGCTCCCTACTGGAAAGCTAAAAAGCTGAAACCGCAAGGTAGTGGTTGTCAGTTATTAATTATTCAGTTTTTCTTTTAATTTGAATTTTGAAATTACATGAGAATTGTTTAATCTGCGTATATATCTTTTGGATTTCACTCAACAGCCGTCACTCATGTAGTCCATTCATGCAAAACTCAACCGCATGAGTTCAATTTTTATTTTTATTTTTTTCTTTTGTTGGTCAACATATGCTCTTGTTCTTGATCTTCTTAACCTACAAATCGATTCATATACAGAGAAGACAAATTTGATTCCTTGCAATGCCCAACGAAGACAAATGCATTAGTTGATAAAAAAAAACAATTGTAATGAGATTGACATTTTCTTTGCTCAAAATGATGTGCAGAATTGTATGACTCCTTTGGTAGGGAAATGTCAATGAAAAACCATTTTCGTCGACTCTGTCAGTTCTTGTAAAACCCGCTAAACTCCTGTTCGGTGACTCATTTTCTAGAGTCCTTTGTTTTAAAACTTGGTAAACATAATTCAGCGCACTAACATATTGTAAGTTCAATTTATGTTTCCAAACCAAATAAATGTAGATTCCTAATAGATAGAAAATACATAGGACGATGTTGTCGTAAGGTGCCATCCATTTTACAAAAAGATAGAAAATACATAGAGATAGATAATTTTTTGAAGAACATCCAAAATACATAAGACGATCTTGTCGTAGTACAGCGCATACAACATTACAAAGCATTTCAAACGCTTATCTAATGTCTTTTCTTCTCTTATCCATTTTGATAGTACATTTTCTTCACCACGTTTGAGAATGTATAAGTGTTTATGAGGAGCATGTGACGCCAATGAGGAGCACGGACAACAATCTGAGTATAAGTGATTCATGAGTTTTATGCATTTCATCAATGAATAATTGCATGGCCACAAAAATATACTCGGTTTACCTTGTGTTTTTGTTTCCATTCACCCCCATAATGCAAACTAAGATATACTCGGTCTGCCATTTGCCGATCTTTCTACAAACAGAGATAATTTGTATTAGCAAGTAAGCAACAGACGTGTAAAATCCGAACGGTAAAAAGTTTGTTTAACGATGGTTTCTACCTCCGGAGTCGCAACAAATTTTATTTTCCCTTCCTCAGTAATTATCTGCTTGTCCTCAATGGGCTATCATCATCACCGTAATCAAGTTCTCAAAAAGGCTTTTAATCGGATACAAAAATTTAATAAACATATATCAAACTTGAAAGAGATAAACCTTCATATCATGGAAGTCGATCATCACACCATTTCTACATAAACATTTAATCTGCATTTCAAATTTACATTAGAATGAGATGTGATTTGAATCATTAACAAATTACGGTAAACCCATGAGATTTGTTAATTGAGTTTGTTACCGTGTAATCCAAGTCTATGTCCATCTGCTATGAAAAAAAAAATAGTCAGAAAAAAAATAGGAAACACATCTAAGCCTTAAAAAATATTCACTCAATTTGAACATACCTCCCCATATATGGATAGACACGGATAATTGCTTTCCAAGAAGAAACCACGTTTTGCTATTTTTTTAATCCTCATAGATGAGGATATACCGGATGTCCGTCGTACCTTGCTGGATAGCTTCTCTGCTCTAAGGTTTTCAATTTGCAGGGCTGCTTCCCATCTCCGAAGCTGTTGCCTTTCTTTGTTCAATTGCATCAGCTTTTTGGCAAATTTAATCGTACTAATTGACCTAGTGGGTTCGCTTCCGGAAACTCTATTTAGCACGATTTTGGTGCGCTTATGGCTTCGGTATATGTAGTTGTGCATATATTTCAGCATCCCTGTGCTTGACGAATCGCCGGAAACAGTCCTTAACACCACTTTCGTGCGGTTTCGTCTTCGATAGACGTAGTTGTGCGTATATTTCACCGCATACATATCTGCAATCAATCAGTTTGTATCAGTTTGCAACATGAAATTGGTTTAAAACGAAGACTGAAGAAATTGTAGAATCAGTGTAAAACCGGCTAAATGGTAGCAGTTTGGTTGGAATTTATAAGATATTATGACGTAAGTTAAGTAAGTTATGAGTTGGTTTCTGCAACTGAAGATAGTAGTGGGATGCATCCGATAGTTTTAAAATAAAACCCTAATGGTTTTATCACCTTTAAAACCGCCAACCCCAAGGAAGACTTAATCCAGACGAACATAGGTCAATGGACGGTAGATAGCTATCCATTTTAGTTAACTAACGCTGCAGATTTTCTCATGTTGGATTAAAACATCATGACCCCTAGTTGTGTTTCCAGACTCCATCCCGGCCGCTCTTTGTCTCCCCCAAAAAGGCAACTGTGTCATAGTTAATTGATAGGCGCTGCCCATAACCGACTCAACCCACCAACCCACACCCGCCTGAAATTACCCGCACCCGATACAACCCACCCAGGAGCGGGTCGACTATGGGTCACAACATCAAAACCCATCATATGGTGGGTTGACTTTGGGTGACAGCTTCCCTCATCCGACCAACCCACCCGCCTAAATATTTCTAAGTTAATTCTAACCCTTAGATTACCTATCCTAGATGAACCACATCCGTTGAAGTAATGATATGCAATGCCCTAACCCTAATCATCGCTAGCTTCTCTTCAGTTCCCTTCAGCGGCAACCTCTTCTCTCTCTCTCTTTTAGACTCAGTTTTTTTTTTCACTTTCTCTTCGCTTTTAAGGAACTTCTTATGATGTTAATTGTCTAGACTTGACTTGGGGTTAGCTTTTTGATAAAAGCTATTACATCCAATCTGTAAGAGTCTTAGTTATTTGTATATATGTAAGTTTAACGATAAGGCTGTAAGTCTGTAACTGTAATGTAATGTTCATTGTATTTTATGGTGGGTAACCCACCACCCACCCAATCCAACCCACCATAATTCACCCTACCCATTTTAATGTTGGGTTGGTTGCGGGTGACAGCTTCTGTTACTCGCCATCAGCGGGTTGGGTGGTGGGTGAGGCCAAAACCGACCCAATCCAACCCATGTGCAGCCCCAGTTAAATAACATACACGCTTGCTGATACGGTGTAATTCATGAAGTCGGCATCTGGCTTCTTAATATGTTTTATCCGTCGATGCGAAAGAATTTAACAACCAAGATTGTTTTGTAAAGTTGGTAGGATTTTAGTTGGGATTGGATAATCTTGCCCAATATAATAAACCCTGGTGTTTCAAAACCTTGCTCAAGTCTTCTTCTTCTTCTTCTTCTTCTTCTTCATAATCAGATTTGTTTTGAGAGATTGGGAAAAGTAAGGTAAATGGCAATTGCAGCACTAAAAACGAGTTGTTTTCTTAGACAATCGAAGGGAACTGAAGAGAATTTATTTGTTCGTTTTCAGATTCAGAAGAAATCAGTTGTTTCAATTAAATCTTCTTCTACTCCAGCAATGGCTTCCCTTAGTGTTTCTTCACCTGCTACTATTGGTTTATCTGAAACATTTGCTAAACTCAAAAAACAAGGCAAAGTAAGCACCCTTTTGATCTCTCATTTATGGGTTTCATACTTTGTTATTCAATATAGATCTACAATTTTTCAAAATTTTTGTTTCTAATTTGATTTTCATGTCTAAGTTATTAAGGGTTTTTTCCTTTTTCTTTTCTGGAAGGTTTATTCATATGAATTAATGAGGTTCATGATGGTATTATACTGCTCTAATGAAATCCTCTGGGTTTGACTCATATGAATTAATAAGTTGTTTTATGAAGTCAGTGTAAGAAAAATAATCTACTTTTATATACCTTTCCAGTTGCCAGCTAACTTGGTAATTCGAATTTGAAAGAACATAAATTGCGATTGGTTTTGAAGTCAATTGGGCAAATTGGTACTGTACAATGTTTAGGTCTAATGGTAGGATTTGATTTTCTTGGTCATTTATTGTTTCTTACTAGGTGAACAGGGGAGCTTCTAATAGCTATTTCTTTTCGAAACTTTGATTCAGCATTTCTTGTTGGATTAACTAACGCTGTTTTTATTGAAAAGGTGGCATTTATTCCTTACATCACTGCTGGTGATCCTGATCTATCAACAACTGCTGAAGCACTAAAAGTGCTTGATTCATGTGGCTCGGACATTATCGAATTGGGAGTTCCATATTCTGACCCTTTGGCCGATGGTCCTGTTATTCAGGTATCATGTAATTTCTCATTTCTTTTATGGTTTTTTACATCTTGTTTTTTTATTTCAGTGATTTCAGATTCTTGACTCTTATTGTTTCATTTATAGGCTGCTGCTACACGTTCATTAGCAAGGGGAACCAATTTTGATGCCATCCTTTCCATGCTAGAAGGGGTTAGTTTTTAGCTATCAAAGATTTGCACATTCGGTTTACCCTGGCATTCTGTTAAACAATGATTTAGAGAGATAGGTGCTGGATAGAATTCTAATATAAAATTTCCACCGTTGACTGAGTAGGTGGTTCCACAATTATCTTGTCCAATTGCTTTGTTCACTTATTACAACCCTATACTTAAGCGTGGTGTTGGGAAGTTCATGACTACCATAAAGGATGTTGGTGTTTATGGTAATATACAGCTCAATTTCAAACAAAATGTTGACAGTTTTTGGTTAAGTGGGATAATGTTTCATCTGTTCTGATGTATGTTTGTTAACATTGTTCTGTTCTAAGATCAAAACTAAAATAACTTCAGAAGCGAAAGTGTCTCATGGTATCACCTAGTAACCGTTTAAATATTATTCATTCCCGGTTCTTTTCAGGTCTTGTGGTTCCAGATGTTCCTCTGGAGGAAACTGAAATCCTGAGAAAAGAAGCTTTAAACAACAACATTGAACTGGTAATGTCTCTTATTTGGATATTCTGTTTCCATCTCTACACATTACTTATTTACGTGACTGAAAGAAGAATTTTTAGTAAAGTGACTTTTGGCTTATGATATTTGTTTACGTGCTAACGAAACATACTCACATGATTTGGTTCGTGATTGGAGGTCCTGCTCACAACACCCACTACTCCTACCGAGAGAATGAAATCAATCGTTGATGCTTCAGAAGGATTTGTTTATCTTGTAAGTGTTTTTCTTGTTGCATGTAGTTCAATCTTTTAATGATGTTTTTTCTTTTTTGTTGAATGCATTTATAAGCTCAAACAGATAAGGGTATTTCTAATGGATTCCCGTTATGTGCAAACTTCGAAAATCTTTGTTTTACCTTCCTGTATCTTAATCATTTACTGTATTTTTTTTGGTCTTTTTGATTGAAGGTGGTTAACATAGTTTAAAGCTTTATGTTATCTTTCGCTTATTGCTTCATTATTTTACTTCAACTTATGCAATCATAAATGTGTTTCACTAGGTAAGCTCAATTGGTGTTACTGGTGCTCGTTCATCCGTCAGTTTGCGAGTTGAATCACTGCTCCAGGATATCAAGAAGGTTTGTTTCTCAAAAAATGCTTATAGTTGCTTCATTAAGTCTATCAATAGTTGGGCTCTCTACCATAGTAGCAACTCTGACCTACTTAGTGCCAGATATTTATATTATTAGAAGATTGGAAGCAGTATTTTGGACGATAACACATACAGTTTTTGTAGATGATATTGCTCGTTTGGTCCAACCATACGATAATCCTTGAACTCTAATGACTATGGTAACTTTCGATGATTTGACTATTTTCTTGGTCGATTTAATAAATTTAGTCTGTTCGCAAACAGGCATCAGGTAAACCTGTGGCTGTTGGCTTCGGAATATCGAAACCGGAGCACGTGAAACTGGTTAGTGATCGGTTCTTCAAATCCACTGCTAGTTTAAATTTCCAGCTTTAACCAGTTATCTAGAAAAATCCAACTGACAGTCCGCTTCTCCTAATATACTGTGAATATTAGGTAGCTGGATGGGGAGCAGATGGTGTGATTGTTGGCAGTGCTATGGTAAAGATATTAGGAGAAGCAAAGTCACCAGAGGAAGGTTTGAAGGAACTAGAAGCCTTCACCAAATCCCTTAAGGCGGCACTGCCTTAACAATTTTTTATTGATTTGCAAATGTCTGTAGTTCTTGTTAAAATCCACAAGAAGTTGATGGAACAAATAGCTTTGAAGTTGAAGAGATATGTAATCCGACAGTTTAAATATTAATAAAATTCTTTCGTGATTTTGACAATTGCTATTCATCGTGGCCGTACAGGCAAAATTACTAAATTTGATTGGCCGGATATGCAAAACCCACTGCAGGAGAATGTAAGCAAACAAGTCACATGATAGCCGGCTGCTATATTTTTATCCAAGGTGCTATTCACAGCTCTAAAACAACTTTCTACTCACAGCTCAACAACTTCTATGCACTACATGTCACAGCTCTAAAACAACTTTCTACTCACAGCTCAACAACATCTAAGCACTACATCTTACTCACACCTCAACAACATCTAAACCCTACATTTCCCAAATGGTGAATCCTTTCGTAGGATATCAGCTGAACAATCTTGAACCAGTGCCCTTGCAACACTTAGCAGTGAGTGCTGAACAACGCAATGAATCGAGAGATGAATATCATTTCCGATTTTCGAATGCTATAAATACTTCATATTCCTATCATTCTCAACTCATGCATTCGATAATTTTTTCTTCTACTTCGCCAAGAATCATTAAGTGTCTCAACCCATAGGCAACTAACAATCAAAATCCGCCTTCATTCGCTCGAGATTTTAGCTAGGATGATGATGACGAGTATGCTCAACCTAAAGTTCTGTTATGTGTAGAAATAACCAATGGTCACGTATCTCAGATTCAAGAGCGAAATCACTATAATTTTTTTAAAGAGATCTTAATATAATTTAAACGGGTTTACGTCTTTGTGCTTATGGTTGTCCAATAGAAAATTCAAAGATTTCATTCGCATATTTTATATTTTGAAGATCATAGGAAACTCAAGAACCAATCATTGTCAGTATTATTTGAACGTTGGTGGCCCACAACTTGTTAATATTTTGATTTTATTTTATTTTCATATGCAAAAAGTGCAGTCTGTGCACGAATTGCTAGTACAACAAGTTGTGAGCCAGGAGCCACGAGTGAAGACTTAAGGGAAAGATGTATACGAACCGCTAGTACAACAAGTTAATGCAAGTATGTGTATGTGGTATAGAAAGCTTCAGATATATGAAGCTTCAAACCCACATTGCCATGCTTCCTTTTGACATTAATCTTAGTCACCTTCAAAATTCCTTTTAGTATTAGGCAACCCAAATAGTTGAACCCTAAACTTCATCGAGTGGAAAAAAATAACTTTGCCCCGTCATTTTGACATAAGCATGTTTTCTCAAATTTTCTTTATGTATCTTCAATGTTCTCTATTAATCGGATCTACAATCATATTAATATTATTAGCGGTTTCAAGTAATTCATTTACTGGTTTCTTTCCAACATCATACTTCTAATTCGGTTATACAAAAATTTGAGTACAAGCATAACAAAAAACCCTTCATTGATTACTAGATTCTGTTTACAAGCAAAAGATAGAACACATAGAAGTAATCCAGTCCATTACGACCGAGATCAACACCTACAAGCATGCTAATCTCCTATTTGAGACCCTTAAAAATCCTTTAAGCTACTACATCATTCAGAACCACAGTCACGTTGTTCATCCCCATAATTATATCACTTCCAAGCAAAATACCAACAAGAACATCTTTCAACACACTGAAAATAAAAAACGAACAATCAAGAACTTCCTAAAACTAACATAACAAACTTACCAGCCGTCCGCATATCTCACAAGAGCAAAAAAATAACCAAATACCACAACCAGCGAGCAGATTTTTAGAAAGATCTACTCAGGAAAAACTAGTTAATAATCTTCTCACTCTTTTCAAAGCTGAAGACTTTCGGTCTTTCTGAATCCTCGAAGGTCACTCGAAATCATCATCCTCATCGCTGGTTACAAAACCTTCCTTTTCAACTGCCTTACTATGTTCATCACCACTTGAGTTGCAGTACCATAACCATCAGATGCGTCTTCACAATCTTCACATTCTTAATCCATCTCTTCATGGTCCCCCTCAGCATGCCCAACACCATCCTCAACTTGATCATCATCTGACTCTCCTACTAATCTCTCCCTCATGGTTCTTGCGAAAATGGGTGGATTTTCCCTCTCAGCCAAATACCTTTCATACCATGCATCTTCTTATCTCCTTTCTTTTTTTCTTCTCTTCTCGTCATTATCACTTTCAATTTTCTCTTCTTCCATCTGTTCCTCTTCCTCAGATTCACTTTCTGTTGCACTTCCACTCTTTACCCAAACTTTTGAATCTTCCTCGTCATCTCTCTTTTGTTGATTTCTCTCATCCCTTGATATCCTCTTTTCCTTCCACCGAGCATACTCGGGAGCTGTTAGAACACTGCTCGGTCGAACTCGCAAGCGTTGATATCTCAAGATTGTTTGTCAAGTTTAGTTGTCAAAACTATAAGTCTTGATTTCTAGTCTACTTATAGCTACGTCTCGGATTAGGATAGAATGTGTAGTTGAGCTTTAGACTTCACGACGTTCATAGATTGAAGACGAAGAACTACTAAGGGGAGCTTGTGGAACTTCATCAACAAAAGATATGTGTAGACTTGAACTCATCTATCACTCAGAAGTCTATTTATATTTTATCTCTTATTGAGACAAAAGTCGTATAGCTATATAGACTTTATATTATATACATTTGATATTTCGAGCTGAGTTTAACTCGCTTATATCTTTCTCGAAATATGTGTTGGAAAGATTTTTGCTTTAACCACGTTCATCATTATTCTTGACGAAAGTCAAAAGATGATCATATGAAAATCTGCTGGTAACATCTTACATGATTTGTGTGTGACGGTCATTTGATATAGGCTCGGAATGTTTCGTATTGATCATTCGATCACTTGAAAATTGCTTATAAGCTAATAGTTTGTGTGAGATGGCTATTATCATCTTCTAAGAATGTTTCAATGATTGAAATGAGAGTTAGGAGCTAAAACCCATGTCTGGATACATTACGGTTTGTTTACTTAGTGTACGAACTGTTTTGATGGAATTCAGGACCGGAAGTTTGCATACCCGTTCGCAAACTTATTCAACTGTTTAAGTCAGGGTACTTAAGTTTGCATACCCGTTCACAAATTGATTTAACTGTAGAAGTCCGGGAACCAAGTTTGCGTACGCGTTCGCAAACAGTTTCAACTGAGTTCGGTCCGGAGCTAAAGTTTGCATACCCGTTTGCAAACTGTTGGCTTGTGACCTGTTAGAGCATTGCTCGGTCGAAATCGCATGCGTTGATATCTCAAGCATGTTTGTCAATGTTAGTGATCAAAACTATAAGTCTTGATTTCTATCCTATTTATAGATGTCTCGGACTAGGACATAGATTGTGTAGTTGAGCTTAGAATTCACGGCGTTCATCATTTGAAGACGAAAAACTACTAAGGGGAGCTTGTAGAACTTCATCGACAAAAGGTATGTGGAGAATGAAACTCATTTATCACTTGGAAAGTCTATTTCTACTCTATCTCCTATATTGAGACATAAGTCGTATTACTATATAGTTTTCTATATACACATTTGAGATTTCGAGATGAGTTCATCTCGCTTACATATTTCTTGAAATATGTGTTGACAAGCTTTCGCTTCGACCAAGTTCATCTTGTATCATGAGAAAATTTCCGAGTAACATCTTACATGGTTTGTGTGATACAATCATTTGGTGTAGTCTTGGAATGTTTCGTTAATGATTATTTCAATATCTTGAAAATTGCTTTGATGCTAATAGTGTGTGAAAACGGCTATTGTCATCCTCTAAGAAAGTTTCAATGATTGAAATAAAAAAGCTTAGAATCATGTAACCATGTTTGGATATAAACATAGTGTGTTATACATTTGTGTGTAAGTCCAAAACCGGGAACCTGAAGTATGCATACCCGTACACGTACTGGCGGTTGTTAAATGTCTGGGCAAGTACGCATACTGGCGGAAGTCTCACGTCTGTGAATTTCTGCTGGAGTTTGGAGTGTAAATTGGTATGCGCACCCGTACGCGTACTGGCGTAACCAAACTCGATCCGGCTACTTAAGTATGCGTACACGTTTGCATACTTGAGTTGGTTACTTTCTAAACTCGGTTTTGTACATGAACCCAAACATTTATAAATTAAGGAATGCAATCTTTACAAACCGTGGCTATAATGTTCATGTATTGATTCGAGTGAATCAAATCGATTTTACTTCAATTGTGTTCTTGTATACTTCTATGAGAATATAACAATTGAACGACTCTTTAACTAGTTTCATTTGAGTCATTTGAACTAGTTATGGTTAAGATGAATAAGGTTGATGTGAGAGTAATCATATGGCTAACTTCGGTTAACTATTTGTGAGCCAACATGGTGTACACGTTTGGGTACGGTTACATAAATCTAGATGAGGGTACATTTCATTTGTGTGTAAGAAGTTAAGTTCGATCTAACGGTTGAAAGATATTAGCTTGGTTGAATCAGGTTTTTCATATAACGGTGAATATTGAATTCTTTGTTACCAAAGTAACTTGGATTACAAACCCTGATTTCAAAACTATATAAAGGAGAACTCTGGCAACTGGGAAACCTAATCCCCACACCTCCTGTGTGTTACTAGTTGCATAACTAGATTCGATTCTCCTTTAACCTTAGGTTTTTTCGAGACCCTGTAGGTTAACGACTTCAAAGACTTTATTGGGATTGTGAAGCCAAACCCAACTATTTTCTTTGTAGTTGCGTGTTCTGATCTTGCCCGATTCTATCGTATTGAGTACAATTGAAATAATTGACTCGAGATTAATTTCTCCGTTAAGCAAGATAAAAGTAATCGCAAACATCTTCGTCTCATCGTTTGTGATTCCACAATATCTTGTTTCACTAGTCGATTAAGATTATTGTGAGGTGATTGATAATACTAGGCTGTTCTTCGGGAATATAAGTCTGGAGTATCAATTGGTTCCTGTTCACCTTGATTTATGAAAAGACAGAACAAAAACTCTTGGGTATTTCTGTGGGAGGCAGATTTATTTAATCTATAAACTTTTCTGTGTGAGACAGATTTGTTTATCAAGTTTTCGACTTTGGGTCGTAGCAACTCTTAGTTGTGGGTGAGATCAGCCAAGGGAATCAAGTACGTAGTATCCTGCTGGGATCAGAGACGTTAGGAACGCAACTGTACCTTGAATTAGTGTGAGATTGATTAGGGTTCAACTACAGTCCAGTCCGAAGTTAATTGTTAGTAGGATATAGTCTGTAGCGGCTTAATACAGTGTGGTGTTCAATCTGGACTAGGTCCCGGGGTTTTTCTGCATTTACGGTTTCCTCATTAACAAAACTTCTGGTATCTGTGTTATTTCTTTTCCGCATTATATTTTGTTATATAATTGAAATATCACAGGTTGTGCATTAAGATCAATCAATTTGAATATCCAACCTTTGGTTGTTGATTTAAATTGATTGACACTTGAACATTGGTCTTTGGTACCGTTCAAGTTGTTTCACATAATAATCAAGCTCGCGGATTTTTATATGTTTGATTTGTTGATTACATTGTGAAACATAGATATTAAACTCTTTAATATACTTTACTCTAGATTGAGTCTGACTGTCTAGTTGATTCTCTAGAAAGTATATTGGAGTAAGTCCTCTCAGATTGCCAAACAAATTGTTGGGTGTGGTTGTTAGACCCCCGCATTTTCATGACCAATGTCCGGAACTTAAGTTCGCATACCAGTTTGCAAACTTAAGTGGTTCAAGTTATTAAATCGGTTAAGTATGATTTCATACTCATGAACAAATATATTTATAAATTAAGGAATGCAATCTTTGCAAACCGTGGCTAAAATATTCATGAACTGATTCTTTTGAATCAATCCGATTTTGCTTCAATTGTGTCTTGTATACTTCTATGAGAATATAAACAATTGAACAACTGTATGAGTAAGACAATTAGATTCATTTGATTATCAATTGATCTAGAAGTGTTAAGATGAACAAGGTTAAGAGAAAGTGTTCATATGGCTAAGTTCGATTAACTGTTATTGAGTGATAGGTGTCTAAAACACCTTAATATTTATCTATGGTTTATGCTTTCTTTGCTAAGTTTTCTTGTAAATTATGTATCTTATGTTTGTTTTTGAGTATTTAGGTACTTTGGAGTCATTTGGAACAAAAGAAGAAGAAATGTCGCTTAAAAGGAAAAAAAAGGTGCAACTGTTGTTGGAGGCGGATTATTTCTCATTATTTGCTTTTATTTCTTCATCTCTGTCTGAAAAGTATGTCGGCTTTAGTGATGCAAATTTCTGTCTGAAAAGCACGACAACTTTAGTGATGAAGAGAAATTGAAGAGAGGAAATAGGTATGACAAATAAGAGATGGTTGCTGTTGGTCGAAGAATTCAAGGGAGAAAAAGCGCCAAGATGAGTTGCATCGATGCACGCAGCTAAAGCTCATTGGAGGCCAAGGAAATTGTCAGTGAAGCTGGAGCTAAAAGAGAATTTAATTCTCTTTGTTGCGGTCTGAGAAATAGACGGACATGGACTTGAAATGGAGCTTAGGTGCCAGCAATATGAAGTTTCTATGGTGTGGGCTTAACATTTGCTTGGACCATTAATTGTTCAGTGGACTTCATCTCAGGGTCATACACGTTTGTGCTAGAAGATAAAAATTAGGTTTTCATAGAAACTCAATTTTATGAGCAGAGGAGGAGGCCGAGCTTTAACCAGTGAGCTGTTACACTAATTTTGTTGCCGCAACCAGTTTGAGAACCATTTCTTGTCGCCGGTTAACCTTGTTCATATGGGTTCTCACCATGGGTCAAGAGACGTAGCTGAAGCCGAGAAAACGAAGGAAGAATGGAATGAATTTGTTGGTATTTTGGACCAGCAACAGGAAAGAGATTGAGCTGTTGAAGTCACGGATTCTGCTGAGTGTTTGTGTGAATCAGTGGCTCGTGTTTGTGTGGTGGTTGTAACACAAGATTGCAGGCCGAATTAGGTTCGAAATGATGAGCAGTTGGTAGGCTTGGGAATGGGGTTTATTTTAGCCTACTTGTAATACCGCAAGTGTACGGTGTCTACAATGTAGAACTGGGCAAATACGGGTCGATCCCACAGAGAAATGGAGTGCGTGAATGATCTAAGGCTTTACTCTACTGAATTCTAAGAAGTGACAGAGATGTTTTGGTATTGTGTCGATGCGACTGAGTTGAAGTTGTAAACTAAAGTAGCAAAAGGTTGTAACAAGATTGAAGGGAGTACTAGGGTGATTGAATCAACCCTCTAGTTCTAAGCTAAGGCAAAACAAGTTCTTAGTGTGTCTTGAACCTTCCCTTGAAGGCCTCAGGTAGATTTTTTTGGTTAGCTAAATCACTAATTCTCCCCTAGTATAGAGTGTCTTCTTACAGTACACTCTATCACAGGATTATTTGATGGATTAGCCAATTATTAATCCTAGCACAGTTAAACACATCAAGACAACAAGAACATTGAATATATTAGCATATGAACTAGGGGTTTCATCAACACCCTAGCAATTTACTTAGAGCATGATTTAAACACTAAAAACACAATTCAAACTACAATTGGTGCTCTGGCTAGCCCAGGCATAAGTTTCTAACATCCTCACCTCCACTCTATTTATACAAGCAAATACCAAACCCTAATTCTCTTCAAAACAAAAATTAAAAGCAAACCCATTCGCCCATACCCTCTGAATCGTGCTCTCCTCTGTCAATTCGTCTCAGAGCTCCATGCATGGGCTATTGTACAAACCCTAGTTCCAACCATCTCCAACTGAGCTTCTAGGGTAAGGGAGAAGCTGAGAAAGAGATGGGTCGAACTAGGGTGGCGTGGTAGGTGGCTATGGTTGTGTTGGTGACAGGGGAAAGGGATGGTGGTGTTGATAGCTCTGATTTTGTCAGGGAGAGGGAGGAGGTAAGGGGAAGAAGATGGGTTCTGCAACTGTCGGAGAAGAAAGAGGAAAGAAAAGAGAAATGGGTGTTTGGTCGATGGGTTAGTTATAGGAGGTTTCGCTGTGGAGCGGGAGTAGCGAGGATGATGCGCCACCGTAGCGAGCGTTGGATTCAGGGGAGCACCGATGCGTGGCTGATGCGACCGTCGGATGAAAATAGCTCAAATCTAACGGCTCATAAAGGACGGGCTCGGATCCGGTCCGTGGGTCTTGGACTGCTCAAGCCCATGTCTTGTAGATGGATTGCTTCTTGTTGGGTTGCAACTGATGCGCTCGCGGGCTTTGGCTTTCTGCTCCATAGACGCTCGTCTCCAATTCTTTGCTCTTTTGGCTCCTCACTTTCTCCGAGCTTTATTTATTACCTAAAAACACAAAATTAATTAGTATAAATATTTATTCTTGAAAACAAAGAAAATACAGAATCTGGGATAATATCTGATTTCTGAGCACAAAAGATGAGTTAAATGCCAATAAATAGGTGTCGAAATATGCAATATTTGGCACTCATCAAATACCCCCAAACCTGAATTTTACTTGTCCTCAAGTGAAACAGAAATTAGGAAATCCTAACTATACCACTGTCGCTGGTCTCTCGAATGCATTTAGCGTATGCACTAAGCCTTTAAACCCCTAGGTGTCCCTAGTGGACGAGTTGTAGTCTCGTGAGGGTTTACCGCAGGTGTACCCACAAAACCTTCTCCAACTTCGAGTGTAAAAGAGTCTCAAGCATCCAAGGAGCTATGAGGACATAGAGTTTCTGCATGCTAGTAACAAGAAGTTAGAACTACCAAAGAACGCATTCTCATCCTTAAGTGCTGAGCGAGAAATAACCACACCATATGAAAGAATTCGGATTCGATTGTGATCATAAGCCTCGACTTCTGCCTCACCATTAGGGTTTTATGATAATTGCACTCAAAAAGATCGCTTTTTAGTCTCTCATGTGTGCATGCAGGAATAAAGAGAGAAATCCTGCACACGTTGAAGGTGAGAAGGATAACCTTCCGAAATAATTTCTGGAGACTCCACAGAAGTGTGGACAAAAAGAATCTTTTTCTGATGATCTCTAAGAAAGGAAATCAACCATTAGCAAGGATGGGAGTACTCACTTACCTTCTCACCCGATCGGCAATTAATATCACTCTCTCAACATTCATAGAAACGTCTTCAATCTTCGGTCTTCGGTCTTCAACTGTTGATGATGAACTTCTGAACTTCACAAAAACTTGACAAACATTATTTTTTATTTTTTATTTTTTTTAACTCTAAATTGTGGTAACTAGACTCAGAAAATAAATAAACTATAACAATATTTATTTATTTTTTTTTTATTTTTTTTTGACTTAAAATGAAAATAACAATAAAACAATAAAACTCAATTTTTCACAACTTGTCTTGATTTCACAAACTTCATTAATTCTCATCCTATTTTCTTTTCTTTTCTTTGTTGCACGTAAACCTTGGACTATCTCAACTTTTCTTCAAATATTCGGATGATGCTCTGCTTGCTGATGATGATGTGTCTCTATGAATTTGTTGATGTTGTTGAGAGGGAGAGAGTGATGCTAACTGCAAATCGGTATTTAGAAGAAGTTTTCATCTTTAAACGTCACCCTCATGATTGACGGAATTAGCACTCAAGAGATCAAAAATAGTCTTTGAAAGTGGTGCGAAGTTGGGTAGATCACCATTCCTACCCTAAATTGACGTACGGTGACACACACTCTAACAACTTTTCTAGAAAGTCACAAAGAGTGAAGGTCGGTACCTCGCTTGATGTAAAATGGGTAGTCTCCACTATGGGTGATCACAATTCTACTACCGAATATCTAAACAAAGACCTAATTCGCCCTCCGGTATGGTTAAATCCAACTTTAACGCTCTAATCAACTAAGAAACCCGATTGTGTTCTCCAAGTACTTCCAAGTTCTCGTTATTTCGGTCGAGACTCTCTATGTAAACATAGCTAGAAGCATGCTAGTGACTCTAAAATCTCTAAAAGTTGGAGGTTTTTATGCAAGTATTTACAAAGAGTTTTGATTTTTTTTTTTTTTTTTGAAATAAAAGACTAAAAACTCTATATGAAAATGTACCCCCAAACCTAAATCAAACATTGTCCTCAATGTGTCAATAGATAATAAACAGTCACATACCAAGAGAACTATGCTGATAAGAGAAAAGGGAAGAGATTACCGGTATATCGGCGGGAGCAAGGTTAGAGCTTCATTTGTCAAGGCTAGAATCCAACATTCTCAGCGGAGATCATATTGGATTAGCACAATATATGCGTAAGAAGACTCAACCGATTCAAGAAAGAAAATTTAACAAGTCCTACTGGATTATATACAATGAAAATTCACCATATACCAACAATCTAAAGAGTTGAGGATCAACCCAAAAGACGATATGTACAAACATCAACAGCCTTACACAGATATAACATGAGAGTGCAGGAAAGATTGCATACGTGAACAAGTTACCCCCAAACCTAAACTTGTCAACAGATGTGTTCTTGAGCACAAAATCTTGCAATTTTAAAGGTACATCATGCAAAAGGTCTAACTCAAAATGAGTTTTGCTAAGAACAGGCAGATATACACATTCCAACTGTGGCTCCTTAAAAGTGTTATACTTTGATGCAAAATAGTCCAAGAGGACTTGGGAAGCACAAAGCTCAAGGCCTAGATTAGGCATTCTCAGAAAAGTTGGTTTTGCAATTTTGTTACAAACTACATCTAGGTTTGGTGGAGGAGTTTCAATCTGTGCCTTAGGAGAGAGATTAGGTACATCAAAGTTGTTTTCATGTATAAGATCATTTGCACCATCACACACTTTCCTAAGGTCAGAAGAAGAAGGTAAATCATGTTCACCTGCATAGAACAATTCATCAATTTCCATGTCATAATCATCATTATCCAAAATTTCAATCTCATGCATAAGATCATTGGTGTCAAAAATCTCAGCATTCCCCAAGCTACACACAGGTGGTATAGCATGCTCATTTTTAGTGAACAATTGCACAGTGCCCAAATCAGCATCACAAGTATGAATATTAGAAGAAGCATCATTCATAGGGTTCACAGAAGAGAAGCTAAATGTCTCTGAACCCAAAGATTCCATCATATTTTCAGCATACACATGCTCTTCTAACATATCATATTCATCCTCATCATCATCATAGCAAAAATGCATTTCCCTATTCAAAATTGTAGCATTTCTAGTGTATTCATTCACCTCTAGATTAGGTTCATATTCAGTGTTAGTTGCATGAGTAGGAATAGAAACACTATTTTCAAAATTATCAGAGATAACAAACATCCTATCATGAACTTCCTTCCATTCTTCATTTTGTAACTGAGTTAGATTCATTTGAATGTTCATAATGAGATGTTCAATTGAAGGGGAGTCTTCACTAATGGGTGTGCATGCCTCATATGGATATTCACTGCATGGTTGTGCACAAGGTTCACTAGAGAAGGGAAATTCAGACATGTTGCTATATGGATGATCATGCATTGCATTCAATTCAAACCTAGCATTGCTTTGCTCTATGAGCATGAGGTTTTCTTCCACTGAGTGCATATATGGGTTCATTGGAGGATAGAATTGCTCATCCTCCCATGGTGGTTGATGATACATGTGGTCATAATGATTAGGGTATGAGTATTCAAGGTCAGGGCCCTGAGAAGGTTCATAGTATTCCCTAAAATCACTATGGTCTGTGGGGGATTCATATTGTGGAGAATGCCCGTAAGCAAGCTCTCTGATGGATTTGTTTTCATCCCCAGTTGCAGACCAAAATCCTGACATGATCTAGCAACTTAATGTGAACTCAAAAAGAAGCATAGCTTAGCACACATCAAGCATGTATAACCAATGATGTTTTAAAAATAGGGAAGGAAAGCCCAAGTGATGCAAAGCCCAGTTGTTGTACGGCCCAGTTATGTGGGCTTCAGTTTGGTTTATGTGGGCTTTGGTTTGTGTGGGCTTTGGTTTGTGTGGGCTTTGGTTTGTTGCACAGTGGGCTTCAGCTCAGATTATGTAAAGCCCAGGTTATGTGCAAATGCACAGCCCAGTGGAAATGCAAAGCCCAGTGGTGTGGGTTCAGTTTTGTGCAGAACCTAGGTCTTGTGCAGCCCAGTTATGTGTAGCCTAGTGGAACTGGGTTCCAGCCTAGTTTGGCAGATGTACAGCCCAGTTTATGTGGGCTGAAGGTTGTTAAGCTTATACAGCACAGGTTGGGTGGAGGTGCACAGCTCAAGTACAACTTGGCTAGTTTGCACAACACAGGTCTAAGTGCATTCACAACACAGCACAGCAAAGCAAGTGAGCAGCTGATGCACAGGTCAACAAAGGCAAGACTTATGAGACAGCACAACACAGTTTTTGCAGGCCAGGTTGTACCAAGCACTGGCAAGGCACAGTGCAGGTAATGTGCAGCTCAGCGCACAAGTAAATACCCACTAATTGTAGCACACAACAGAGCTGATGCACAGCTCAGATTGGCAGGTGAACAAGGAGAGTTTAAAAACTGTGTATGGTGCACAGGGTTGAAGGGTTGTGCTCACTCAATGGTGAAGCATGTGCAGGGTTGTGTGCTTTTTTAAAAACAAGCTAATTGCTGCACAAACATTGCTATTCTACAACTCACTCAGGCACCACAAGATCACACACAAGTTATAGATGCTGGTGCACAGATATAGCAGCAACAGATATACAATCTCAAGATATTTGCAGGGTTAACAAACTTCACAGCATTGACAGGTGACTCAGCAAATACACAATGCTTGCATTTTGCACATACCACAGAGTGTCATCAAGCTAGCAGATCAGTAAGATGACAGCACATGAATAAGGCTAGCATTTTACAACATGCTCAGGGTGCAGGACAGATGAAGTCAACTCACTCATTTGAGGTCAGATGGCTTAATTGTTTAGCAAGTGACAGATCACATGGGTATGAGCATGTTTTCCAGGCTTACAGGTTTGCACAATTGGGGTTGACAGCAATCTTGGCAGATAGTGGCTCATACAAGGTCTAAAACAAGATCAGGCATGCATAAGGGGTCTGTCAACACTTGGCTCAACAGGATTTGTGGTGTCAACTCACTCAGTTGACTTCCACTGGGGTTTTCAGCTAGCTTGGCTTTCCAAGTGATAGCTCAAACTTGCAGCTTCATGGGGCTAGCAAGTTAGCAGGTCTATCATGCATTCAGGGTTCTCATTCATATAATCATTACACAGAGCTGAGATAGAAGACAATACCACCAGTATTAAACTGGGTTTAGGCACTCCATAGGTACAGCTGCCTTGTCTTCTCCTCTTCCTTGGTTTTGCTTCAGCTGCTCCACAGGTACCTGTTAGCTCAACAGAAAGGTTTAGTTCTCTGGGATTAAGCACACAAGAATGCCAAATCTGGTAAGCAACAAAATGTAACAAGGGAGGCAATGCTTTATGGGAATGGTGACTTATGCTCATAGATGCAATGATTCTCAGTGACTGAGATGTGCTCCTAACAACATTCAGCTAGTGTATGCTGCAAGGTTTCCTTGTAAACTAGTGACAGAGCTTCAGCTGAGCCAACAGTGAGAAGTACTACAGATATGCAACAGAAGAGACAATGTACAAATGCAAAAACAGATGCAAAACCAGGTGCAAATGAAGATAGTGATGTAAAGATGCTTCAAAGATAATTACACTAAATTATACTACAAGGCAATGATGCAGAAGTGCAAATGAGATAAGCTGACTACAATGCACTGATAAAGTTAACAACATGCAATAGAAGATGCAGAGAAGGACAACTACAGCTAAGGTACACTAATACAGAGCTAAAAGCAGAAAATTCAAAGCAAGTATATACATGGATGATTTGAAATTCAGTGAAGAAGCAATTAATCAACAGCAACACTACTAGTTCCCCGGCAGCGGCGCCAAAAACTTGGTAGGCTTGGGAATGGGGTTTATTTTAGCATACTTGTAATACCGCAAGTGCACGGTGTCTACAATGTAGAACTGGGCAAATACGGGTCGATCCCACAGAGAAATGAAGTGCGTGAATGATCTAAGGCTTTACTCTACTGAATTCTAAGAAGTGACAGAGATGTTTTGGTATTGTGTCGATGCGACTGAGTTGAAGTTGTAAACTAAAGTAGCAAAAGGTTGTAACAATATTGAAGGGAGTACTAGGGTGATTGAATCAACCCTCTAGTTCTAAGCTAAGGCAAAACAAGTTCTTAGTGTGTCTTGAACCTTCCCTTGAAGGCCTCAAGTAGATTTTTTGGTTAGCTAAATCACTAATTCTCCCCTAGTATAGAGTGTCTTCTTACAAGACACTCTATCACAGGATTATTTGATGGATTAGCCAATTATTAATCCTAACACAGTTAAACACATCAAGACAACAAGAACATTGAATATATTAGCATATGAACTAGGGGTTTCATCAACACCCTAGCAATTTACTTAGAGCATGATTTAAACACTAAAAACACAATTCAAACTACAATTGGTGCTCTGGCTAGCCCAGGCATAAGTTTCTAACATCCTCACCTCCACTCTATTTATACAAGCAAATAACAAACCCTAATTCTCTTCAAAACAAAAATTAAAAGCAGACCCATTTGCCCATACCCTCTGAATCGTGCTCTCCTCTGTCAATTCGTCTCAGAGCTCCATGCATGGGCTGTTGTACAAACCCTAGTTCCAACCATCTCCAACTTAGCTTCTAGGGTAAGGGATGTAGGATCATAATATCGCAACGACAAGGTTCGCGGGATTAATAAACGACGGTGTCGCGAGGGAGTCGCAGGGAGCTAAAATAAACGACGCGATGAATAACGACAAACAAAACAATTGGAAGACATGAAACCCTGGCGAGGGTTAAGAAGTGTCGCGAGAATGAATATTCGTGCACTTGCGACACTTCGCGAGACATTCCCAAAAATAAAGGATAGCTTATTCATGTCTTCCACTATGTATTACCCTATATAAAGGGCTAAATGAGTCTGTTTGAAGAGAGAGATCTTTTGAATTGTGAAGCAAGTCATTAAGAGAGAGAAAGTTTAAGAGCGCTTTAATTTCCAAGTGTAATTCTATTGTACTTGTGTAAACATTTCATGGAATCAATTAATAAATATTCCCGATCACACATCTTTCAATGGATTAGTCAAGCAAAACTGAGTAAGGGGTGTAGTGTGGGATTTCCTGCAACTACATATGCGCTAGAAACAGGGATTGAACAGAGCAGAGATTGACGTAGAAATTGGAAAGAATTTGGATTAACAGAGAAAAGGTTTGGAGAGATACTCAAGAATTCATTGAAAAAGAAAAATGGCTAGAAGAAGAAACGTACAAGGGCAACCAACAATTGTAAGAAGAAGTGGGAGACTTGCTTTGGAGAAATGAGGAATGAAACAGGAGAATCGTCAAGGATGAATATGAGAAATGATGGAGAAAATCAAAATCGAGCCACCGATCTCCCCGGTAGCAAACGCGGCTGTGGATTATGATAGAGTAAGTGTACATACTTGGAGGTCGATTCGAAGACGAGAGGGAAGAGGAGCAACGAGATGGTGAACAATGGACAAGGAGGAGGAGAGCAAGGAATGAATGGAGAAATGAATCCGTAAAACGAAGAAATCGCAGCGTTAGAAAGATTGAGACAAACAATACATGAAGAGAGACGACTAGAGGCGGAGGAACGAGCAAACTTGACAAGACAGAATCATGAATTGAGGATGGAAAATATGAGATTGCAAAATAGGAGATCAAGAAGTAGTGTGAGATCAAGTTCAAGATCGATTAGGGAAGAAAGAAGGAGAGTTTTACCAACGAAAAGTACCGAAGAAGAAAACCAACAAGAAACACAAAATCCAAGCACAGAGCATGGCGAGAGAAGAGGGAAATGGAAGATCGTTATATTCCTCGGCCCGAAAATCTTCAAGATGAGCGGAATAGGGAAAATCAAGGAAACATGCAACTCCAAGGGCCGAATGACCCAGTTCTTGAAGGAGAATAATCTTGCACGGAGAGAGAAGAATTGAGAAGAAACCGAGAGATTGAGGATGACATTGAGAGGCACTACATTGAACAAGCACGGCTAGCTCGCGAGAGAGAAAGGATAAGAGCGAGAAATGGAAAATCAAGAGATGGAAGAGGCAATCCGGCGAGAATAACCATGACAACCGGAAAGAAGGAGGGAACAAAATCGTACCAATAAAAATATTAATGAAGAATATGAGAGGGTGCGGATGAGAGCCGAGAGACAGCCAAGAAGAGAGAACAACCGATATAATGGCGTGCGAATTGAAGAAAGAAACGAAGAAGAGCGTCGCGAGGGAAGGAGAGAAGAAAATAACGAGCAAGAAGGTCAAAACAGGCACGAGCGTAGAAGGAGAGAGGCGAGCTAAAAAGACCGGTAGAGTCAAATTAAGAGGCAAATGAACAAATCTTAAGAGAATCTGGCTGAAATGAGAGGATTACCGAACAATAGAAGGGAAGGAGGAAGGAAACAATTGGACGAAGCCATCGCAGAAGCTGCGAAGAATCCCTTCACGCTAGAAGTACGAGATGGGAGGAATACCTCCTAAGTGCAATCTACCCGCATTAACCAACATCTTTGATGGAACAACTTTGTGCGGTACAACATATCAAGGCTTATATGAGATGTATGTTGCGGTGGGAGAATCATGATGCTATCTTGTGCAAATATTTCGCGTCAAGCCTAATAGGAGAAGCACTAAAATGGTTTGAAGGTCGCCAAGGAACACAATCACATCATTTAACCATTTACAAGCCACATTCCCGGGGCATACATAAGTAACAACTCTTCACGACCCTGGCATTGAAGATGTATTCGGGTTGAAACAAAGGGTTGGCGAGAGCTTAAGGCGATTGACAATAAGATGGAGGACCATGTGTAGCGAAATGGCGGGACGGGTTGAGGAAAGATATCTCATCCTCTCATTTGTGAATGCTCTCTTCGCGACTAACTTGTTATACATTCAAATTTTTAGAATCAAAAATACAATCACGATGGCGAAAGCTGCGAGAGTTACGGGAAGAGTATATTGCCTTAGAAGAAAGACATAATGAAATGAATTCTTATCCAGTCGCGAACACAAGCTCGAATGTGCGAACGCAAGCTTGTTGCCTCAATTCATAAATACGGTGGCGAGCACTTCGCAAGGACAACAAGGGGAAGGCGATGAGGGACGGCGGAAGATAGTAGCCATGGGAAGCCACGACCAAGAAGAGTTTGAACGAGAAAGGAACTACTACAACCGTAACATCAATAATAAGATTCGAGGCTAGATCATGTACAAGAAACTTACGGTGGACGGAGGCAAAATAATCATGCAAGGCGAGAGAAGTCGCGAGAATAGTATGGGAAGAGATTAAGATGCCTCCACCGAATGCTAGTGTGGAAAAGATGCGGGAAGCTATACTTGTGATGGAAGATGTACCAAGCACCTTGGAACGTGGGAATGGAACCACCACCGGCGACGAAGCCATGAGTTTTGTTCTTATCATCGCTTCCATGGGCATCAAACAAACGATTGTAGAAACATAAAGAGAATTATTCTCGGGATGATTGATCGGGGAAGTCAATCACTTTCTAAAGGGAGAAGAAAAAGGCCGGACATTACCACCACCACCAGAGATGCACGAGAATAGTGTCGGCGAAAGGAAAGGAAACATTTGTGATAGAAGTTGGAACAAAAGCTAAAAATTTGAATTGCAACTCTATCGTCCACTCCTATCGCACAATCGAAGATTTTCATGACAACGTGCTCAGTAGAGTCTTTGCGAGAGATGCTAACGATAAAGAAATAATGAGTCTGGCGAGAACGACGCAGTTAGAAAAGTGGCAGCTGAAGACTATTTCTTTCTCTGCAGATGAAGTGCCAAAAGGAAGAGAAACACATGATAGCCCGTTGGTTGTGAAACTAGAGATTAACCCAAAACCAGTTGATGGAGAAGATGATGAAGCAGAAGATTGTTGGGCGATCAACCGAATCCTAATCGATACCGGAAGTTCGGTGAATATTCTTTTTTACCATACTTACAAGACGATGGGAGGAAAGGATGAGGATTTGATCCCCTCGACATACAAGATATATGGCTTTAATGGCACTGCAAACAAGCCAAAGGGAGAGGTTCACATGAGAATACCTCTACAAGGATTATCAACTGATGTTTTATTCTGTGTGGTTGACGTGGAATCTCCATATAATGCGCTGATTGGGAGGCCATGGCTTCATGAAATCTTGGGGGTCGCATCAACATACCACCAATGTATAAAATTTCCACATCCAAACGGCATTGGTATTATACAGGGAGATTGGAAGGAGTCGCAACAATGTCATGAGGTCGATGTAGAAAGCTGCGAAGAAAGAAATGCCAAAAGAAAGGGTTGGAAGCAACATGTGAGAGATGAGCAGAGAAAGGAAAAACTGATGGTGGATGCTATAGAAGTAAGGACTGAACATACCTCGCGAGGTGAATGCCTAGAGACAGGCGAATATTATGATAATAAAGAAGCGAAGGATATGAGGAACAAAAGGCATAAGAAGTGAATTATCAACAAAAGCAGGAGGAAAAGTAGCAGTTGAAGTAATGATGTGCGAGAATCTCGCAGTCAAGAGTAAATGAGAGTTCGGTTAAGAAAGAAAAGTGAAATACAACAAATGAAACGGAACTATGTGAATACTTCGTAAACAAATATCAGCAAATAATGAAACATGAATGATTGAATGATTTAACAAAGATGAATGAGTAAAAGAATGGGACGAACCTTTATGGCGTACACCTAGTTCGCGAATAACATTTCGTAAGAGGCAAATGTAAGACCTAAAGTGCGTCATATAAGGGGGTATCTCTCGACATGACTCAGGGGGAAGGTTACACCGCTCCTGAAGCCTGAGTCATGAAAATTTGGGGCCCATGAAAGCCTAACCGGAAGAGGTACCTTGGATTCCCAACTATATATATAAGGTTATACCCTGGTTGGGCGGCCGAGGGTCTCTTCCAAGGAGTCGATGTATGCTCAAGGCGCCGAGGTACACGGTTGAGCGAGTGCCCGGGATGGATGAACCTACCACGGCCATTCTTGGCAAGTCTTGGCATATGTTGCACTCGCCCGAAGAAAACTCCACTTAGGGTGCAGTCTTGTAACCATAAACCCTATAGGTATAAGGGATAAGAGGCTGCGAAAACAACTGGTTGTTGTTAAGACCGGATGGGAGGAGCTAGTCTTGTATGGCCGATGTTTCGCCTCCTTGAAGGGGCAACCGGGGAGATGATAAGGGCGATGCTCTCCATTAGGGGGTGTCAAACAGACGCAAATGTCATAAGGCTATGTTTTCGCAAGAGAATTTAGGCTTGTCATATTTGTGCAATGATCCTGCGAGAGGCAATAATACTAACGCGAGGGTAAGGCGAGATCAATGGGTCTTTACACGACAGTGTACGGACGTCCTGCGATTTCGTCGCAAGACGGCAATGTCATGGGGCTTTATGTTCGCAAGGATATCTAGACCTGTCATATTGTTGCAACTAAAACATCCTGCAGAGGCAAAAATACATGGAAAATGATAAGGCAAGATCAATGGGTCTTTACATGCAAGTGTAAAGACGTCCTGCGATTTTGTCGCGATGAAAGGTGGCAGGGGAAGACCTCTAATTAGGGAGGTCTAACTTGGAAGACCACACAAAAATGATAAGGCAAGGTCAATGGGCCATTGCATGAAAATGTAAAGGCGACTGCGACCTTGTCGCAACAAGAAGAGATAAAACAAAGACTACCGAAACGATAAGGCGAGACAAGTAGGATTCTTGATTTATGAAGATACCCGCGATCTCGTCGCAACGATACATTTCAATAACAATAAAATTATTATCCAACCAAATACATGATGACAACTAAAATCTTCCATCTGAAGATAAATAACGAGAGGCAAGTATGGGAATGGAAAAGATGGAATATTGTTATTCATCTTATGATGCAAGAGTTATACATCAATAATGTTAGCCAATTATATTACAAAGAAGAACTACCAAAAAAGGGGAGTGAAGATTGAATTTAGGGGGGACAATCCAAGAAGTACACTATAATAAAGAGATACGAGAAATGTACGAGATATTAGAGGCGGCGAAAGAAAACAAAAAGAATTATCTCTTTGGTGATTCTTCTCCTTCATTTGATTCTTGATCCTATTATTCTCATCGCGAATTTTCTTCTTCGCTAGCCTCACTATCGAAAACGTCCGAGACAGGCATTCTCGGGAACCTTTTCGAAAAGCCGGGGATATGAATGCGAGAGGGATATTGTGGTCCTTACAAACATACTCCATGGCTTCATTGCGAAAAAACGAACGGCATCATTATTAAAATTGGCCACTTTGTCGTTAGAAATTGTTTCTTCAACTTGAAATATTTATTCTCGCGAAGGAGAGACTCTTTCTGTTTGTTCTTTTCGATTTCAAGTTCTTCAATTCTCATTTGGAAAATTCTGGCGAGTTGTTCTTTTTCGATTCAAGCTCTCTAATTCTAACTTGAAGTCTCTTCTCGGATTCTACAAATAAGTAACAACAAGTTAATAATTTACAAGCAATACTACGAAGTAAGAAGCGATAGAGGTATAATAAGTAACCTTCTCTATCAGATATCATATCTTTAATCAAGGAAGTGTGCTCGGCATGAAGACTAACATCAACACCTAGGTTATTCCTGGCATTATCTAAAACTTTCGCAGCCCAGGCGAATTCATCATCACTATTAATAACAAGAAGAGAACGAACTTGCTCTTCTCGCTGCTTAAGTATGGTATTCTGATGAAGGAGTTCATCTCGTTCAACTTGCACACCAAGAAGAGATTTGTGGAATTCTGCTAACGCCTGTGCACCTCTGTTAGTAATGCGATCGTTCTCATCTATAAGATCACTAATTTTCTTCCTTAAAGTCTTGATTTTCTTCTCGGAATCAAGGTACATTCGTTTAAAGCGATTAGTTAAATTTAAACTAGATCTGTGTTCGATCTCTAAGAGATGATATTTGGATTGAAGATCCTTTAATGAAAGGAGGTTAGTTTTATTTGAGAAGCTACTTAGAGATTGATTGAGGTGAGTAAGAAGGACATCATCATTCATAGGCTCGGGAAATGAATGGAGAAGAATGGATTCTTCGGAGAGATTATATACGTCTCCGAGAATAATAGTCGAGACAAAGAAAAATAAAAGATAGCATGAAAAGGATTTGAGAATTGAAAATTATTATACCATAAAGTTCTTGATTTGAATTCTCGAAGAGTGATTACTCTCTCCTTTTGGGAGTCCGAGATCGGCTTCTAATTTTTGAATCTTATCGCGAGATGACGCGGCTTCAACTTCCAGCTCTTGGGTCTTCTTGTTCAATTGTAAATTTCTCTTTTCAAGATTATTGCGTCTTCTCTCGAGATCTGAGGCAACTACAAAAGAAGTTTTTCCAGCCTATGAAAGAAGATAGAAAAAAACCGTTAATACATATATATTTAAAAATTTAAAATTAACGAGGAAATATGACCGCATGCATACCAAAGACCCAAGTGCGTTCAAGAAGTCGGGAGACACAATTCTAGAGGCTCCATTGAAAGAATTATTGCCCTCTAGTAAAGCAAAGCATTACACACATTTGCGAGCCCCGCAAAGGGAAGCTAGGGGAGCATCTCCCATTCCTTGGAAAGGTCCGAGAAGATGCTAGATAATTGATCCATAGGAGAACCGGCCAATGGAATCTCTTTAGCGAGAGAGGGATTCGAATCATGGTTATCCTCGTCAGAAGATTCGGAGCTTGAGCTAAGGCGAGAAGAAGACTGAGTCTTTCGCTTCTTAGTTAATGGGGCAGAAGATTTATCTTTGCGAACGACGGTTTTACCCTTACTTCTAATCTTCGCGGCTACTGACTTCTTCAACTCCAACCTTCGCATATGGTTAAAGATAAGAAACAGAGGCAACAATATTGTTTCAAATAACAAAGGAAATGTTTCTTACTTCACCCGTAAGCGATCGAAGTATCGTCAGTACTCTCCAACGGATTATCCTTGTAGCTTCTTCTCAATTTGGCGATCCGAAAAATTCCACAAACTCAAGCAAATATAAAAAGAAAGTTGCGAAGGCAAGATTTGAAGTGAAAAACATACCTCTTTTGCCTTATCGGGCCATTTGAATTCCCAAGGATGATATCTGCGAGATTCGCGGGAAGAATATGCGAGCCCGCGATGTAAGGGCCATTTAAAATCAAGGGTACAACCCACCACTTCTCATCCTTGGAGTGGCGAGGAGTAGTATTATTGCCGGGTGCCGGTCAATATCTTGCATGAGTAATTTATCCTCGGGGACATTATCCTTCTTTTTTGGGCGAATGCCCCAGCGAGATTTCGCATTCCTCATCTTTATCACTTTGAATAATTTTCAAAAAAGTTCTCTACAGTGTATTTCTCAGCATCTATTTCCAAGTTTGCGAAATCGGGGTTTCTAACAGTATTAGGGTATAAAGATCCTTTGCCAGCACCACGGTTCGCGAACTCAAGCATTAGGCGAATGCAATCGCCACATAATTGATAAACAGCCCGAGAGAATTTTTCATGGGCCAAGATTTCATAAAATAAAGGCATCTCAGGATTGTATAAGGGAATGGGAAGTCCTGCGAGAAGCTGACCTAGCGAGACTATAATTTTTGATCATCACATTGATGATCAGAAAACAACTTTGCAAAAAGAATAGATGAAGATTCTTGATCGGGAATGGTTGATAGAGTAAAACCCTTCTCGAGCAACTTCTGTTGAACTTCATCAAAAGAAGATTTGTATGCACGACTAATGAAAGCCATTATCAGTATGGGAATGGATGGGAGGTTGGAGATTAGGATCAGCGTTAGAAGGGATGAAGAAAAGAGTTACAGTAGCAGGAGCGCAAATTGCGGAAGGAGAGAGTCAAGAAAAGTTGCAGAGAGAAACTAAAGGAAGAAAAGAGGAGGAAAAGAAAGCTATATATAGAAAAATCAAAAAAGATTCTTGAGGAAAACGAGGGCATTTAATGCGAGAAGAGACACGAACGGACGAGAATAAACGGGTGGAAGAGACGTGTCAAGAAAAGACTCTAATAGTCAAAATCAGGTGTAATAGTACGGAGTCTGAAACAGATAAAGATAAGTAGTTGCGGCAAATCAAAATATTGATTCTCATGATATTCTCTCCCTCACGGAGAGGAGATGTAAGGAGAGACAGGAGACGGAACTTCATATATATACTACAAAGAAGCTTCGAACTTCATTTGAAAGAATAGAGGCAAGTACGTACTTTTCAAGAAAAATATTCTTTCGCTCGTTCCTTCACCGATTGAAACCAAGGATTATTACAACAATGAATTTTTCCTTCAAATCGCTCTTCAAGCAATATTCAAGGAAAAAGAGGCAAGATGTAGGATCATAATATCGCAACGGACAAGGTTCGCGGGATTAATAAACGACGGTGTCGCGAGGGAGTCGCAGGAGCTAAAATAAACGACGCGATGAATAACGACAAACAAAACAATTGGAAGACATGAAACCTGGCGAGGGTTAAGAAGTGTCGCGAGAATGAATATTCGTGCACTTGCGACACTTCGCGAGACATTCCCGAAAATAAAGGATAGCTTAGCTGTCATCCACTATGTATTACCCTATATAAAGGGCTAAATGAGTCTGTTGAAGAGAGAGATCTTTTTGAATTGTGAATCAAGTCATTAAGAGAGAGAAAGTTTAAGAGCGCTTTAATTTCCAAGTGTAATTCTATTGTACTGTGTAAACATTTCATGGAATCAATTAATAAATATTCCTGATCACACATCTTGCCTCTTTTTCCTTGAATATTGCTTGAAGAGCGATTTGAAGGAAAAATTCATTGTTGTAATAATCCTTGGTTTCAATCGGTGAAGGAACGAGCGAAAGAATATTTTTCTTGAAAAGTACGTACTTGCCTCTATTCTTTCAAATAAGTTCCGAAGCTTCTTTGTAGTATATATATGAAGTTCCGTCTCCTGTCTCTCTTACATCTCCTCTGCGAGGGAGAGAATATCATGAGAATCAATATTTTGATTTGCCGCAACTACTTATCTTTATCTGTTTCAGCTCCGTACTATTACACAGATTTTGACTATTAGAGTCTTTTCTTGACACGTCTCTTCCACCCGTTTATTCTCGTCCGTTCGTGTCTCTTCTCGCATTAAATGCCCTCGTTTTCCTCAAGAATCTTTTTTGATTTTTCTATATATAGCTTTCTTTTCCTCCTCTTTTCTTCCTTTAGTTTCTCTCTGCAACTTTTCTTGACTCTCTCCTTCCGCAATTTGCGCTCCTGCTACTGTAACTCTTTTCTTCATCCCTTCTAACGCTAATCCTAATCTTTTTGAATTATGAAGCAAGTCATTAAGAGAGAGAAAGTTTAAGAGCGCTTTAATTTCCAAGTGTAATTCTATTGTACTGTGTAAACATTTCATGGAATCAATTAATAAATATTCCTGATCACACATCTTTCAATGGATTAGTCAAGCAAAACTGAGTAAGGGGTGTAGTGTGGGATTTCCTGCAACTACAAGGGAGAAGCTGAGAAAGAGATGGGTCGAACTAGGGTGGCGTGGTAGGTGGCTATGGTTGTGTTGGTGACAGGGGAAAGGGATGGTGGTGTTGATAGCTCTGATTTTGTCAGGGAGAGGGAGGAGGTAAGGGGAAGAAGATGGGTTCTGCAACTGTCGGAGAAGAAAGAGGAAAGAAAAGAGAAATGGGTGTTTGGTCGATGGGTTAGGTATAGGAGGTTTCGCTGTGGAGCGGGAGTAGCGAGGGATGATGCGCCAGCTGTAGCGAGCGTTGGATTCAGGGGAGCACCGATGCGTGGCTGATGCGACCGTCGGATGAAAATAGCTCAAATCTAACGGCTCATAAAGGACGGGCTCGAATCCGGGCCGTGGGTCTTGGACTGCTCAAGCCCATGTCTTGTAGATGGATTGCTTCTTGTTGGGTTGCAACTGATGCGCTCGCGGGCTTTGGCTTTCTGCTCCATAGACGCTCGTCTCCAATTCTTTGCTCTTTTGGCTCCTCACTTTCTCCGAGCTTTATTTATTACCTAAAAACACAAAATTAATTAGTATAAATATTTATTGTTGAAAACAAAGAAAATACAGAATCTGGGATAATATCTGATTTCTGAGCACAAAAGCTGAGTTAAATGCCAATAAATAGGTGTCGAAATATGCAATATTTGGCACTCATCAGCAGTTGATGGAGTTTTAAGACCAATTGAACCAGAGAAGATAATGGTTGCTGTTGGCTGATAATTGGGACTGAATTTGAAGATTTATGATTGTTGAATGGTTTATGAGCTATGGGTTTGTTGTGAAATTGAATTTACAGGAGTTCGGATGAGTTTGGAAGCTACAGCAAGAAGAGAACGACAACACCACCAGGTTGTGTACAAAAACTGTTCGAGTAAAAGCCTAAACGACTTCTTCTTCACCTCTTTGAGCTCAGCTGCTGTTAGTTGAACATGTGTACAAGGGGTGTTGCTGAAATATGATGTTGTTCGTAAGATTTTGGGGAGTCTACAATGTGTGATGGCAAGGGTCGAGAGCTTTACTTGAAATCTACAAGGGGACGATATGGATGTGGTCTGTTGGGGTTAAGTTCTTGAGCTGAGTTTCAGTTAGATGGATCGGAACTGGTTATGAAGACAAGGAAGAAGTATCTTTGTATGCGAGAATTCGATGAAGCGACAGAAGAGATGATCGTATTGCAGCTGGTCGGGATCATGGAATGGAGTTTTGAGCTTGTATTGATGATGGAAAATCAGTGGACTGTTGCCATGGGGTTAATGGTCGAGTTAGTGATGGAATTTTAGCTCAGCTGTGGCCGAGAAAACATCAAAGGACCTGATGTTGCTGCAATGATCGATGGGTTGATGGCTGATTAGTAACGTGACAGGGAGAGAAAATGGGTTTGTGTTGGTGGTTGTCTGTGACATGGAGAAGATGAACTACAGGATGTTGGTAGTGGTACTGGATTCGTGTTAGTTGCAGGCAATGGAGCAAGTGGTGGCAGTTGGCATTGCAGGGAAAGCTGAAATTGGTGATGATAACTGGAGCTCGAAAAGATTAGGACAAGGAAGTGAAATTGCAGGCATGAAGCTACATATGTTGTTAGAAGTGGTAGAAATGATTGATTTGAGATGGGTTTCTGCTGTTGTATATGAAGAATGAATGAGAAGAAGGGGATTTGAAGTTGCAGGTTGTGATACAATGGATGCCTGGCTAAGTTTTAAGGACTCGGATGATGGACTGTGTTGTTGCAGTTCACATTGAAACAACAACATTCCAGCTGAAGTGAAGCAGCTCAGATGGAGTTGGTGGATGGTTGATATCTGGGAATGATGAAGATGTAGAGTGGAAGTTGCAGCTGCATTGCAGTGAGCATCAGCTGGGTATGGAGCAACAGATGAAATTGATGTGAAGCTGCAATAGATGTATGTTTAGGACAGGTTTGAGCTCAATGTGAAGTTGCAAGTGCAGCTCAAAGAGGAGATGTTATGCTGATGATTAACTGGATCTGTTTGATGCTCAAGTGCAGGCAGTGAAAGCTGAGTTGCAGCTGTTGACATTTGAGATCGAGTTATGTGTATTACAGCTGAAATATATAGATGAATGACTAGAACTGGTACTGGTTGTCTACAAGGGTTCAATTGAAGAAGAAGTTGTTGTCAGTACTGGAGTTGGACAGTGAGAAGCCAAGATGGAGAAAAAGATAGTGAACAACAGATGATGCAGGGATGGAAGATTAGGCAGTGATAATGGATTGAGTGCAGTTACAGTCTGGTGAGATGTGTAGATGGGTTTTATGCAATTCAATAATTGATTGAGAAGCTGCAGCAGGGTATGTTGTTGAGAGCCTGAGATGGGATGGTCTGGTACTGAGTATTGCATTTGGTATCGAAATGGCGGAGCTGTAGGAAGGGAAGTTATGGAGCTGTTATGCAGCTACAGATGAACTGAAGGCTTGAGCAGCACTGCAACCAAGGATACAAAGCTCAAGTCCTGTGCAAGATGGTTATGGCCTAGTGCCAATTCACTGAGTTAGCCAGACTTGACTCATCCTGACTCGGTCTGCTTAACCGAGTTAACTCATTCGACTGATGTTTCACTGGTGACCGGGTGGACTTTGCCGGTCACCTGAGCTACTTTCTCGGCGACTTTTCCGGCCAATTTTCGGCCAACCTTTGGGACTTCAGCAACATATTTTTGGCACACATGGGCTTGGTGGACTGTTATCTATTGGACCTTTGAATACTTGACCTAAGAAGAAACATAAAAGGGAGGATTTCTACTTATTTGTTTATCACATATCACATATTTTTACTTGGAGTTTTTGGGAGAGAGCCGCAGCTAGGGTTTGCTTTCGTTTTTATATTTTTATCTTCTTTATTTTATTTTAATTACTCCCTCCGTCCATTTTTAAGAGTCCGCTTTGACTTTGTCAAGAAATTAAGGAAATCCTATAAAATGTCATGACTATCCCTTGACTAGCCTATTTAATATTTCGTTATTACCAAAATTAAAATTATTAGTGTTAAAAATCTTATTTGGATAGTATTATTGTTTTAGGAAATATTGTAAAGAAATAAAAGCAAACATATACTCCAAAATTTATTTCCTCCATTTGATTTTGGTTTCCCGCATTAAAACTTTGGAGCATTTGGAATTTTTATTTGAGAGGGGAAAAAAATTGAAATTGTAGACTATTTCCTCTTTAGATATACTCTATCATGAATTTTAGATTTTGTCATAAATTTTTTTGATTCTTTGCCATGTACATAGCCATGTTAACCCGTACCCATAATCAATTACTCCTTCTAATATTAGAAATTTTGTAACTACCCATAAATGTTTTTATTTAAAAAAGGAATGGCAAATGGCAATTAATATAAAAAAATATTAAATGGATTTTTTCCTTATATACGGTAATGATATTTATGATTTTGAATTAAGTTTATATTAAAAATAATTTTATAATTATAAAAAAGAAAGGGTATATTTGATAGTTCAAGGGAAAAGTATGTCTATAAACAGAGCGGACAGATAAAAATGGATAGACCAAAGTAGAAATTAGGACAGATAAAAATGGACAGAGGGAGTATTATTATAAATGATGAACTCCATACTTATGAGTAACTAAACTATTTTTGATTAAGGGTGATTTCAAAGCCCGAAATATGAACCTATAATTGATATGCAATAGCTCGTTTTCTCGCAAGTTTAGTTATTGTTTGATTTCTACCATGCTAATAATGTTTATGGATTATTTGTTGATTGTTTAAGTTCGAAATTAAATAGTTGATTCATAATCCTATTGCTAGTTTAGATTTTCTTCGACCCGTAATTGTCTAGAAATATAAACACAAGTAGCAATATGTGGGTATTGATGATGGGATTTTGTTAAATGCCCATATGTAGAAATTGACACTAGTAGGTGATTCATGCTTTTGAACTCATCACTAGGAGCAACCTTATCTCACAAAACTTAGAGCATTTGTTTAAGTCACACCTAGAGAGCGTACTTCTAGGAAACTTGGCAAGTAGAATCCGGTAGTCGAGCGCTTCCGTATCCGGTGAGCTTAGGGGATAATAACGGGATAATTGAGCGTATTAATTATCCTAGGGTTGTTAGGAACAAGATAATGCGAAGAACGTGCTATATATCGATTTGGTTTATGTTTCGTGGTCGAGAATGATTCCTTAATCAATTCTATCTCATATTTGAATACAATTTACAATTTTCAGAATTTTTGAAAAATCATCTTTGCTAAGAATATTTGCATAACAACTATTACTTCATACCTCCCTTGGGACGAATCTGCTTTCATATATTACTTGCTAGTGTAAAGAGAGTAGAAAAATATTATTTGCGAGTTGACACCTCGTCATTGAACCAACACAATATACACGTTTAGGTACGGTTACCCATATCTAAATGAAAGTATATTTCATTTGTGTGTAACAAGCTAAGACAATCTAACAGTTGAAAGATATTAGCTTGTATCTTAAATCAGGTTTCATCTAACGGGGAATATTGATTGCATTGTTCCAAAGTTATCAAACCCTGATTTGAAGACTATATAAGGGAGAACTCTAGCAACTGGGAAACCTAATCCCCACACCTCATGTGTGATACTAGTTGCGACTAGATTCGATTCTCCTTTAACCTAGGTTTTTCCTAAAACCATTATTATAGGTTAACGACTTAAAGACTTCATTGGGATTCTGAAGCCAGACCCAACTATTTTCTCTGTAGTTGCGTGTTCTGATCTTACTTTGTTTTATCGTATTGAGTACTATATTCTCTAAGATTTTCTCGAGATTTATCTCTGATAGGTAAGATATAAAAAGTAATCACAAAGCTCTTCGTCTCATTCTTTGTGATTCCGCAATAGCTTGTTCTACTACCATATATTTAAGTTATTGTGAGGTGATTGATATTACTAGGCTGTTCTTCGGGAATATAAGACCGGTGTATCAATTGATTCCTCTTCATCTTGATTTATCAAAAGACGGAACAAAAAACTCGTAGGTATTTCTGTAGGAGACAGATTTATCTATTCAATAGACTTTTCTGTGTGAGACAGATTTGTTTATCAAGTCTTCGACTTTGGGTCGTAGCAACTCTTAGTTGTGGGTGAGATCATCTAAGGGAATCAAGTGCGTAGAGTCCTGCTGGGATTCATAGGCGTAAGAAACGCGACTGTACCTTAAGTGAGATTGGTTAGGGATCAACTACATTCTAGTCCAAAGTTAACTTGTAGTAAGCTAGAGTCTGTAGTGGCTTAATACAATGTGGTGTTCAAATATGGACTAGGTCCCGGGGTTTTTCTGCATTTGCGGTTTCCTCGTTAACAAAACTTCCGGTGTATGTGTTATTTCTTTAAAGACGAGGGTACCCAAATATACCTCAATCTAAAACTTTTCCACCTATAAGTCCTTTCTCCGAAAGTGATTGTCTATGGACTGAATCGAGACAATAAAACTAATCGGTTCACACTTCGTGTGATCGTCTATGGATACGAGATCGAGACAATACAACAACGGAGTATGTTTACTTGATAAAAGGTTCGGACTTAACCAAACACAATAGTATTACTATTAAGTAAATAGGAATTAACTTTTGTGTAATTTAGTTTAAATTATAATAACAACAATTATAATTACGAAAAATAAAAGTAAATGACACAGCAAGATTTTGTTAACGAGGAAACCGCAAATGCAGAAAAACCCCGGGACCTTGTCTAGAATTGAATACTCTCAGGATTAAGCCGCTATACAAAAATCAAACCAACTTCGTATAGTTGAGACCAAGCAACTAAACCTATAGTTCACCTAGTTCCGTCTGTATTCCCACGCATCCAACTTGTAATAAGTCACGTACTTGGAACAATTCCTTTGGTTCGTATTCCAAACAGTAAAGGAACAACAAATTTGTTTGGTATCAACTATTTTCAACCAAGTGATGTGAGTTCGACAAAAGTCTCTTCCGTTTATCACAATAAACTCCTTTGTCAGGTCCTTAGATTTATCTTATAAACAACTACCAAAGTAATTGTTAAGATTTTACAATCAATACTTTTAATCACAAAGAAACGTATTGATGCCGATATACTCAACTAATCAATCCTATCTATCACAAGGATAAACCGATTATAGTTGGACCTCTTTAACCGAAACAAAGATTATGAACACCAAAGATTTATTGTGCACACCAAAGATTATGAACCCAAATCAGAAATCTTCTTCGTCTTCTTCGTCTTCAAATCTTCTTAGATCTTCAATAAACACCTGCACACAATCAACTTGAATCTCTTGTGATCAATCACGCACAGAACGGAGTTTGTTAACAATGGATTATCACAAGATGTCTTTAGATCTACAAACATTCTAAAGATCCCCGTAGAAACTTCGATCTGGTTTGAGTGAATCTTATATCAGAAGAGAAGATTCTCAAGCATAAACAAACTAGGTGCAATCAAAGTTCAACAAACGTTAGTCAAACAAATCAATCGAAAACTAATAATAAACCGCAATTATCTAGTTTCCCACCAACGGTACTAATAGAGCTTCTCAATCCCAAAGAAGTCTTTAAACCGAGCGTCGTAAGAGATTTCGCCTAATTAGGTTACTTTCCTCTCCGAATAGGCGGCTCCACCAGTAACAACACAACTAGGTAGTTTTGCTGGCTCTGAGGATTAGTTTGCTAGAAATGCAAACTTTGATATTTATAGACAAGGAAGTTTGGACACCAAGGAATTTTCAAAATCGAAAATATTCTCAAGATATGCAATATATTCCAAATTCGGTTTCCATAATTCCTGGAAATGCTTTGTCCAAACATTGACCGAAAATATCTTAGAAAATCTCCAATTAGTAAATCACATTACTAATTTTCATTTTCCAAAAATAAAATTCCTTAATTAAAAGATTCTCAACTTATTTTTCGATCCGGGAATTTTTCCTTTAGCTATTAAGGAATATCTTTGAACATTAAAAGATAAGCGTTACTGCACATGTTCAAAGAATGTCAACATCATTACTTTGTAAGTCCTCTTTCATACTTACAATCTTGAAACCGATTTGCCACACTTCCAAACAAGTTTAGAATTGGTTCATTTGACTTTCAAGAACTATGTGATTGATTAAGAACACTCAATCACCAATCACGGGTTTCACGGTTCTACCAAAACAAGTTTCAATTCTACCTCCATGTGAGTACTGGATTTAGTCATACTAGCTTTCCAAAAATTCGGTTGACTAGGTATTAGGATCGGTTCCCACATATATATGGTATCTAACTTGTATTTGTTGCACATGTCCATAGGATCGGTTCCCAATGTCTAAAAACGTGTTGCACATGTTCATAGGATCGGTTCCAAATATCTAGAAACATGTTGCACCTCTTACAAGGATCGATTCCCCCTCTTGTGATAGGTTGCACCTCTTACTAGGATCGGTTCCCCTTTTCCTAGAGTTGGTCATACCAATAACACTAAATCGATCATACCATCTCAGGTGATTACTTAAGATCGGTTTCACTAATAAAAGTCATACCAATACAAAAGTCAGGCCTTGTGAATAGTTTTACCAAGAACATAAACAAGTCATGAGCGGCTATAATAATCACACATATAGGTAGTTCAAAAGATATGCAATGAATCACCATACCAATAAGCCTAGCGATTTCCCTTTCAATTCACAAAACAGGTTCATGAATTTACTTCCTTTAAACGAATGTAATACATTGTTTCCTAGGATGAAATCTTCACCTCATACCCATACATAATCACAATATAATTCAAATGATTATGTCGATGTGTTATATACGAAGTTCAAAAGATAAGCATTATACTTCGTATTATATTCCTTAATACTACGTCTAACTAGAGTGTAATCATTCATGCTTCACAGTTATGTTTTAAATATGCACGACTTGAAAGATACGTTAGGGAATGAAACAGTTCAAGTCAAATATCACTAACCTCAAGTGGAAGGATGATGTTGTCGTTGTAGCTCCTTACTTCTTCACTTCTTCAAGTCTTCGCAATACTTGTAATGTCTCACATCCTAATACTTTCAAGCTAACATATACGAAATAGACTCTAGTACATAATCAAGCGACTCTTTAAATGAGTTTTGGTTCACTAAAATATGACAACCAAACTTGACATACCAACGCTTGGTGGGTTCAACCGAGCTATGCTCTAACAATCTCCCCCTTAGTGACAAAACTCTTACATCATATGGATAAACAAATTACAAGAATTCATTACACATACGCTTGATTCCCAAATTCAACAACACAATAACTTTTTGTATACATTCAATCCATAAATGCCTTTTTCAACCGCTTATTCTTGACCATTCATGTCTTCTCGACATTATAATAACAAAGCTAATAGGTAGATTTTATCAATCCGCACGTCTTTGTTATTCCTTTGTAGTCCATATAACTACAAGTATCATATGATATGTTACTCCCCCTTAGTCTATGCTTTACTCTTTCGTTAGATAAACGTTTAAGCACTAATGTCCTTTCCCTTAGAGATACCAATCAATATAAATCAATACCAGTATCACTTGTTTACTCCATATATTTCTCCCCCTTTTTGTCACAAAATGACAAAGGGACAAGCAAATAAAGGACACATTAGAAGGCAATGATTCTTTCAATGGAGCTTCTAGGTCAGTGTCTCCCGACTTGTTGAATGCTCTTTAAATGAGTTTTGGTTCACTAAAATATGACAACCAAACTTGACATACCAACGCTTGGTGGGTTCAACCGAGCTATGCTCTAACAATCTCCCCCTTTAGTGACAAAACTCTTACATCATATGGATAAACAAATTACAAGAATTCATTACACATACGCTTGATTCCCAAATTCAACAACACAATAACCTGTATACATTCAATCCATAAATGCCTCTGTTGACATTATAATAACAAAGCTAATAGGTAGATTTTATCAATCCGCACGTCTTTGTTATTCCTTTGTAGTCCATATAACTACAAGTATCATATGATATGTTACTCCCCCTTAGTCTATGCTTTACTCTTTCGTTAGATAAACGTTTAAGCACTAATGTCCTTTCCCTTAGAGATACCAATCAATATAAATCAATACCAGTATCACTTGTTTACTCCATATATTTCTCCCCCTTTTTGTCACAAAATGACAAAGGGACAAGCAAATAAAGGACACACCGAAAGGATCTTACAAATCTCAAAATAGACTTGAAAATCTATAAGAGTTAAGCACGAGGGTTCCACACACCATTTTTGATAACCAATATCAAAACCGAAACTACAAAGTAATTTTGTTTTGATATGTTACCAAGGAAACAATTATCCAAAGCAATTTTCCCTAATAGTTTAGCAAACCAAAAAACGACTAAGTACCTTAGTTCCTTTGCTAAACCGATTGTACAAATACAATCGCTTGTTCGATAAGACCAAAATAAAGATAACTCTATTTTTCTCATCAGGTTCTAATTATCCATATAACTTAGACCTTTAACTTTTAAACAAGACAAATACTAGGTTAGTTAACTAGCATTCCTTGTTAAGGCATTCGATTAGACTTGAATAACCGAAACCTCCACTTTGATAAGTCTAACTAAGATCAGAATTAACTTAGTTTCTCTTATCCGGAATCGAATTGGACTAAACAATTCATCCCGTAAACCTTTTCTTTCGTTAAGACATAAACAATTCATACAAACCAAATAAATCAACTTGCATAATTATTCACCTCAACCGAAGCGATTGAAACAACATAGACATTAAAGCACCACAATTGCACCGAAATTTTGTAAGCCTAAACGATTGATGCCAAACTATAAAGCAAGATAACAATAGTTTTTCTTAACTGGAAACAATTGAATCACACACACATCCATACACTAATAATGGAATAAAATATCAATTGTACCGAAATTTTGTTAATCAAAAGCAATAAATATAAGCAATAAACTCAGGCTTTTCTTAAACAGGAAAACGATTAACTAACAAAGTCGTTACCTAAAATTTCGCATCCTCTTCTCCAATATGTTTGCATCTTCTTCCAGGGAGAATTGATATCGAAAAATCATTATGTTGTCATCCTTATGCAAAACAAAAGAATAACAACAACCAACCTTTACCAGAGAAAGGTTGAAAACCCCGAAACACATATGCTTTTATGCTAAACCAAAACCGATTCAACATATTGTGACATTTTCACATATTGTTTCAATCAGAACCCCTCATGGTCCTTTGATAAAGCCTACCAACATGGGCTAGAACTTAATCCTGCTAAACCAAAAAGTCACCCAAACCATAAGGGTTCACAACATATGAGATTGAATATCAAGGTTAGAAAACCGAAATCAAACATCCCATACACATACATAGCAATAAGATAAAGCATTCAAGCACAGGCTATGTAAATCAAAAACTATCACAAGAAAAATTATAAATCAAATAATTTTATTCATAATAGATCTAATACAATCATTGAAAGAAATCAAAAATTGATGTCTATTTTCCTAAACAAGAGTTTAAACTTATTCATCCTTGTTATCCTCTGTTTCCATGATTTCATCAAGGTTTTCTTCAAACATTTCAAGATTGAAGTTCACGAAAGTCCCTATAAGATGCCCAACAAACAACATGAAAAATAATTTCCTTTTGGGCAACAGAAGATAATTCCTTTAGGAGTTCCTTTCTTCCTATCAGTTCAAGAACTCCTTCACATAGGCTTGTAGCCCTTACTTTAGTAAGAGATGGCATGATTTGATATGAACACAAATCAGAACAGATTTCGAATCTTCCTTTATTAGAGGAATCCAAAACACTTTCCACTTCCTGGTGTTGATGGTGGTTTTTAGCTTAGGGTTAAAATCGTAAAACCTTACATCTGACATGACGTCACTATGACCAATAGCGCATTTATTGAATCAATCAGCGTGCATACGTAAGAATTGCCAGGGTACCCTTATATATATATATATACATGTGTCATATTCCACGGCAAAACCATTAGTATTGACTAACATCATCTTTGTATATACCAAACCCTAATTCTCGCAACACCGTGCCAATAGCAAACCATGCCAGTCACGTCTCTGCGCCAAGGCATGCCAACCATGCCAGCCGCACTACCGTGCCAATGGCAAACCATGCCAGCCGCACTACCGTGCCAATGGTAAACCATGCCAGCCATGTCTCCGTGTCAAGGTATGCCAACCATGCCAGCCGCACCACCGTGCCAATGGCAAACCATGCCAGCCACGTCTCCGTGCCAATGGCAAACCATGCCAGCCACGTCTCCGCGCCAAGGCATGCCAACCATGCCAGCCGCACCACCGTGCCAATGGAAAACCATGCCAGCAACGTCTCCGTGCCAATGGCAAACCATGCCATCCACATCTCCGCGCCAAGGCATGCCAGCCATGCCATCCGCTCCACCGTGCCAATGGCAAACCATGCCGGCCACGTCTCAGCGCCAAGGCATGCCATGCCAGCCGCACCACCGTGCAAATGGAAAACCATGCCAGCCACGTCTCCGCGCCAAGGCATGCCAGCCATGCCAGCCGCTCCACCGTGCCAATGGAAAACCTTGCCAGCCACGTCTCCGCGCCACGGCATGCCAACCATGCCAGTCGCTCCTCCGTGCCAATGGCATGCCGGGCCAGCCACATCTCCACGCCAATACGAAGGGTTGCAACGATCAACGACCACCCTTCCATCTAAGATGCAGATCTCAGCCGTCCAAGTTCGCCACCAAACCCATGGAAACTTGCGGTCCAAAGCCAAACATCACGGTTTTTACCAAAACCAGAATTTTGGCCGCGCCTACACATGCCAAAGCCATGCCGGCCCTAAAACCATGCCGTTGGCTGCCAAACAAAGGGTTGCAACGATCAACGTCCACCCTTCCATCTGAGATGCAGATCTCAGCCGTCCAAGTTCGCTACCAAACGCATGGCAACTTGCGACCCAAAGCCAAACATCACGGTTTTTACCAAAACCCTAATTTTGGCCACGCCTACACATGCCAAAGCCATGCCGGCCCTAAAACCATACCGCAGGCTGCCAAACGAAGGGTTGCAACGATCAACGGCCACCTTTCCATCTGAGATGCAGATCTCAGCCGTCCAAGTTCGCCACCAAACGCATGGCAACTTGCGGCCCAAAGCCAAACATCACGGTTTTTACGAAAACCCTAATTTTGGCCGCGCCTACACATGCCAAATCCATGTCGGCCCTAAAACCATGCCACTGGAAGCCAAACAAAGGGTTGCAACGATCAACGGCCACCCATCCATCTGAGATGCAGATATCAGCCGTCCAAGTTCGCCACCAAACGCATGGCAACTTGCGGCCCAAAGCCAAACATCACGGTTTTTACCAAAACCCTAATTTTGGTCGTGCCTACACATGCCAAAGCTATGCCGGCCCTAAAACCATGCCGCTGGCTGCCAAACGAAGGGTTGGAACGATCAACGGATACCCTTCCATCTGAGATGCAGATCTCAGCCGTCCAAGTTCGCCACCAAACGCATGGCAACTTGCGGCCCAAAGCCAAACATCACGGTTTTTACCAAAACCCTAATTTTGGACTCGCCTACACATGGCAAAGCCATGCCGGCCCTAAAACCATGCCGCTGGCTGCCAAACGAAGGGTTGCAACGATCAACGGCCACCTTTCCATCTGAGATGCATATCTCAGTCGTCCAAGTTCGCTACCAAACGCATGGCAGTTTGCGGCCCAAAGCCAAACATCACGCTTTTTACCAAAACCCTAATTTTGGCCACGCCTACACATGCCAAAGCCATGCCGGCCCTAAAACCATGTCGTTGGCTGCCAAACGAAGGGTTGCAACGATCAACGGCCACCTTTCCATCTGAGATGCAGATCTCAGCCGTCCAAGTTCGCCACCAAACGCATGGCATCTTGCGGCCCAAAGCCAAACATCACGGTTTTTACCAAAACCCTAATATTGGCCGCGCCTACACATGCCATCATGCCACAGCTACTAGCACGTCGCTATGCCACAGCTACTGGCATGCCACCATGCCACAGCTACTAGCACGTCGCCATGCCATGGCTACTGGCATGCCACCATACCACATAACAGCAACATCCTACACGTTTTCCACGAAAACACTCGAGACATCAACACATGTCATAAACTGGGGGATGCTCATTAGGGTATTGGTTTGGAGGTTTACAGCGTGCGGCGTACACTACGCCCGTTACAAGAAAGTGTCATTAGAATCAGTCACTTAGTAAATACAAGGAGTAATGGTGAAACGTTTCTTTCATTATGGAACATCAATTCCAGGCGTTACCCGTTACCACCTCCTTCTACTTTACTCAGCCGTTTCCATTTCTTACGAGACCAGAGTACGTTTTGTTACGACTTGTATAAATAGGTCTTACCTATTTCCACCAAAGGACAAGTTTTGGTCAGGATCATACAACACTCAGAAACCACTTGCTAGCTTTCCCATATGTTAGCTTTCACTTTCTGATACAAGTCAAACAACTACTCTTCCAGAATCAACTATTCTGGTCACAACACTTTCTTCGCTTCCCTCCCTAATTAAAACCAACCCTTCTCATTCATTTTGTGACCGAAGCAAGTCTGGAACGGCTATTTCTTGGTTTAAGCCGGATTTGTACAGATTGATCTCTCAAATCTAAAGTACTCCCTTGCAGTACACTGTTTAGGGTTTAGACTCAGTTTCTCACCCACTCACGCGAAATTACCGAAATCAGCAGAAACCGTTTTCACCCTCAAACAATTGGCGACCACAGCGGGAGGATTGATCTTTCGGTTACGCTGTCAATTTTCAACTCTCGATCTCATCGTTTGAATTAGATTTCGGAACGGTAGCAACGAATGATCCGCTCAGAGATCAACGACCCAGTTACCAGTCGTAATAGTTACCATGTGTAATACAACAAGAGCTGACGGGGGACTTCCAAGGTGGAAAAGGCAAACAATCCGCTCAGGATCGGCGACCCAGTCATCAATGATCACACGACAAGGAGTGACTGGGGACTTCTCGCGGTCAGTACGGCGTCGCCCATAAAACTATACCGGACATGCTTATGGCTAGGGTTTGCGCCAATAACAGAAGAGCAAACAGAAAGAAGAAACACGGAGATACGTGCCTGGAATATGTTCGCTTGCTTTATTGCTACCACTCTGCCGCTAGCACCAAGACATGGAAATAAAGCCAATAATACGAGCGCTAACAGCTTGCGTCCTTCCAACGCTGGCAGGTTGCATCTTTTCCAGCGCTAACATCGTGCGTCCTTCCAGCACCAGCAGCTTGCATCTTTTTCAGCGCTAGCAGCTTGCACCCTTCCAGCGCAACTTCTCTACCCATAGCCGATCGCACCAACAGCTCCGCGTCCCAAGCCGAGCCAGCGACGTTGACGGCTCACCAAGCCAAGATGGAGCACGCCGAGCCAATGCTAGCGGCTCCACTTCAAAAACTAATGCCAGGTATAATGGAATCATCAATCCAATTTCATCACACGTGAAGATCAGGAACGACTTCTCCAAAATCGAGGCAAAGAAAATCAGCAACCCTCCTGAGTTCACAAAGACTCTTTCGTGTCAGGAGCTGCATGATTTCCGGGGACTTCGCCCACAAAATCGTACAGTCTATGATGAAACACTTATGTGATATTCTATATTTCCCTAAGACGCAGCGTCAAGACATATTTGCAGCCCTCAACCGCACTGCATCAGGAAAGCAGTTGTTTCCAGTCAGAGAAGCCGTTCCCAAACCCCAACCTCTCCTGGAAAGCACGATTAATATATGGAACTGGGGACTCCTAACCACTTTTCACTTGAAGGGTGTCCAGTTTGACAACACGATGATTGACGCAGCTGCCATGCTTCAACGTTCGCTCCAGCAGCCTCTCCGCTTCAATGTTCGCTCCGGCAGCCGCTCCGCTTCAACGTTCGCTCCAGCCGTTTCGCTTCAGCGTTCTCTCTATAAGCTACTCCAGGATCCGAAGCTGAAACTTCAGCGTTTGGCTCATTAAGTTTCAACGTCCTCTCCAAGAGCCGAAGCCGCTTCAACGCCACTCCTTCCTACAAAGGGTCATGCCACCACACTCCCCATGTCAAGGATCACGATCGCAGCCAGCCAATCTTCATAGTCATGGCCACCTTTTTGATCTATCCCGCCAAAACTCGTGATCATGGACAGTTTGCTCGGTTACGCATCCAGCCAATCCTTTTACTTCCATGGATGCCCATACAATTCCAGCCAACCTACTTTGTTCCCACGACAATGTAGTCTCTTTCGATTACATCTGCTACTAAGAACTGTTGCCGCTCATTTGTTGATACCAGCCAGAGCTTCACCGCAGCATCAATCACTACAAAGTACGAACGCACGATGATGATGTATTTTTCATGGTCAACCCACTGACCATACAAGATGGAAACATGTAAACCATACTTGGGTACTGAGGATCTACACGGAATCTCTTCACTGTCAAAGCTCAGAAGACACAGTCAACCAAAAGGCCATAGACACAACAAGGTCATCTACTCTTCAAGGGTGTAACGTAAGAATATCATCACCTCTCTGTCTAGAAGACGCCTTCAACACTTTATGAGTCCGCGGCGGATCCCAAGCCTGCTCAGAGGAAAACAACTTCAGAAACTAAAGAAAAATACGACTGGGGACTGCTCATCGCAGTCCATCCTGACGACCATCAAAGACTCATGAGATAACTCCAGAGACGCGGCTGAAATATTTTCTTGAAGAAACAGAGGGAGCCACGATAAACAACATAACTCTCTCATTCCTACTTATTCACCATCCAGAATATTTCGTCCATGTGATATCCTGAGCATCCCAGCGTCACATCCAGAAGAGTACAATAAGCTTGTATCAAATCCCGTGGACATGGATTCAAGGCGATGCAATGAAAGTAGGCTACACATGGGGACTACCAGCATGGGACGCTTTCACTCCCCTCAACCAGGTTATTTCTGATTTCAACATCATCACTCTCGAAATTTTACGAGCCGCAGAAATTTCTCAACATGAAGCCGTACATGTGCATCAAAGACTCCAAAAGCACGCCACAGAGATACATTCACATATTCGGCCATGCCATCGGATCTAATAGAAGTATAACTGGGGACTGCTCACCGCATCCCATTCCATACGATAGTCCAAGATTCAGAAGATGGTTCGAAGGATGTCGCTTGGAACAAAGTCCTTGAACACTTGAGAGCAGCACATCGGCAACGGAACGTCTCCCAAATCATATATTTCATCCAAGTGGCTCCGAAATATTTTGACCATGCAAACATCCACGTCATATCATCATCGCGATCAGAAGGTTCGGGCACTGAACAACCTAAATTCGAGAATGGACCGATAACTCAACCACAATCTCCAAGATTATCCCTGACATGATCGTTGCCGAGCATATATTTCATCCATCCATCCCAAGAATGCAATGGAGTTTGGTAAATTTTGGAATCCACTGGAAGACACTACAGACGAAAGCACGGATCCAGACGAGCAACATAAAACAGAAGAGGGTCGATACCTCTTTTCATGCGGACGGAGTTTCTAGAGTTTGAGCAGAATAAAGATTCTTTCTTGCTCCATGAACGGGAATAGACAACTGGGCGCGACTATGTCACCTCGGGCCCGCAACATCCCTCCTGAATTCTTCCTGAGTTTTACTGTCAGGCTGTTTTATCCTCCTAGACGAACTCAAAACCTAAATATTCCCGTGAAAGGAGATAGGAAATTCTTTTCCTATCAGAATGGAGGGGCGGACCGTCAAAATCCAAGTTCGTATGAGAATTCTACGACGATTTTAGTAAGGGGCGCTAATTAGGTTTTCGGCATGCCAAACCCTAATTTAGACAAAGTTGCCATCCTTCCACGGAACTGAAGCCAGTCGCCATCCCTCTATGGACTGAAGCCATTAGCGCTATCATCACCGCTTGGTAGCCAAAGTTCCAGCGCCAAAAGTCCGCGGCCAAGACAATGCTAGACGCGCTTACCAGACGCGCTTACCAGACGCGCTTCCCAGACGCGCTTGCTAGACGCGCTTCCCATACACGCTTCCCAGACGCGCTTGCCAGATGCGGATGCCAGACGCGCTTGCCAGACGCGCTTCCCAGACGCGCTTGCCAGACGCGCTTGCCAGGCGCGCATGCCAGACGCGCTTACCAGATGCACATGCCAGTCACACATGCCGCATGCGCATGCCACAAAGCATGCGCATGCCATGCCAGCCTCTACCTGGGCCCGCGCGCGTTATGCGACGGAAGAAGGGAAGCTAACCGCGTGGTCTTTCTCCATGTCGACCTTAATCCGACCCAATTCTTTTAAGATGGTCAATACCACACCTTGGTCAACACCGACAACTTGCATCCTTCCAGTGCTAGCTTCTCTGCTCGATGGCCAGCACCAACAGCTTGCATCCTTCCAGCGCTAGCTTCTCTGCTCGACAGCCGATGCACCAACATCCTGCGTCATTCTCAGTGCCCAAGCCTTCCGCGTCCAAGCCGCGCCAAGTCGCGCCCAATCCAAGCCAAGTCGCATCCAAGCCGCGCCAGTCCAAGCCGCTTCCAAGCCGAGCCAAGTCGTGCCAAACCAAGCCAAGCCGCGTCCAAGCCGAACCAAGTCGCGCCAAGCCGACCCAAGTCGCGCCAAACCAAGCCAAGACGCGCCCAAGTTGAGTCCAAGCCGAGCCAAGTCGCGTCAAGCCGCGTCCAAGCTTTTCGCCAAATCCAAGTCGCGCCCAAGTCAATCCAAGCCGCACAATGCCCGCGGCTCCCATTCTAAGCCGACCAATGCCAGTGGCTCCGTTTCACGCCAAGTCTATGCTAGCAGCTCCCTTCTAAACTGATGACAACAGTCTGCGTCTCAGCCAGCAACCATCTCTACCACCCTGCTGCCTAGCCAGAGCACAGAATTTACGCAAAGCCATCAACGCAAGAGTTATGGACTCTCTTTACCTCCGTAAAAAGGTTAGTCGGATCTGCCTGACCATCTTTTACTGACTTGCCGTTTCGATTTCGTCCTTGCTTGTCACCATCTTATGCTTACCTCGCAACAATGCTCCTGTTCCGAGCTAAGCAGGGGACTTAATGTTGATGGTGGTTTTTAGGTTAGGGTTAAAATTGTAAAACCTTACATCTAACATGACGTTACTATGACCAATAAGGCATTTATTGAATCAATCAGCGTGCCTACGTAAGAATTACCAGGGTTCCCTTATTATATATATATACATGTGTCATGTTCCACGACAGAACCCTTAGTATTGACTAACATCATCTTTGTATATACCAAACCCTAATTCTCGCAACACCGTGCCAATGGCAAACCATGTCAGCCACGTCTCTGCGCCAAGGCATGCCAACCATGCCAGCCACACCACCGTGTGAATGGCAAACCATGCCAGCCACGTCTCCGCGCCAAGGCATGCCAACCATGCCAGTCGCACCACCGTGCCAATGGCAAACCATGCCGGCCACGTCTCCGTGCCAATGGAAAACCATGCCAGCCACGTCTCCGCGCCAAGGCATGCCATTCGCACCACCGTGCCAATGGAAAACCATGCCAGCCACGTCTCCGTGCCAATGTAAAACCATGCCAGCCACATCTCCGCGCCAAGGCATGCCAACCATGCCAGCCGCTCCACCGTGCCAATGGCAAACCATGCCAGCCACGTCTCCGCGCCAATGCAATGCCATGCCAGCCGCACCACCATGCCAGCCACGTCTCCGTGCCAAGGCATGCCAGCCGCTCCACCATGCCAATGGCAAACCATGTGTAGTTGCAGGAAATCCCACACTATACCCCTCACAAGAATCCACACAATCAAATCATTTTAAGATGAACAATTATAAGTTTTATTGATCAAATTCCAGAAATATTACAAGATGAAAAGGAGATAAACCGAAGAATTACAACCACTCTAAACTTTCTCTCTCTTAATGACTTGCTCAACACTCGAAAAAGATCCCTCTCTCCGTAAGTCTATTCGGCTCTTTATATAGGACATTACATAGTGGATGACAGCTAAGCTGTCCTTTATTTTCGGGTATGTCTTGCGAAGTATCGCAAATGTACAAATGTCAAATCTCGCGACACTCCTCGATCTCGCCACATCTTCACATCTTTCTCGTGTTTTGGTTGTCGTCATCCGTTACGTCGTTTTTACTTCCAGCCCGCGATATCTTCGCAGTGTGTCGTTTATGGATTTCGCGAGAATCTTGGTGTTGCGATATTCTGATCTTACATCTTGCCTCTTCTCATGTCTTCTCTGCGAAGAAGAGAACGTCATGAGAACTAGTATTTTCAAAATGCCGCAGCTGTTCATTTCTTCATATTTTTCTGTATTTGTATGATTCCGTACTATTACGCAGAATTTATTACACGTGTCTCTTCTTCCACCCATTTCTTGACACGTCTCTTTCAACCGTTATTTCTCAACCGTTCACGTCCCTTCTCGCATTAAATGCGTTTATCTTCCCGAGAATTCTTCTATATATATAGTTTTCTCACCCTCCTCTTCTTCTTTTTTACTTTTCTCTCTGCAATTTTTCTTCAACTCTCCTCCGTAATTTCCGTTTCTGCTACTGTAAATCTTCTTCTTCTTCTTTCTTTTGATCTTCAGTTCTTCATTCATTCCCATACTTCCTATGAGGAGGGATAATACTCGTTGGGGTGTCCGTCTAAAAAGAAAGGATGATGTTGCTGACGATAAGCTCCTTATGCAAGACATTGACTGGCATTCTTGTGAAAACAACGTCCCGCGTCACTCTAAAGACGATAGATGGTGTGTTTTTCCATTGGTGTTAAAGGGGCCTTATATCGCAGGCTCGAATGTACTTCCTGCGAACTTCGCTATTTATCGACCCTGGGTATTCAATTGGCCCGAGAAGAATAAAGAGGTATGTCTTCCAACTTCGCGTACTTCGTAATCTTTCATTGGTTTCTTATTCCATTATCCTTTGATTATCGTGAAAATTTTTAGATTGAAAAGTTAAGATTGAGCTACAATCGGACCAGGAAGGTTAGCACTTTAGCTGCTCTTCTCTCCGTCATGGATGAAGTAAGAAATACTTTATATATTTTTTTTTAACAATATTGTTGCCTCTGTTTCTTATCTTCATTTGTGTGCGAAGGTTGGTGTTGAAGTTGTTGGAGAAGAAGAAAACCCTGAGGCTGCGAAAGCCAAAGGTAGAGATAAAAATCCTCTTCGCAAGGAGAAGTCTGTTGTTCCGCCTCTGGAGAAGCGAAAACTTCACCTCCCATCTTCTTCGAATCCTCAGTCAGGTGAAAATTCTGGTGATGAGGAATATGATGATGTGGATATCCCTTCTTCAAATTCTCCAGCTGGATCTTCTATGGCACAACTGTCTAGCATCTTTTCTGATTCTATGCAAGGGATGGGTGACGATCGCCTTTCTAATACATGCAAGGCTCTCGCGAGTATTTGCGATTCACCTTTGCTTGAGAGTGATAGTTCTCTTCATGGGGTCTCCAGATCAGTGACTCCAAGCTTCTTAAATTCACTTAGTGTCTTGGTATGTTCTCATTCTCTTTTATAGTTTTGATTTTAAATTATATCTTTTTAATTTCTTTGTTTTCTTTTGTAGTCCGGGAGAGCTTCCTTTGCTGTTGCCTCAGATCTTGAGAAGAGGCGCAGTATTCTCGAAAAGAAGAATCTTCGCCAAGAAAAATGAAGAATTGGGAGTTGAAGCTACTGCTCTTCGCAAGAGAAATGAAGAATTGGAAACTGAAACTGTCATTCTTCGCGAGAAGAACAAGCAATTAGAAGCTGACTCTGCCACTCAGAAGAATAAGATTTCTATCCTTCAAAGCTCCAACCAACAGCTTTATGGTATGAAACTTTTCCCTTTTATTTTATTTTGTTCTCTTGTCATCTTCCTTCATCTGACTTATCATTTTCGCAGACGTTTATAACCTTTCTGAGGAAGCCATTCTTCTTCATTCATGTCCTGAACCTATGGATGATGATGCTCTTCTTGCTCATCTCAACAATTCTTTGGATAGTTTTTCAAATAACAAAATTAAATCTCTTCCTCTAAATGAACTTCAATCCAGATTTCGCCTCTTAGAACTTGATCATAGATCTAGCGTAAGCTTAGCCAACCAACTTAAACGTCTGTATCTTAGTTCTAAAGAGAAAAATAGTATTTTAAGGAAGAAAATTAGTGATCTCATAGATGATAAAGATCGCATTGCTAGACAAGGTGCTCAAGCATTAGCGAAATTCCAAAAGGCTCTTCTTGAAGTTCAAATTGAACGGGATGAATCCATCCGTCAAAATGCTATTCTTAGCGAAAGAGAGAATCAAATTCGTTCCCTTGTTCTCATAAACAATGATGATGAATTTGCTTGGGCTGCGAAGGTTCTAGATGATGCCAGAAATAATTTAGGTGTTAACATTAGTCTTCAAGCTGAGCATACGGCCTTGGTTAGAGATATGGTTTCTGACAGAGAAGGTTGTTAATTATTCTTCTTTATTTAATTATTTGCATAAAATTGTCACCAAGTTGCTGATTCAAAGTTATATGTTCGCAGAAGCTGAAGCAAGGTTCCGAAAAATAATTGAAGAACTTGAATCTGAGAAAGAGCAACTTGCCAAAAATCTTTCTTCTCGGGATGATAAATATTCTAGGCTGAAGAACCAACTAAAGATCACTGTCGCGAATTTTAAGAATGATGCTATTCTTTTTCACAATCAAACTATTGAGATGGTCTGCGATGACAGTACCCTTGCCTTCTTGATGAAGTTCCCCAAAATATGTCTTCTCTGGATATTTTTGATAGCGATGCTAGTGAAGAAGAAGAGGAATCTGATGAAGATAAAAAAGCTGAAGGATCTGATGAAGATAATGAAGAGGAAGAATTAAATGAGAAATAATTTTGTTTTCCTTTTTCTTCCTTTGTAATATTTGTACAATCATTTTTTCAATCTCCCATCTTTGGGTGTATTCTTTTTCTGCGAATTTCTTGAATCTTTGAATACAATTTTTATCTTTCTTGTTTCTTCCTGCACATAAAGGGAAATTATTTTTTGCAATATGGTTAATCAATATATGCGTAAATCTGTTATATGAAGACAAATAACACGCTCCTGTTCATTCCCATGCGAATTTCTTGAGTATTTGAATACAATTTCTATCTTTCTTGTTTCTTCCTGCACATAAAGGGCAATTCTTTTTTGCAATATGGTTAATCAATATATGCGTAAATCTGTTATATGAAGACAAATAACACGCTCCTATTCATTCCCATACTTGCCTCTGTTATTTGTATTCGAATGGGAGATTAAGCATAATTTCGCAGATATTTTCTGCTGAAATTTATCATTGCGACAAGATCGCAGGACGTCCTTACATTTTCATGTAATGACCCATTGATCTTGCCTTATCATTTCTCTTATGTGGTCTTATTTTGCCTTCCTAGTTAAAGGTCTTATTTTGCCACCTCTCATTTTTGCGACAAGATCGCAGGACGTCTTTACACTTTCATGTAATGACTCATTGATCCTGTCTTATCATTTCTTTAGTATTATTGCCTCTGCAGGATATTTTTCTTGCGACAATATGACAGGCCTAAATATCCTTGCTAACATAAAGCCCCATGACATTGCCGTCTTTGCGACGAAATCGCAGGACGTCCTTACATTTGCATGTAAGGACCCATTGATCTCGTCTTATCTACTCTTTTGTATTTTTGTCTCTTCAGGATTGTTGAACAAATATGACAAGCCTAAATATTCTTGCGAACATAAAGTCTCATGACATTTGCGTCTTTTTTGACACTATCAGCTCCCTAATGGAGGGTGCCGCCCTTATCTTCCCCCTGGTTGCCCCTTCAAGGAGGCGTAATTCTGCCATACAAGGATAGCTCCTCCCATCCGGTCTTAACAACAACCAATTGTTTTCGCAGCCTCTTATCCCTTTTGCCTATAGGGCTTATGGTTCCGAGACTGCACCCTAAGTGGAGTTTTCTTCGGGCCGAGTGCAGCATAAGCCAAGACTTGCCAAGAATGGCCGAGACACTTCAAATGCCCCAGGCACCCTTGGCTCAACCGTGTACCTCGGCGCCTTGGTCAAATGTCGACTCCTTAGGAGAGACCCCGGTCGTCCAATCTAAGTCACTAGCTTAGATTGAAAATCCAAGGTACCTCTCCGGATGGGTTTTATTACCCCCAATCTCCATGACTCGAGTTCCAGGGCGGTGTAACCTTTTCCCTGAGCCACGTTACAGATACCCCCTTACATGACGCACTTTAGGTACTTTGCCTCTTACGAAATTTTATTCGCGAACTAGGGTGTACGCCATGAAGGTTCGTCCCATTCTGATTATTTTGTTAATTCTTTGTTATATGTAATATAGGTACCGCCTACTATGACGCACTTTAGGTACTTTGCCTCTTGCGAAATTGTGTTCGCGAACTAAGGTGTACGCCATAGTAAGTTCGCCTCTTTCTGATTATTTTGTTGATTCTTCTGCCCATATAAGCTCTTTTGTACTTTCGCAACGCATTTTCCATTTGTAAAATATATTTTCTTCTTCTTCATATCAACTCTTACACGACTCCATTTTCACCACTCACGATTTTTTTTTTTTTTTTTTAAAACAACTTACATTTGTCGTCTCCCTCCCCAGTTTTTCTCTGACAATCAACAATTACAGTTATTCTTTAAGTCTCTTACTTCTGCTACTTTCTGCCTCTGCATTTTTGAAGTTTCCTGTCATTTTCTTGTCCATTGCGAAACCTTCGCCACTTTCTGTCTTCATCATTTTTTGATTTTGCAGCATTTCTTCCTCTCTTTGCTCTATTACATCTACCATTAATCTTTCACCTCTTTTTTTTTCTTTAATGTTGTTTTTCCAAATCCTATGTTTCGCAGCTCTTTCTTCGCAGGATTCGATATCAACCTCATAACACTTCTTTCCTTCAACCCAATCTCCCTTTATGATGCCAACACCAGTGGGATGAGGGAACTTGATACATTGATGGAAAGTTGATGCGACACCTAAGATCTCATGTAACCATGGTCGTCCGATCGGGCGTTGTATGGTGATTCCACATCAACTACGCGAAATAAAATTCCGTAAGATAATCCTTTCAAGTGGAATTCACATATGAACTTCTCCCTTTGGCTTATTTGCCGTACCATTAAAACCATAAATTTTATAGGTTGAAGGTATCAAATCTGCATCTTTTCCTCCCATAGTTTTGTAGGTATGATAAAAAAGGATATTCACAGAACTCCCGGTATCAATTAAAATTCTATTAATTGCCCATGAGTTTTCCGCTTCATCATCTTCATCTTCATTAGGTTTTGGGTTAATCTCCAATCTCACCACCAATGGGTTATCATGCATTCCTCCACCTTCAGGTACTTCTTCCGTGGTAAAAGAAATGATCTGCTTCTGTCATTCTTCCAGTTGCGACGTCTTCGCGGTGTTCATTATTTCTTTATCATTGGCATCCCTTGCGAAAACCCTGCTGAGAGTAATATTGTTAGACGCATTTATGTGTCTAATTTGTTCTCAATGTTTCGCATTGTTAGTACTCGTTTTTGTCCTTATTATGGTGTTTTATGTGTTTGTAGGTATTTTTTTGGAAATAAAGATTGTTGGAAAATTCGGCTCGAAAAGTTGCTCGGAACACCCCGGAGGACATTTGATATTCGGACTCCCACTTTGGATAAGTGGTAACCCAATTGCTAGGGGGCAACCCATTGCTATTCGCACCCCATAAGGCAAGTGCTAAAGGGACACCATAACAGGATAAGGGGGAGGTCTTCTTCCTCCTTTGAATAATCGTTTTGGCGGGAAAAGGGGCTTTCATCTGTGGAATTTTTGTGTGGAAGATTTGAAGAGTTTAAGGGAGACTAAATCATTGAAATGGGTTGGAATCATCCTGTTTTGTCTAAACAGGGTGTATAATGTCGACAGAACTGACTAACTTTGGATGCAATCTCGCATGGGAGAAAACAGGGGTGTACGTACGGGAGGATATTCTCCATTTATCTCGAGACCATTTTGGTGAGATTTTCTCATTCAAATCAATTCATACCAGCCTGTCGCACTAAATCAAAGATGGTAGGTATTTTGGGATTCGAAAAATTAGGAGTCTTTGATCGGTTTGGAGTCGAACAGGAAAAACAGCTAACCGGAGACGTGTGGGAAGAAAACAGAGTTATCCACGGACTTTCCCGTGTTTCTCTATGTTTGGCATGAGTTGGCAAACAGTATGAATGAACCAGAAACAAGCTGGAGTGTGCTGTCTTGGAATCAACAACGTGACAGAGTTAGATTAGGGAATTATTCCCGAAATATTACAGAAAATAAAGAGAGAATTATCTCGAATTATGGCAGAGATTTCATGACGCTGTTACGTATAAAAAGGGTCCTTGAGAGTAACAAAAGAAGGATGGAGAGTTAGGGAGAAGTATAGAGCCTCAACAGAGCCGGAGAATCGAGTTCCAGAGAACACCATTGCTGCTGCTGCTACACCTCAAGAACACGAAGAATGACAGCCAAAGACGTCGTTTTACATCTGATGGTAAAGACTTACATCCGTGGGTCGTAGTTTATAGGGCGACTTAAAACAACAAAGAGCACTTCATCTTTATCGTTTTTGTAATGTGTTTGCAACACTTATAAACGTTGCAAACACCCGATTTTCTCCATTTCATCATTTGTAAGCACCTTTGAGCAATAAAATCATATTTTGAGCGTGTTTCCAACATGATGAGCTAGACTCCATCACAGGGACGACGGAGGAAGCTAAATTTCATTAATGTGGTAATTCTATTAATTCTTTTTATGACTATTTGCATTGTTATTTAATTGAATTATGATTATCATTGAATGGTTGTGATTTCAATTGATGGGTCATGCTTAGCATAAATGTTTTGATGTCCCATGCTTTAGATTTACATCCATTACTTTCGAAATCTACATTAGGCAATGAATTAGAGTCAATGAAACTTTATCTTATGAGCTATTATCGTTTAGAATTGATTTTTGAACTGCATAAAATTGAAGTCTGGTGGAATCCTGAGTCCCGGTCATCTCTTCATCCTGTGACAATATTTGTATATATTTTTCTTTTATTTTCTTTTATTAAAACTTAAAATCAATCCCATCAAGTCCGAGTGAACGACAACCCCTTTTATTACTACAACATCATTGAAAATAACCATCAAATATCGTGGAAATATTCAATTGTTAAGTACGAATGTACAATAGAGTTACAAAACAGATTTTTTGCTTTTGCCCCAACTTTTATCACAAATGTTTCACGTTCTTTTGTTGTGTTCGCCCTGGGAATTTCTGGAGGAGGTGGTAATGCTTGAGGTTGAGCTTTCCTTACTAGAAAATGATTTAATTTTCCCTAATCTATCATCCTGAGAATGATTCTCTTTATATTTCTGCAGTCATTTGTTGTATCTCCATGGAAATGGTGATAAGAACAAAATTCATGGCTTCTCTCGCTTGGAGGTGGCTCCTTTCCCATGTTCCATGGTGTTGGTATATTTTCCATCAAGATTATAGCTTCCCATATTTTCTCCAGCTAGCATTCAGAGGTGGCATCTCAATTTCTTCCCATACTATCCTGCGGCTTCCTTGTCCCCTATGATAATTTTGCCTTTGACCTCCATAATTTTCTTGCGGCTGATCAAGTCTTTGAATTTTGTTATTTCCACCGCGGTTATAGAAATTTATTTCTCTCTCGTATTCTTCTTGGTCACGACTCCCCATAGCTACTAGCTTCTGCTGATTATCACCCATTATCAACTCTGGTTGTCCTTGCGAAGTGCTCGCCAATCTATTTATCAACTTAGGTAACAAGCTTGCATTCGCTGCATTTGAACTCGTGTTCGCAACTGGGTATGATTCCATCTCATTTTGTTTTTCCTCGAGAGCAATATATTCCTCCTGTAATTCTCGCAGCTCAGTCATAATTGTGATTGTGTTCTTAACTCTGAAAATTTGAATGTATAACAGATTGGTTGCGAACATAGCATTAATGAATGATAAAATGAGATATCTCTCATCAACACGACCCGCCATGTCGCTACACATTGTCTTCCATCTCATGGTCAAATGTTTCAAACTTTCACCAACCCTTTGCTTTAATCCAAATACATCTTCAATGCCAGGTCGCAAGAAATTGTTACTTATGTACGCCCCTAAAAATATAGCCTGTAAATGATTGAAGGATGCTATAGTATTTTTTGGAAGGCCTTCAAACCATTTCAGAGCTTCTCCTGTTAAACTTGATGCAAAGTATTTGCGCAATATAGCGTCATGATTTTCCCATTGTAACATACATCTCAAATAAGCTTTGATATGTTGTATTGCACAAGTTGATCCATCAAAAATGCTGGTTAATGTAGGCAAATTGCATTTTGGGGGTATTCCTTCTAATTGTATTTCCCATGTGAATGGGGTTTTCGCAGCTTCTTCTATAGCTTCATCCAATTGTCTCCTACCTTCTTCTTTCTTATTATTTAACATTCCTCTCATTTCCGCTAGCTCTTTCAAAATTTGTTCGTTTATACTAGAATTATCTTCCATTGGCCTTTTTAACTCCGCCTCTCTTCTTCTGCGTTCATATCCGTTTTGATTCTCTTGATCATCATTTTCTTCTCGTCTTTCTCTGCGACCTTCTCTTTCATTCCTTTCATGGATTCGCACACCATTATATCTCTCATTTTCTCCTCTTTGCCGTCTTTCAGTTCTCCTTAGTACTCTATCGTATTCTTCATTGATATTATCATTATTGCGATTACGCTCACGCCTCCTTTCTCGATTATCATGATTGTTTTGGCGAATTGCCTCTTGTAATTCTTGTTCTTCCATTTCTGCTCTTAGTCTTTCCCTCTCGCGAGCTAGATGTGCTTGTTCAGTATAATGCCTTTCAATTTCATCCTGAATTGCTTGGTGATTTCTTTGTACTTCTCTCCCATGTAATATTCTCCTTTCTTCTTCTTGATTTTCTCCATCCTCTTGATTATTTCGCCTCTGTCGGTATCTATCTCTCTGATTTCCATCGTTTTGCCCATCTTGGAGAGTTTCACCATGTTGGATATAATGATCTCCCCTTATTTCTCTTCTTTCGCGGCGTTCCTCATCTAAATTTTGTATCTCTTCTTGAATTTCTTCATTAGCATTTTCTACAGGCATATCTCGTCTACTTCTTCCCTTACTGATCTTGATCTTGTAGTGCTTCTTGACCTTCTGTTCTGTAACCTTATGTTTTCCATCCTTAGCTCATGGTTTTTCCTTGTCAAATTTGCACGTTCTTCTGTTTCTAATCGCCTTTCTTCGCGTATTGTTTGTCTCAATGCCTCTAACGCTGTAATCTCTTCGTTTCCATGAATTATTCCTCCAATCATTTCTTGATCTCTCTCTTCTTGTCCATTACCTCCTAATTGCTGCTCTTCCCCTATTTCATCTATAGAATCCGATCGCCAAGTGTGTACGCTCACTCGGTCATAATCCTCAGTTCTATTTTGTATTGGTGCATGCTGAATTGGAGATTGAACCCGATTTTCTCCATTATTTCTTGTGTTTGCTCTTGAAGATTCTCCCATTTCATTTCTTTATTCTCCAGCAAGTCTCCTAGTCCTTCTAACAGTCGTTGGTTGTTCAGATGTATGTCTTCTTCTTGTCATTCTTTATCTACTACTTCAAATTATTCCAAATCACAATATCAATCTTCACTCGTCCCTGTTTCTAGCGCCATTATGTAGTTGCAGGAAATCCCACACTACACCCCTCACAAGAATCCACACAATCAAATCATTTTAAGATGAACAATTATAAGTTTTATTGATCAAATTCCAGAAATATTACAAGATGAAAAGGAGATAAACCGAAGAATTACAACCACTCTAAACTTTCTCTCTCTTAATGGCTTGCTCAACACTCGAAAAAGATCCCTCTCTCCTTAAGCCTATTCGGCTCTTTATATAGGACATTACATAGTGGATGACAGCTAAGCTGTCCTTTATTTTCGGGTATGTCTTGCAAAGTATCGCAAATGTACAAATGTCAAATCTCGCGACACTCCTTGATCTCGCTACATCTTCATATCTTTCTCGTGTTTTGGCTATCGTCATCCGTTACGTCATTTGTAAGACCAGAATATCGCGACAACAATACTTTGCGAGAGTAATAAATGATAATATTGCGAAGGTGTCGCAAGGAAATAATTTAAATGACGCATCAGATGACGACAGCCAGAGCATGAGAAAAGTGTGAAAGCTTGGCGAGATTTAGGAGTGTTGCGAAGTCTAACACTTATATACTTGCGACGCTTCGCGAAGGATTCCCGAAAATAAAGGACGACTTTAGTCATCATCCACTATGTAATACCCTATATAAAGGGTCGAGTAAGTCTCTGTTGTAGGGGGAGATCTTTTTTGAATTGTTAAGCAAGTCATTAAGAGAGAGAAAACAGAGAGTAATTGTAATTGCTTTGGTTTTGTTCTAATTGTATTTGTAAACATTTCAAGAAAATAATCAATCAAGTTCAAATTTAATCATCTTTCAAATAGTTATTCATGTTAAATCTAATGAGGGGTGTAGTGTGGGAAATCCTGCAACTACATATGCGCTAGAAACATGGAGAATTTGGAGTAAGAAAAGAGAAATTTGATACAATTTTTAACAGTTTACCAAAAGAAAGAAATGGCTAGAAGGAGAAATGTACCAGAAGGACCAACAATCGTGAGAAGAAGCGGGAGACTTGCCGGTGAAAGGAGAAATGAAAGGGGAGAATCATCAAGGATGAACATAAGAAATGATGAAGAAAATCAAATTCAATCGCCAATTCAACCGATTGCAAACACAACTACAGATTATGATAGAGTAAGTGTACACACATGGAGATCAGATTCTGTGGAGGAAAGAGAGGAAGAGCAACAACAGATAAACAATGGACGAGGAGAAAGAAATCGAGAAGAGATGGGAGAAACAATTCGTGGAAATGAAGAAATTGCAAAGATTAGAAACATTGAGACAAACAATGTATGAAGAAAGGCGGTTAGAAGCAGAGGAACGTGCAAATTTAACAAGGAAAAATCATGAGTTGAGAATGGAAAATCTGAGGCTGCAAAATAGAAGATCGAGAAGTAGTAACAGGTCAAGATCAGGATCGGTCAGAGAAGATAGGAGGAGAACATTACCTGTAGAAACTATTAATGAAGAAAATTTGGAAAGAGAACCAAATGTTGGTGAAGGATATCGCGAGAGAAGAGAAATAGAAGGAGATCATCATGTTCCACGACCTGAGACTGTACAAAATGGCCAAAATAATGGAAATCAAGGAGATAGGCAACCTCAAGAGAAGAATAATCCAACTGACGAAGAAAATCGAATAGAAGGAAGAAGAATATTGCATGGGAGAGAGGCACGAAGGAAACAAAAGGAGATCGAAGATGACATTGAAAAACACTATGTTGAGCAAGCACGTTTAGCTTGCGAAAGGGAAAGATTGAGGGCAGAAATAGAAGAACGTGAATTTGAAGAGGCAATTCAGCAGAATAATCATGACAACCGAGAAAGAAGGCGCGAGCAAAATCGCAACAATGGAAATATCAATGAAGAATATGAAAGAGTGCAAAGGAGAGTCGATAGATAACCGAGAAGAGAAATTGATAGATATAATGGTGTACAAATTCGCGAAAGAGATGAGGGAGAAAGCCGCAGAGAAAGGAGAGAAGAAAGTGATGAGCCAGAACATATAAGTAGACATGAGCGCGAAAGAAGAGAGGCGGAATTAAAAAGACCAATAGATTCAAATTAAAGGCAAATGAACAAATCTTGAGAGAATTGGCAGAGATGAGAGGAATATTGAACAAAAAAGAGAAGGAGGAAGAAGACAGGTTAGATGAAGCCATCGCAGAAGCCGCGAAAAAATCCCTTTACATTAGAGGTGCGGTTAGGAGGAATACCCCCAAAATGTAACTTACCAAAGCATTAACCAAAGATTTTTGATGGGACAACTTGTGCAATACAACACATCAAGGCATATGTAAGATGTATGTTACAATGGGAGAATCACGATGCCATATTGTGTAAATACTTTGCATCAAGTTTGACTGGAGAAGCGTTGAAATGGTTTGAGGGTTTACCAAGAAACACTATCACGTCATTTAACCATTTGCAAGCTATATTTTTAGGGGCGTATATAAGTAACAATTCCTCGCGACCAGGTATTGAAGATGTATTCGGATTGAAACAAAGAGTTGGAGAAAGTTTGAGACATCTAACTGTCAGATGGAAGACAATGTGCAGCGAGATGGCCGGAAGGGTAGATGAAAGATACCTCATACTGTCATTCATAAATGCTATGTTCGCAACCAATCTATTGTATGTTCAGGTTTTTAGAGTCAAGAATACGATTACAATGACTGAATTACGAGAACTCCAGGAGGAATATATTGCTTTAGAAGAAAGACAGAACGAGATGGAATCTTACCCAGTGGCGAACACAAATTCTAGTGTCGCGAATGGAAGTTTATTGCCTCAACTTATACACACAGTGGCGAGCACATCGCAAGGTCAACAAGAAAGAAAGGCAGTTGATATAGAACCAAAGTTAGTAGCCATGGGAAGTCGAGATCAGGAGGAATTTGAGAAAGAAAGGAACTACTACAATCGTGGTGGGAATAATAAGATCCAAAGGCTCGATCATCCGCAGGAAACTTACGGAGGTCGAAGGCAGAATTATAACTATCATGGAGGGCAGCGAAGTCACAGAGTAGTGTGGGAGGAAATTAAAATGCCGCCATTGAATGCCAGTGTGGAAAAAATATGGGAAGCAATACTCTTGATGGAAAACATACCGCACCATGGAACATGGGAAGTGAACCACCACCGGAGATAGAAGTCACGAGTTACTTTCTTACCACCGCTTTCATGGGCACCTAACAAATGACTGCAGAAACATCAAGAGAATTATCCTAAGAATGATTGATCAAGGAAAGTTGAATCACTTTTTAAAAGAAGAAGAGAAAGTTCAACATTTACCACCACCACCAGCAAAAGGAAAAGAAACATTTGTTATAGAAGTTGGGGCAAAGGCTAAAAATTTGTTTTGCAATTCCATTGTACATTCATACCGCACAATCGAAGATTTTCATGACAGTGTAATTAGTAGAGTTTTTGCGAGGGATGCTGATGATAAAGAAGTGATGAATGTTGCGAAGACATCGCAGATTAAAAGAGTGGCAACCTGCAGATTATTTCTTTCTCGGCAAGAAGTACCCAAAGGAAGAGAAATACATGATAGCCCATTGGTTGTAAAGCTGAAATTAATCAAAACCTATTGATGGCGAAGATGATGAAGCGGAAAATTGTTGGGCAATCAATAGAATATTGATTGATACTTGCGATTCGATCAACATTCTTTTCTACCATACTTACAAAACTATGGAAGGAAAAGATGAAGATTTGATCCCTTCAACATACAAAATATATGGTTTCAATGGTACCGCAAACAAGCCCAAAGGATAAGTGCACATGAGGATACCCTTGCAGGGGTTGTCAACTGATATTTTGTTCTGTGTGGTTGATGTGGAATCTCCCTACAATGCCTTGATTGGAAGACCATGTTTGCATGAAATTCTGGGGGTAGCATCGACATATCATCAGTGTATAAAGTTTCCACATCCTAGTGGTGTCGGAATTATAAAAGGAGATTGGATGGAGGGGCAAAAATGTTATGAGGTTGATGTAGAGAGCTGCGAAGAGAGAACGGCAAAAAGGAAAGGTTGGAGGAAGAATGTAAAGGATGAGCAAAGAAAAGAAAGGCTAATGGTGGATACCATAGAAACAAAGGAAGAAGAGATGTTGCGAAGTGAATGCACGAAAACAATTGAATATCATGATGAAAAGGAGACATTGAAAAGTTTGACTGATGCGGAGGCAGAAGGAAGTAGGAGTAAAAGGTGTAAAAAATGAATAGTTGCGAGAAAAGATACCAATTTAGTGATGAAAACATGATAAGGATAAGAAGCAGAGATGATGGTTGCAGAAAAGTTGTGCGAAAATATCGCCATGAAGAATGTGTAAAAATCTATTGAATAGTTGAAATGAGATTGTGCGATATAGCTTCACAGACAAATTAACAAAAGTCAAAAATGAATGATTGAATAAATTGATAAAATGAATGAGTGAGTGAATGGGACGAACCTTTATGGCGTACACCCTAGTTCGCGAATGATATTTTGTAAGAGGCAAATGTAAGACCTAAAGTACGTCATATAAGGGGGTATCTCTTGACATGGCTCAGGGAAAAGGTTACACCGCTCCTGGAACCTGAGTCATGGAGATTTGGGGCCCATGAAAGCCTATCCGGGAGAGATACCTTGGATTCCCAACTATATATATATATAAGGTTATACCCTGGTTGGGCGACCGAGGGTCTCTTCCAAGGAGTCAGTGTATGACCAAGGCGCCGAGGTACACGGTTGAGTCAAGAGTGCGGGGAGCATGGAACTTCCTTACCACTCTTGACAAGTCTTGGCACATGCTGCACTCGGCCCGAAGAAAACTCCACTTAGGGTGCGATCTCGTAACCATAAGCCCTATAGGTATAAGGGATAAGAGGCTGCGAAAACAACTGCTTGCTGTTAAGACCGGATGGGAGGAGCTAGTCTTGTATGGCCGATGTACGCCTCCTTGAAGGGGCAACCAGGGAGAAGATAAGGGCGGCACCCTCCATTAGGGAGCTGATAAGTGTCAAAAGACGCAAATATCATGAGGCTTTATTTTCGCAAGATAATTTAGGCTTGTCATATTTGTGCAATGATCCTGCAGAGGCAATAATAATAACGCGAGGGTAAGACGAGATCAATGGGTTTTTACATGAAAGTGTAAGAACGTCCTGCGATTTCGTCGCAAAGACGACAATGTCATGGGATTTTATGGTCGCAAGAACATTTAAACCTGTCATATTGTCGCAAATATAATGTCCTGCAGAGGCAAAAATACTTAAGAAATGATAAGACAAGGTCAATGGGTCATTACATGAAAATGTAAAGACGGCCTGCGATCTTGTCGCAATGAGGGGTGGCAAAATAAGACCTTTACTTAGGAAGGCAAAATAAGACCACACAAATAATGATAAGGCAAGATCAATAGATTTCTTAATCCATGAAGATATCTTGCGATCTTGTCGCAATGATAAAATGCAAAGTTAATCAAAAAAAAAAATAAAAAAAAATAAAAAAAATAATTATATCTCGCAAGAATGATTAATTCACAAAGTTGATTATATCTTATGTAACTCGCAAAGTTGATTATATCTTATGGACAGAGGCAAGTGTGAAGTTATAATTACAAAGAAGGGTTGTTTGATTGATATATCCGAACAAAGGAAGCAAAAGTTGAATTCACATTCAATAATCAAAGAAATTTATAATAAGGAGTTACAGAAATGGAAGATTAACAAAGATATATGTATACAGATACTACAAGAAATGAAAGAAGAAAAAGAAATTATTTCTTTGTTGGTTCTTCTTCTTTATCTCGATTCTTTGGTTCCATCACTCTCGTCGCCGGTCTTCTTCATTAGCTTCACTATCGAAACATCCGAGACAGGCAAGTTCTCGGGAACTTCTTCAAGAAGAAAAGGATATGAATGAAGAGGAATGTTGTGATCGTTACAAACTATTTCCATAGCTTGATTGCGAAAAACGAACAAAGATCATCATTATTAAAATTCGCCACCGTAGTTTGGAATTGCCGCTTCAATTTAGAATATCTATTCTCGCGAAGAGATCCATTGCGAGTCGTTCTTTTTCGGTTTCAAGCTCTCCAATCCTTGTCTCGAAATCTCTTTTCGATTAAAAACATGAGAAAATGAATTAATGATAATAGTACAAAAAGAAAAAGAGCGAGAAAAAGTAAAGAAGTATAACAAACAACCTTCTCTTTCAAAGATCATATCCTTGATTAAGGTAGTTTGCTCGGCGCGAAGACTAACATCGACACCTAAGTTATTTCTAGCATTATCTAGAACCTTCGCAGCCCAGGCAAACTCATCATCATTATTTATGACAAAAAGTGAACGAATTTGGTCTTCTCGCTCGCTAAGTATGGTATTCTGACGAAGGAGTTCATCTCGCTCAACTTGCACATCAAGGAGAGATTTTTGAAATTTTGCTAATGCATGTGCACCTCTGTTAGTAATGCGATCTTTCTCATCTATGAGATCACTAACTTTCTTCCTTAAGGTTTTGGCTTTCTTCTTGGAATCAAGGTACATTCGTTTAAATTGATTAGCTAAACTTAAACTAGCCCTATGCTCGATCTCCAAGAGATGATATTTGGATTGAAGATCCTTTAATGAAAGAAGGTTAGTCTTATTTGAAGAACTACTTAGAGATTCATTGAGATGAGTAAGAAGGACATCATCATCCATGGGCTCGGGAAATGAATGGAGAAGAATGGATTCTTCAGAGAGATTATATATGTCTGCGAAAATAGTAAGTCAGGCAAAGAAAAGCAAATGATAAAATAAAAAGGATTTGAGGAGTAAAGATTGCTATACCATAAAGCTGCTGATTTGCACTTTCAAGAGTAGATACTCTATTCTGTTGAAAAGTAAGCTCAGCTTCCAGTTGTTTAATTCGTTCATCCTTCTTGCGATATGTCGCAGCTTCACTCTCTAGTTCTCGGATCTTATCTTTAAGTTGCAAATTTCTCTTTTCAAGATTGCTGTGTCTTTTCTCAAGGTCAGAGGCGACAACAAAAGAAGCTCTCCCAGACTACAAAGAAAAATATGGGAATGATTAAGATAGAGTTTATAATTAAAGTCACAAAGAAATAAAAGGATACAAACATACCAAAGCATTAAGAGCGTTTAAGAAGCTAGAAGTCATTGTTCGGGAAACCCCGCGAAATGACTCATTATCCTCCAGCAGTGGGGCATCGCAAATCTTAGCGAGAGCTTCGCAAGTAGCAGTTAAATGCTCGTCTCCCAATCCTTGCATGGAATCGTAGAAGATGCTAGACAATTGCGCCATAGCAGAGGTGGTTGAGTGATTCTCCCTCGCAGAAGAAGTACCAACCTCATTTTCATTCTCGTCAGAGTTCTCGCCTGTTTGAGAACTACAATGATAAGAGAGATGGGTTTTCCGTTTTTTAGAAAACGGAGTAGAAGACTTGTCCTTGTGCAAAGTAGCTTTATCCTTGCCTTTAGCCTTCGCAGCTTCAGCCTCTTCAACTTCAACCTTCGCATACGCATGAAGATAAGAAACAGAGGCAACAATATTGTTTAAAATAACAAAAGAAAATGTTTCTTACTTCATCCGTGAGCGATCGAAGTATCGCCAGGGTACTCGGCTTTGGATTTTCTTTATATTTCTTCCTCATTTTGGCGATCTAAAATTTTTGAAAGTTAATAGATAAAAGAGGAAGAAGATGTCGCAAAGCAAAATTGAAAAAAGGAAATATACCTCATTTGACTCCTCAGGCCACTTAAACTCCCAAGGATGATAGTTCGCGAGGTGTGCGGGGAGAATATATGAACCTGCGATGTAAGGTCCACTCAAAAGTAAAGGAACAACCCACCATTTCTCATCTTTGGAATGACGGGGAGTACTATTGTTGCCCGAATGCCAATCAATATCTTGCATAAGCAATTTGTCAGCATCAACGTTATCATTCTTTTTCGAAGCGAGCACCCCAAATGAGACTTATCATTTCTCATATTTATAACGAGTAATTCGCAAAGAAATTGTCCACGGTATACTTCTCGGAACTATTTGTAAATCTGCAAACTTAGGATCCCTAACATTATCGGGATATAAAGATCCTTTACCGGCGCCACGATGGGCGAATTCAAGCATTAAACGGATGCGATCGCCACTCAATTGATAGACAGCTCGCGAGAATTTCTCATGAGCAAGAATTTCATAGAATAATGGCAACTCGGGATTGTACAAAGGAATGGGGAGTCCTCATGAGGAGTTGACCCAATGAGATTATGATTTTATGATCATCACATTGATGATCGAGAAAACAATTTTGCGAAAAGAATAGATGAAGATCCTTGATCGGGAATAGTTGATAAAGTGAAACCCTTTTCTTGTAATTTCTTTTGAACATCAATAAAAGGAGGAGTGTATGAACGACCAAGTGAAGCCATTGCTAGAAGTATGGGAATGGATAATTGCGGATCAAAAGAATGAGAAAGAAGTAGAAGAATTATGGTAGCGAAAGCGCAAATTGCGGAAGGAGAGAGAGAGTTAAAGAAAATTTGCAGAAGGAAAGTAAAAAAAGAAGAAAAAAGGAGTGGGGAAACTATTTATAGAGAGAAAGAATCTTCGGGAAAATAAACGCATTTAATGCGAGATGGGACGTGAATGGTTAAAAATAAGTAGTTGAAAGAGACGTGTCAAGAAAAGAGTGGAAGAAGAAACACCTGTAATAAATCCCGTACATGAATAAAACGAGCAAAAATGAACAATGGCGAGGTAAAGATGAGCGGTTGCGGCATTCTAAAATATTGTTCTCATGACATTCTCTTCTTCGCAGAGAATACATGAGAAGAGGCAAGATGTAGGACTGAATATCGCGACAAAGAATACTTTGCGAGAGTAATAAATGATAACATTGCGAAGGTGTCGCAAGGAAATAATTTAAATGACGCATCAGATGACGACAGCCAGAGCATGAGAAAAGTGTGAAAGCTTGGCGAGATTTAGGAGTGTTGCGAAGTCTAACACTTATATACTTGCGACGCTTCGCGAAGGATTCCCTAAAATAAAGGACAGCTTAGCTGTCATCCACTATGTAATACCCTATATAAAGGGTCGAGTAAGTCTGTTGTAGGGGGAGATCTTTTTTTGAATTGTTAAGCAAGTCATTAAGAGAGAGAAAACAGAGAGTAATTGTAATTGCTTTGGTTTTGTTCTAATTGTATTTGTAAACATTTCAAGAAAATAATCAATCAAGTTCAAAGTTAATCATCTTTCAAATAGTTATTCATGTTAAATCTAATGAGGGGTGTAGTGTGGGAAATCCTGCAACTACATCGTTTTTACTTCTAGCCCGCGATATCTTCGCAGTGTGTCGACGTTTATGGATTTCGTGAGAATCTTGGTGTTACGATATTCTGATCCTACACCATGCCAGCCACGTCTCCGCGCCAAGGCATGCCAACCATGCCAGCCGCTCCTCCGTGCCAATGGCATGCCGGGCCAGCCACATCTCCACGCCAAAACAAAGGACTGTAACGATCAACAGCCACCCTTCCATCTAAGATGCAGATCTCAGCCGTCCAAATTCGCCACCAAATGCATGGAAACTTGCGGCCCAAAGCCAAACATCACGGTTTTTACCAAAACCCTAATTTTGGATGCGCCTACACATGCCAAAGCCATGCCGGCCCTAAAACCATGCCGCTGGCTGCCAAACGAAGGGTCGCAACGATCAACGGCCACCCTTTCCGTCTGAGATGCAGATCTCAGCCGTCCAAGTTTGCCACCAAACGCATGGAAACTTGCGGCCCAAAGCCAAACATCACGGTTTTTACCAAAACCCTAATTTTGGCCGCACCTACACATGCCAAAGCCATGCCGGCCCTAAAACCATGCCGCTGGCTGCCAAACAAAGGGTTGCAACGATCAACGGCCACCCTTCCATCTGAGATGCAGATCCCAACCGTCCAAGTTCGCCACCAAACGCATGGCAACTTGCGGCCCAAAGCCAAACATCACGGTTTTTACCAAAACCCTAATTTTAGCCGCGCCTACACATGCCAAAGCCATGCCGGCCCTAAAACCATGCCGGCCCTAAAACCATGCCGCTGGCTTCCAAATGAAGGGTTGCAACGATCAACGACCATCATTCCATCTGAGATGCAGATCTCAGCCGTCTAAGTTCGCCACCAAATGCATGGCAACTTGCGGCCCAAAGCCAAACATCACGGTTTTTACCAAAACCCTAATTTTGGCTGCACCTACACATGGCAAAGCCATGCTGGCCCTAAACCCATGCCGCTGGCTGCCAAACGAAGGGTTGCAACGATTAACGGCCACCCTTCCATCTGAGATGCAGATCTCAGCCGTCCAAGTTCGCCGCCAAACGCATGGCAACTTGCGGACCAAAGCCAAACATCACGGTTTTTACCAAAACCCTAATTTTGGCCACGCCTACACATGCCAAAGCCATGCAGGCCCTAAAACCATGCCGCTGGATGCCAAACGAATGGTTGCAACGATCAACGGCTATGATCGCTGTCGTATACGTCAAAAATAAATTACACTTTCTTACTACTAAAAATATAAATATAGCAAGGGCAAGAAAGGATCGTTCCCACAGAGAGGACTAAGGTTGTCAAATTGTTTCGGTTTCCTATAAATAACACCGGGGGGTTTTCTGATTTTTATATACTAAAATAAAATAAAAGCAAATGAAGAAAAGTAAACAAATAAATTCAAAGATGTGAAAGCATTGGTTAAGGATTTCATTTTCATTCACAAACATATTCTTATCTTAATAACTTGAATTGATATTTTAATCTCTACTTTATCAAAGTCCCTAGAATACCTTGATCGCAAGTATATCCCGCAAATCACCTCTTGTCATCAACAAACACATTAAAAGATGCGAATATGAATCCTATCTAAGAGAACAACCTAACGTGTAAAAGCACTAATCAAGTTTAATTCCCTAGATGTGTTAAGTTCTATGAAATCAGGCCAATCAAAGCAATCGAACGTGTAAAAGCACTAATCCGATTTAACAAAGGTTATGGTTCACATAAGATCATAAGAATATATCACTACAAACTATAATCATATTTATGCTACTTGCAATCAGGAATTATCACTTTTGCGTATAATAACCCTAATCTAGCAATAAAGATGAAAGCAAACTCAATCGATTCGCGACTCGACTAAACAAGCATTCAAATCATGTAACAATATTGATGGTGAATCATAAACGATATACTGAGACAAAACTAATGTATCAAACAAGGATTCATGTTATGTGAAATCAAACTAATCCATAACCAATGATAAAACTCTAGCTCATGTTCATGGAGTTCATAACATGAAGAAAAATCAGGGTTTCCATCTTTTCTAAACCCTAGAACAAAAGTAGAAGAAGAGATAAGATAAAAGAGATCCCCTAAAAGTATAAAAGATATTTCTTTTTATAGTGTTTCCATTCCCTGGACTAGGTCGCACCTATCCTCTGCCAAAAGCCGGCTCCTAAAAAATCCCACAAGTGAAGCCCAGCCAAAGCAGGTCCAAGTCCATCCGAGTCGAACCGGGTCAGCTGAGTCGGATCGGATCACTGAGTGAACTCGTTGGAAATAAAATCCAGCAGAGTTTAGTTTGTTTTTGTCAGTTCCCGACCATTTCCAGGCCATTCTTTTGACTCCTTATCTGCAGAATTCCTAGACATATATCTATCATTCAATTTCAACTCTTCCCTTGTGAAATCGGCAGCTCCATTCATAACCCTGAGTCATACTCCACAACCATTACTTCCATACTCTGCCACCTGCAACACAGCTTACCAGCACCAATTCTTTCCATTCATCTAACATCTTTATCTCAGGTTCAAGCTTGCACAACCATTCATCTACATCTCTGAAGCCAAGAACTTCTTCAATTCAGGCACAATTCATCACCATTCTCATTGGAAGAAACATATAGCCTGAACCTTCTCCTTGTACGGCTACAAGCGCAGAGCAAACACCCATTGCATCACCACCTAACTCAGCTGCAATTGCGCATCAATCTCATCATCAATCCACCAAAACTGCACCATTTCCGCAGAAAACAATCACCAGCTCGCTTTCCCTGCATTGCACTTCTTGTTCAGTACCATGTCTATTCACAACAACAGCTTCACTAAGTCTCAATTTCATGTTCTCGCCATCGGCAGTATCCAACATGCCATCTCTATTCCTTGCATCACCAGAATCAAGCCTTGAGCCAGTTCAATAACATCATGCTCACATTCAACAGCCACACAAGCCTGGACCAACACAGATTCGACACCTGCATCGCAGTGCCATTGCATCTCAAACTCAGGCCGCTTCTGCGAAATAGCACCAGCACCTTCTACACTACATCTCAGACCAACCATTCCACCTCGAGCTTCTCCGTAACAACCTCATCCTCTGGAATCTCCCATTGAATTGCAGCTGCACACGGGAAATACCAACATCAGCACCAGCTGAACTCTTTAACCACCTTCCAATTCCATTGGCTGCAACTCATTCCTGTGACCTTGCAATCATTTCGCTAATAGCAGCATTATCACTCTGCTTCAGTTCCTGCTACTCTTTGAACCTGACACTTCAACTTAATAACATTCACAGCAGGCACCGGCAGCTCCATTGCATACTCATCAGTACCTGCTCTTGCAATCCTTTGCAACCCCCACTGAATTGCATCTGCACACCAGCTTAGCTGCAATAGCATCTCATTACCATTGCCCCAGCTCAATCATGCAATCACTATCAGCGCTGGAACCCATCTCATTTATCTCTTATAGTATCAGAACTTCTGCAGCTGCAACTCCTCCACCAGTTTGCAGCTCCACCAACAATACCAGCTGCAACCACATCTCTTCGAACCTGCAATCTTTTCACAAAATACATTAAGCCATTTCAGATCATACCCCTGTAAAACAATCCACCAGGAACCTAATATCCATAAGCCCTCTTCGATCTCTGCATCACATCAGTTCAATTTCTTCACCAGAATCAAACCCATCTTCGTTTAAGAACTCAAATACTGCCTTCATTCTTCCACATTCGTCTCTCAAATAACTGGCAGAAAACATCTTCTACCTGTTATGCCGAACTCAAACTCTGTCCAAAATAGTGTTGAACAGAAACCCAACTTCCATTCCTCTTCATCTTCTCTAATTCCATGATTTATTGGTGAAAATCAATTCTAATCCGAGACCCCAGACTTCATTTCCTTCAAACCCTAATATCAGATTCTCCCTTCACTGAGTTCTCAATCAATCTCTAACAACAGCAGAAACCCAATCCCTGATTCGATGGCAACAACTCAATATCTTTCTTAGTTTCCCATTTGAATCAGAACTCCTCTCAACCTCAGAAACCAGACAAACCACCATCAGATTCCTCATTTCTCCCACATCTTCATTGTTGCTCGACCCCCACTGAAACCACCACGAGATGTCTTTCACAAATTCAACCATCAAATTCGTTACAAACTCTTCCTTCTCGATCTTCATTTTCTCCGCTCAAACTCTGGCAGTGACCTCAGTCTTTGGTTTGCCGGCAGAAAGAAGCTTGCAGCTCTGGTTCGATAGAAAGAACCAATTTTGTATTCTAAACTCTAATACACTATAATGGATATTGGCATCCACTGCTTGAAATAAGGGCCACCTGAATCATTCAACTGTTAGTCTTGGAAAACTGATAGTATTGTTTCCTGTCTAGTGTCAGTTCCCCAGAACTGGGAAGATTATGCACTGATTTCTCACATAACTTTCTCATACGACGCCGGAAAGGCCTCATTCTTTCGCCATTTGCTTCGTCTTTTCGTTTTCTCCAAGATGATGAGTAGAAATCCATGATTTCAACGAGTTTCGCTTTCTTTTTCTCCAATACACCTATAAAACTCAAAACGAAACATAAGAGATGCAATCCACAAGGATAATAACAAAGAAAGCATAAATACTAGATATAAAATTAGGTGTTTTAGACACCTATCAAATTCCCCCACACTTAGACTTTGCTAGTTGATGAGTGCCAAATAGTGCATATTTATACACCTTTTTATTGGCATTTTACTCATTTTTTGTGCTCATAAATCAGATATTATCCCATATTCTGTATTTTCCTTGTTTTCAAGAATAAATATTTGTATTAATTAATTTTGTGTTTTTAGGTAATAAATAAAGTCCGGAGAAACTGAGGAGCTAAAGAGCGAAGAATTGGAGTCAAACATCTATGGAGCGAGATAGCCAAAGCCCGCGCGCGAATCAGTTGCAACCCAACAAGGAAGACATGGGCTAAAGCTACCCACGACCCGGATCCGAGCCCGTCTCTTCTGAGACGTTGAGATTTCTTTCTCCCTCATCCAACGGTCGCTGCCTCCACGTGCATCGAAGATCGCTGCTCCCGTGCAACACTAGATCACACCAAAACCGTCTACATCCCTGAGCCGTTCAGATCTCCATCAGCTCCATCCTACGCTCGCTAGGCCCTTCTCTTCAGTCCTTTGCTGCACTCGCTTTACACCGAATCAACCATACCCTATACCCCCACTCGAGCAGACCATTTCCCTTCCATCTTTCTCTTTCTTCTCTTCTCTCCCGTCTCCATCGTAGCATAGCTCGCTCCGCCACCTCCTTCTTCACCCATACCACCACCGAGACAACACCACCTCACCTTACCCCGACAAGCCATCACAACAGCCGCTCCATCTTCGTCACCTCTAGTTTTAGTTATCCCTTTCCTAGCCTCTCTCAACAACTCTAGAGGCTATGAAAGAGATAAATGGAACTAGGGTTAGGGTTCAATGTAAGCTATCGATTAATGGAGTCGAGAAGCGGGAGTAGAGCCAACAACCGAATCGAGTATGGGTTAGAGTAGGTTTGATTTATTTTTGATTTATTTTCGATTTTGTGAATTAGGGTTTGGTTGTTGAGTCTATTGCATGTATAAATAGAACTGAATTGTGATGTTAGAAAAGACGCCTGGATTAGCCAGTGCAGTCATTAGCTTTAATTCGGTTTAAATTGTGTTCTTGTTGCTTGATTATGTTTTAATTCAAAGTGCTAGGGTTTGAGATGAAACCCTAGCTTATCACTGTGTTCTTCATAGTTCATGTATTCTTCTTGAGTGGTTAATTAGTATTAAGATAGACTTAATCTGAGCGGATCAACACATTGCTCTCACAAGTGCATACCAACGCCATGGATGCACTTTGTAGTTAGAAGACCCCGTGTTGTTGATGCTACAACCCAAGCTCAATTAGATTAATGTTTATCTACGATTAATTGTACTTTAGTCGAGACAGTTAATACTTAGGATAAACACCTTAGTTGTGATTAAAATTATCGAGTTGGAGAAACATCTTAGACATAAGGCAGACTCGACACCTCTCCCTTAGCAGTCATAAGAACAAGAGTAGTTTCATGAGTGAAGACACAGTGTAGGTTAGTGGTGGAATTGCAGCCCTAGTAGCACCCTTTATCTCTCGTTTTATACTTTAGCTTAGGTTCACTTCAACAATCAGCCGTTTCGGCAACCAAAACATCTATGTTACACTCTGTTGTTACCTTGTCACTTTGGAATTCAGTTTAAAGCCAAGCCTTAGATCATTGAAAGCACCCCTTGTCTCTGTGGATCGACCCGTACTTGCCGCGTCTCCGATAGACGCCGTGCACTTGCGGTTATCACCGTAGGCCATAAATTTACATACACTTTCGAGGCCTACCAAGTTTTTGGCGCCGTTGCCGGGGACTTGGCGAGTGCCCTGTGTTCATTGGCTTTGCTTAACTGATTTCCCTTTTTTTCGCTGTATATACCCACCTTTTGTTTTCATTGTAGTTTTAGCCCTGTTTTCATTGGCCTTGTTTTCATTGTAGCATCATATCCCTGTAGTAGTGTAACTTAACATGTAGGTTTCCATTTCTGCATCTGTCATTGCGCCTTCAGTTAGCTTGCATTCACTTAGTACTTATTGCTAGTTGCATAACATCTTTGCATAGTTGCATCATTCTTTATGTGACTCAGCTTGCAACATCTCAGCTGAGCATTGCATTCAATATCTTATTTAGCATTGGCCTGAGCTGTCACCACTCAGCTACTTCACTCAGCTGCTCCCTGTGATAGCTGAAACTTGCAGCATACTTTCTCTGCTTTAACTTGCACATTGCAGAGTACTAAAACTTTTGTTGAGCTGCAGGTACTTGTGGTGCTTGCTGAGCCAACCCCAGGGAAAGACAAGGAGCTGAGCAATACAGCCATTACGGCTGAAGCAGGTTGGTCACTCCCAAATTCTGTTGTGTCTGTGTGATGCTCTGTGTGCATGTTGCTGTGAAATAAGAGCTTAGCCAAACATGTTAATGATCTGTTGAGACCCTGTAAACTTGTGCCAGACCCTACCTGAGAATTTGTGTGAACCATCTGTGCATTATGAGCATATGTGTATACCTGTTATCACATTTGCATGCTGAAACCCTTTGCTAGGAAGTGCTCAACCACCGAAGCTCACTCACTTGTATGCTCAGAAACCTTAGTGAGCCATTTGCAGTGACTTGTGAACTCCAGAGCCAAACTCCAAGCCGCGAGTGGAGCCGTAGTTGTCTTTGAAGTCTTGGCCTTTACATAGCCTGTGCTATAACCCCTGTTGAGCCAAGCAATGAGCCATTAGCCCATTTTGCATACCCTGCTTTGCATGATAAGCCAGTCATTGTGCTAAACATTGTTCAAATTTGCAATATCTGAAATTGGTGCAATCTGAGGCCTGAATTGTGAGCATAGCCTGTGCATAAGTCAACCATTGTGCTGTGAATTTTTTTTTGAAAAATCAAGCTGCAAATAGTCAGTCAATCTTTGCACAAAGAAACTCAAACCACAACCTGGGCTGTACATTTTAAAGCCCACATAAGCTTGTTCCAACTAGGCTTTGCAAGCCAACTGGGCTGCTAACTTGCCAGCCTAAACTGAAGCCCACATCTGTTGGGCTGTACACACTACTGGGCTGTGCACTGTATTTAAGCCCACAACCTGGGCTGATCACAAACTGAAACCCAATTCACCTGGTTTAACACAAGCTGGGCCTGGCCATCTAGGCTAGAACCAGTCACACCATCTGGGCTTCTTAGGCTAAAACTCAGCCCACATACTGGGCCATTCAATCTGGGCTCTACTTCTGCCAACCCAAGCTGGGCTGTGCTGTTTTCACAAATCTTGGGCTTCAAACAAAAAAAAAAATCCCAAACAAACCAAATTCCCTCAAAAACCAAACAACTAGCCCACAACAAACCAAAACCCAACAAACCAAATGAAACCCAATAAACCAAACCAATCCCACTAAAACCAAACTTAGTCCACTACAACTGGGCTTTGAGTTCAATTTGAGTTATTAAATCATGTCAGGATTTTGGTCTGCATCTGGGGATGGAACCAAATCCCTTAGAGAGCTTGCTTACGGGCATCTTTCACAGGATGAACACCCCACATACCATAGTGACTTTAGGGAATTTTATGAGCCTTCTCAGGGCCCCGATCTCACATACCCTAATCATTATGATCACATACATCATTCACCACAATGGGGAGATGAACAATTTTGTACTTCTCAATCTGTGGAGGAAAATCTTAGACTCATCGAACAAAATAATGCTAGGAGTGTATTGCATGATAAACCATATAGCATTGATTATGAATTTCCTACTTTTGAAAACTCTCCTTTCATTGAACCACATAATGAAATTCTAGAATTGATTCAAAACCTTGACCAAAGGATCATGCGAGCTTAGAACTCAAATTGAGTCAAATCTGTGATGCACTAAATGAGGAAAGGGAGGACTTTCAAAATGAAATGTTTATCACCCATAATGAAAATAGTATGCCTAGTCTTACTCGTGCAATTGATATTGCATATGAACCTGTTTCAAATGATGGGACTAGAAATACTATGATTTTTAATAAGGAAATGCATTTCTATGATGATGATGATGATGTGCATGCTGAAAATATGATGGAATCTTTTGGTTCAGAGACGTTAGGCGTCTCTTCTGTGAACCCTATGAATGATACTTCTTCTAACATTCATACATGTGATCTTAACTATGAGCTCAGTTTTGTGAAATTCTTCAGTGAATGTGAGCATGCTACACAACTTGTTTGTGACTTAAGAAAGGATGAATCTTCTCGTTGACACTAATGTTCTTTTGGATCATGATATTATTGTTGTGTCTGATTCCCTTCCCATGTCACAATATGTTGCTTCCTCTGATGAATTTGACATGGAAATTGATGAATTATCCTGTGAAAATGAACATGATTTACCCACTTCTGATCTTAGGAAAGTGTGTGACGATGCAAATGATTTTATACATGAAAACAACTTAGATGTACCTGACCTCTCTCCTGAGTCACAAATTGAAACTCTTCCACCCAACCTAGGTGTAGTTTGTAACAAAATTGCAAAGCCAACTTTTCTGAAAATGCCTAACTTAGGCTTAGAGCTTTGTGCTTCCCAAGTCCTCTTGGACTATTTTGCATCAAAGTATGACACCTTTAGGGAACCACAGTTGGAATGTGTATGTATGCCTGTAATTAGCAAAACTCATTTTGAGTTAGACCTTTTGCATGATGTACCTTTAAAATTGCAAGATTTTGTTCTCACAAACACACACCGTTCACAAGTTTAGGTTTGGGGGAAACTCCTTCACATCTGCAGCCTTACTTGCACTATCATATTATATTTGGGTAAGGTCATTAATGTGTGTACATATTTTCTATTGGGTTGATCCTCAACTCTTTAGATTGTTAGTTTATGGTGAATTTTCATTGTATATATCCAGTAGGACTTGTTAAATTTTCTTTTCTTGAATCGGTTGAGTCTTCATGCGCATATATTATGCTAATCCGATATGATCACCACTGAAAATGTTGGATTTTGCCTGGACTAATGAAGCTCAACCTTGCTCCGCCGACATCCGGTAATCTCTTCCCTTTTTCTCTTATCAGCATAGTTCTCTCGGTAAGTGACTGTTTAAAATTTTTCTATATGTCGACACATTGAGGACAATGTTTGATTAAGGTTTGGGGGTGCATTTGCATATTTTTGCATATAGAGTTTTTAGTCTTTTTAATCTTTTATTTTCAAAAAAAAAAAAAAAAAAAAAAAAAAAATTCAAAAACTTTTTGCAAATAAAAACCTCCAACTTTTAGAGATTTTAGAGTCACTAGCATGCTTCTAGCTATGTTTACATAGAGAGTTTTGACCGAAATAACAAAAGTTAGAAGTACCGGAGAACACAATCGGGTTTCTTAGTTGATTAGAGCGTTAAAGTTGGATTTAACCATACCGGAGGGCGAATTAGGTGTCTTTGTTTAGATATTCGGTAGTAGAATTGTGATCACCCATAGTGGAGACTACCCATTTTACATCAAGTGAGGCACCAACCTTCAATTTTTTGCAACTTTCTAGAAAGTCATTAGAGTGTGTGTCACCTTACGTAAATTCGGGTAGGAATGGTGAGCTACCCAACTTCGCACCATTTTCAGCACTACTTTTGATCTCTTGAGTGCTAGTTTTTGTCAATCATGAGGGTGACGTCTAAAGATGAAAACTCCTTCTAAATACCGATTTGTAGTTAGCATCATTCTCTCTCTCAATCAGCAAGACCCATAGAAACACATCATCGTCAAAGAACCTGAGCGAGAATCGAATATTGAAAGAAAAGTTGAGATAGTCCAAGGTTTACGTGCAACAAAGAAAACGAAAAGAAAATAGGATGAGAATGAATAAAATTTATAAAATCAAGACAATACAAGTTGTGGAAAAATTGAGTGATAAAGTCCTTTGTCCATGGAGTTAGTTGTGTCATTAATTGTATTTTTATTTTCACTTTTTGCCAAAAAAAAAAAAAAAAAAAAAATAAAATAAAATAAAATATTGTAGTTTATTTTTGCTACCACCATGGTAAAGAGAGTTCAAGAAGAAAAATCCAAACAACAAGGAATTTGAGTAGAAAAGTTAAAAATTGTCAAGTTTTGTGAAGTTTAGAAGTTCGTCATCAACAAGTGAAGACCGAAGACCGAAGATTGAAGACGTTTCTATGGTTCTTATGAGAGAGTGATATTAATTGCCGATCGGGTGAGAAGTGAGTGAGTACTCCCACCCCTTGCTAATGGTTGATTTCCTTTCTTAGAGATTATCAGAAAAAGATTCTTTTTGTCCACACTTATGTGGAGTCTCCAGATTTTACTTCGGAAGGTTATCCTTCTTACCTACAACGTGTGCAGGATTTCTCTCTTTATTCCTGCCTGCACACATGAGAGACTAAAAAGCGATCTTTTTGAGTGCAATTATCATAAAACCCTAATGGTGAGGCAGAAGTTGAGACTTATGATCACAATCGAATCCGAATTCTTTCATATGGTATGGTTACTTCTCGCTCAGCACTTAAGGATGAGAATGCGTTCTTTGGTAGTTCTAACTTCATGTTACTAGCACGCAGAAACTCTATGTCCTCATAGCTTCTAGGATGCTTGAGACTCTTTTACACTCTGAAGTTGGAGAAGGTTTTGTGGGTACACCTCTGGTAAACCCTCACGAGACTACAACTCGTCCACTAGGGACACCTAAGGGTTTAAAGGCTTAGTGCATACGCTAAATGCATTCGAGAGACTGCGACGGGGTATAGTTAGGATTTCTTCATTTCTCGTTTCACTTGAGGACAAGTAAAATTCAGGTTTGGGGGTATTTGATGAGTGCCAAATAGTGCATATTTATACACCTTTTTATTGGCATTTTACTCATTTTTGTGCTCATAAATCGATATTATCCCATATTCTCGTATTTTCCTTGTTTTCAAGAATAAATATTTGTATTAATTAATTTTGTGTTTTTAGGTAATAAATAAAGTCCGGAGAAACCGAGGAGCTAAAGAGCGAAGAATTGGAGTCAAACATCTATGGAGCGAGATAGCCAAAGCTCCGCGCGAATCGGTTGCAACCCAACAAGGAAGACATGGGCTAAAGCTACCCACGACCCGGATCCGAGCCCGTCTCTTCTGAGACGTTGAGATTTCTTTCTCCCTCATCCAACGGTCGCTGCCTCCACGTGCATCGAAGATCGCTGCTCCCGTGCAACACTAGATCACACCAAAACCGTCTACATCCCTGAGCCGTTCGGATCTCCATCGGCTCCATCCTACGCTCGCTAGGCCCTTCTCTTCGATCCTTTCTTCGCACCCGCTTTACACCGAATCAACCATACCCTATACCCCCACTCGAGCAGACCATTTCCCTTCCATCTTTCTCTTTCTTCTCTTCTCTCCCGTCTCCATCGAGAGCAGAGCTCGCTCCGCCACCTCCTTCTTCACCCATACCACCACCAGAGACAACACCACCTCACCTTACCCTGACAAGCCATCACAACAGCCGCTCCATCTTCGTCACCTCTAGTTTTAGTTATCCCTTTCCTAGCCTCTCTCAACAACTCTAGAGGCTATGAAAGAGATAAATGGAACTAGGGTTAGGGTTCTGTGTAAGCTATCGATTAATGGAGTCAGAGAAGCAGGAGTAGAGCCAACAACCGAATCAGAGAGTATGGGTTAGAGTAGGTTTGATTTATTTTTGATTTATTTTCGATTTTGTGAATTAGGGTTTGGTTGTTGAGTCTCATTGCATGTATAAATAGAACTGAATTGTGATGTTAGAAAAGACGCCTGGATTAGCCAGTGCAGTCATTAACTTTAATTCGGTTTAAATTGTGTTCTTGTTGCTTGATTATGTTTTAATTCAAAGTGCTAGGGTTTGAGATGAAACCCTAGCTTATCACTGTGTTCTTCATAGTTCATGTATTCTTCTTGAGTGGTTAATTAGTATTAAGATAGACTTAATCTGAAGCGGATCAACACATTGCTCTCCACGAGTGCATACCAACGCCATGGATGCACTTTGTAGTTAGAAGACCCCCGTGTTGTTGATGCTACAACCCAAGCTCAATTAGATTAATGTTTATCTACTGATTAATTGTACTTTAGTCGAGACGTTTAATACTTAGGATAAACACCTTAGTTGTGATTAAAATTATCAGTTGGAGAAACATCTTAGACATAAGGCGGACTCGACACCTCTCCCTTAGCGATCATAAGAACAAGAGTAGTTTCATGAGTGAAGACACAGTGTAGGTTAGTGGTGGAATTGCAGCCCTAGTAGCACCCTTTTATCTCTGTTTTATACTTTAGCTTAGGTTCACTTCAACAATCAGCCGTTTCGGCAACCAAAACATCTATGTTACACTCTGTTGTTACCTTGTCACTTTGGAATTCAGTTTAAAGCCAAGCCTTAGATCATTGAAAGCACCCCTTGTCTCTGTGGATCGACCCGTACTTGCCGCGTCTCCGATAGACGCCGTGCACTTGCGGTTATCACCGTAGGCCATAAATTTACATACACTTTCGAGGCCTACCACTAGTCCTCGAGCAAATCAAACAAAACAATTCTAAAAGATACATACAACTCCGTGTCGTCGAGGCTACGGTCACACTTAGCACGTATAACAAGCCTTTAAACCCCTAGGTGTCCCTAGTGGACGAGTTATAGTCTCGTGAGGGTTTACTAGAGATATACCCACAAAACCTACTTTTCCAACTTACTAGTTCTTCGTAATGATAGCATCCAATGCGCTAAGAAGACATAGAGATTCTGCACACTAGTCATAAGAAGTTAGACACATAAATGAACACATTGAGAGATAAATAACCATCCCTTCTCGAAAGAAATTCGGGTTCGGAGTGATCAAAAGTCTTGACTCTGCCTCACTAGAAAGGGTTTTATGATATTGCTCTCAATAATAAACAACTTTTTATAGGTCACACATGTGTCCAGGTAGGAATGAAGAGAGAATCATGTGACACGTTGAATGGTAGGAAGGAAAAAACCCTCCGAATTGTTTTTTAAAAAAAAACCCACATCTTTTATCATTTTTGAAAACCCATTTTTTCTGACGATCTCTAAGAAAGGAAATCAACCACTTAACGAAGGTGGAAATATGCTTACTTACCTCGTATCCGTTCGACGTGCAGCTAGCACCACTCTCACAGCATCCATAGAAACGTCTTCGGTCTTCAATCGGTGTCTTCATCTTCGTCTTCGGTCTTCAACTGTCGATGATAACTCTTGAACTTCGTAGAATCTTGACAATATGATTCTTTCCTCTAATTCCTTGTTGCTTGAACTTTCATTATAGTTATTTCTTCTTTCCATTGGCTTTATTGAAAGAACAAAACTAAAAACGAACTATACAAACTCAAAATATGATTTATTTTTTTTTATTTTTTTTTTTTAATAAGACAAGAAAAATAAAACAAATACAAAATAAAAACAAAACAAAATAATAAAAACTAGTAACGAACCTAAATTTTTTCTCTTGTCTCTCTCTCTTTTTTTTTTTTGATTTTTTGATTTTTTGATTTTTTTTGGAAAAAGACGCCATTGACAGGCTTATATTAATCATATGAAAATGTCAATTACACTATCAAGTGGTAAGAAATTGGAAGGGAGTCTAGCAACAAGCTAAGCCCCTATCGCTTTTTGAATTACAACACCTAACCCGTGGAAAAGAAAATCTCCAACTTTGACATTTGCATCATTACTGGCCATATAATTACGGATTCTCTTTAGGAATTTGATAGTGTCATCGCTGAGCTCACCTAGAGTAGTGAAGGCAAGAACTCCAAAGCCAAGCCCCTGCTCTGTGCATTTCTCAAGATATTTAACACATTTACGATCAATAGCATTGGCGAGAGCTTTCCCTGGGGTAAAAGCACGTACTTCGTCACCTGTGAAGGGGGAAACACCTGTCACATCCATACATACATCACGCCCATCAATCCAATTATAGACTAGAATGTCCGCTGGTCTTAGATCCAAGCCGGTATCGGAAAGGAGACCCACGTCGACTTCCTTCCTGGCTGGGACAGTTGCACGGTAACACATGTCACCGATTGTGTCACGAACAAGGTCATGACGAAATTTAAGCCCAACTTCCTTGACACAATGTAAAGCGTGATTTCCTAAAATATCCATGTCTCTGCCACAACAAGGACAAGTGATACCCTCCTCAAAAAGTGGTATACCCAGTCTATAACACATAACCACGCTGAATTGTCTAGGACCAATCTTCTGATTAAGACCTTCAATTGGAACAACCAACAAGTAATCTTGTGCATGTTTAATCCTATTACATTGCCAAAGAGCAGCATCACGTGCAGACAAATTAAAGTTTAAGGGTAACTCCTTCAACACAGCACTAAAGTATCTAACCGCCAAAGAACGCATAAATTGGGGGGCGGTATGATGGACACTAAGTAGCGATTCAGAAATACCACATACTTGATTGTAAGCACTTATAGCCTGCTCCAGACTAGGACTAAAACCAGACACATCAGAGTGACGCAAGATATTATTCTGTTGCAAAATAGTTTGCAGGCTAGATGCAACGTAGCCATATTGCATAGTATCATGCATAGTATAAATACCTGCACCACCATGTTGAATAGGTAAAGTAACTAACCTTTGCTGAAGCTTTCCAAATCCTGGACCATCTCCAGTGATGAGATGCTGAAGATATGCCATCAAAAACTCATCAAACAAAGGTTGAGCTTCACTCAAATGTGCTAGTTTGGCCGTTCGCATAGAGAAATAAAGTCTGGAAACCCCAGAACAATTACGCAAAAGAAGGAGCTCACACTGTGGGTCCTTAAGCTTTTTGATGGCCTCCATTAAACCTGTAGTTTTCTGAACTCTTTTAATCACAAAATCTCTACAGAATTGTTCATTCAAACTCACAGGTCCGCCAAGCAACTTTACACCATCTGAGGTTCTGCTAATGTCATCCGGGAAAACACCTGGTAATAAGCCTCGTTCATCAATTGTAGGCCAATAAATCTCTGTCTTAGCAACATTAAGATGTAACCCAAGCGCCGGACCTTCTTGTTAAACAATCTCCATGGCTTTAGCCACCATAAGCGTGTCACCAATCAAGGTCCCGTCATCCAAGTACTAAGCTTGTAGTTCCAGTTTACACTGTCTAGCAATGCTGTAGATAAGAGGATGTAGCGTTAAAGCAAACAGAAAAGGTCCGAAGGGATCCCCTTGTTGCACTCCTTGCGCAGAAACCAAAGTTTTATCCATGTAATACAACTTTGCAGGAGATGAATAACAAAACTCCACCCAATATGAGATCGAAGTATATTGTTTTGTAACCTCATTCAGCATGGCAGTGCGGTTCACCAAGTTGAAAGCATTTGAGAAGTCGACAAGCAGCATGGTACGTGTGCCAGAGCATCCGTGAACCTACAACATGCGGTTGACAGAGTGGAGAATAGCCTCCCCACCACAAGCCACACCCACACCAAATTGATAGTCCCCAAGGTAGGTTTCCATCTCCTTCCCCACATGAGCAGCTGCAACTTTCAACACTAAACGCCTCCATACCGTGCCGACAGCAATAGGTCGTAATCCCCCACCTGGTTTGACAAGAGGCGTGAGTGGTGCAGAGGCAATGAAAACACTCAGTTCCGAGGGACATAAACCAGCCAACCATATATTAACAATGCCAGTGATGGAAGTGATCAATTCATCCGAAACAGCGGCTGCCGAGCCACTAATCGCATCAATCAAATGCTGGGCACGCAGCCCGTCCCTCCCACATGAGGTTCCCTTGGGGAAACTCTTGATCTTGCTCAAAATCAGTTCTTTGGAGTCTGTAAGTGCAGCTTGAGGAGGAGGTTCAGCAGGGATTGTAGGTGGTGCAACAAGTGGGTGCTTGCGCCTTAATTCCTCTAGGGTCCCTGAATTGGCAGGAGCAACTCCGGAAGAAGTCAGTGTACGGATGGCTGCTGTGTACATGCCGTAGTTCATCTTCTTACGACAAAGCCGCAAGTTCTTAGCCTCCTGATTATCTGGTTTTTTCTTTTTGATCTTTAGCAATTCCTCTTGCCAGGCCTTATGCTCCTCCAAAACTCGATGAAACAAGGTGATGCAGCCGTGAGCATCAGACCACATAGACAGAGCAGAGTTAATGGCTGCTATCTGTAACTTCTTTCTACTGCCTGATTGTTCCTCTTGACTACTCTTTGGGATGTAGGTTCGAAGCACACAAATAGGGAAGAGCAGAAGCTTAATCCACAGTGTAGTGTCCTTAGGATTATGGATGACATTCTGAATAGCCGTATTAAAAGTTCTATCAAAGAAAAGCTTACATTTTGCCGGTATACTGGAAACGGTTTGGATCTGTTGTCGAAGCACGTTGTCCAGTAACTCCAGGCTCAAACATGGAAGGGGATCAGTCGTATGAATAGATGAAGATGGACTGTCACAAGGGAGTGCATCTACAGGGCATGGAATATCATGAATCAGAAAACTAGCACCCACTCCATTGAACGGGCCTCTAGTTATAACACCATGCGATCTACATGAACTCCTCCAGACCTGTATTAGCATGCAACCAGTGCACAACCACATCTTCAATTGGCGCAGAGTATCTTCTCAGGTTTGGTAAACCTTGCTGATGTTGCTGATTCTTCTACGACATTCAGTTTTGCACTCATCAGTAGGGTAATGCTTATCACGCAGGTGAGTTAATAGTGAGCCTTTGGTATAGCCTCTACCTCGAACACCATCAGAGCAGCCATCGAAACCAGAGAAGGGACAATGGAATCGTACATCATCTGGAGAATCAGCTAGGTCTTGTGTAGTGTCAGAAGAGGAAGAACCCCTTGTTCTTACCATGACTAGTCAAAAACCCATACAAACCCTAATTGCGCAGCCCTAAAGAAAGCAGTAGAGATGCAAAAGCCTGTCAATCGAAAGCTTGGAAAGAGGGGAAGAAGATGAGGTAAGAGACGAGAGGGAAGGATTTGGGTAGAACTGGTTTGATCAAAGAAAACCACGACCTACACCAAAAGCACTTCAAAATCGCCAATCACCTAAGCAACGTAAAAAACGGCCCTCTAACTTATGAATAACAACTTTGCATCTTCCTCTTCTTTCTTTTTGATTTTTTTTGAAGACAAGAGAAAATAAAATACAAATAAGATAAAATAAAATAAAAACGTAAGTACAAAGGCCATGGTGTAAGTACTTTACCACTTGATTCTTCACAACTTGTATGTCTTGATATTATAAACTTCTCGAACTCTCATCTTGATAATCTTCGCTCTTATACAATAGTCTTCAACTTATAAAAATTCTTCTCCTTATCTTGTTGCTTTACTTGAATCTGAAATCTGCTCATTTCTGTACCGCTGCTTGTAAACCTTGAATGTCTTCAACTTTCCTTTGAATTTGTGATGCTCCTCTTGTTGATAATGATGATGTTTCTATGGACATGTTGGTGTAGAGAGAGATAAAGTGGATGGTGCTAACTGCGAACAAGAATACAAGTGGTATGTAAGTTAGCAATTCGATGTCACCATCATGATTGATAAAAATAGCACTCAAGAGATCAAAGTAGTGCTTCTATTGGTGGGAGGTTGGGCAGCTCACCATTCTGCCCGGAATTTACGTACGGTGACACACACTCTAAAAGCACATATTTAGACAGGTACAAAGAATTGAAGGTCGGTGCCTCACATTATGTAACATGGGTAGTCTCCACTATAAGGGACCACAACTCTACTACCGAATTCAGTCTGCACCTCATTTGCCACTGGCATGGTTAAATCCAACTTTAACTCTCATACAAGTAAGAAACCTGATCATGCTCTCTGTCATCTCTAAGTTCAGTCACTCTTATGAGAATCTCGATGTAATCTTAGCGACATGTATACTATGTGACTCTAAACTAACTACAAGTTGGAGTTTTTTATTCACTATTTTACACAAAAGTTGAAAATTTTGAAAAATTTACAATGTAAATGCTTAACCACTCCCCCACACTTAAACTTTACATTGTCCTCAATGTAAATTGAATCGTCCAAAGAAAGTCAAGGTGGGAAATCTTATAATGATATGCGACAAGAAAAAGTAAAAACAAGAAAATAAAAATAAAAGATAAGAGATACAAAACCTATGGGTTGCCTCCCATGTAGCGCTTGGTTTAAAGTCGTCAGCCCGACTATATCCTTGCAAGATTCATTCCCCATATACCAACAATCTGAAAAGTTGGGGATCCTTCCATATAACCTGTTTTGCAAACACTAGCTTCACACAAATATTAGTAATATAAAACAGAAATGAAGTTATTAACCGATAAAAGTTTCCCCCACACTTATTCTCGTCCACACTTGGAAGTGTATAAAGAATATAGAAGTCAGGGACTACCACGGTTTCTTGTTTCAAAACCTGCATAGTATGAGAATCAAGTATCTCTAATGGCGGAAAACGAGAAACAAAGTCATTCAACAATATTCTCGAAGCACATACATTCAAACCAATAAGAGGTAAAGGAGAAGAATCAATATGCAAAGGGTTAGACAAACCTATCACAATCTCTTGTATCATGTAATCCTCTTCATCCTTGAAAAACTCAATTGAATTATTCACCTCTTGTATATCATGGTCCTCTATCAAACCTTGCAACCATTCTTCATTCGTTTCTGCCTTAACCAAAGTCTCAACATAAACATCATCATTACAATCATATGCAAGCTCAATTGGGTCTTCCACAATATTGGTCATAACGGTCACATTCTCAACATTCTCCTCTTCAGTAGACTCAAACCTTGTTGAAAAGTTGTCATCAAATGTTTCCAAAGGTTGGTCCTTTTTAACACAATCATCTTCGTCTTCATTTTCAGACTCACCATAATAAGAATCGTCGTCGGTTTCCCAACCCTTATCACGACGTAGTTTAAGTTCCATATGAATGGTCCTACTAATTTCATCGACAAGCTCTTCCGAGGCTCCATCATCTTCCAACTTGTATAATTTCTGCGCAAGTTTCTTGACGTTCACACGCTTACCACCGCATGCTACAATAGGTTCTCTTTCCCATGACTCTTCCCTTTGAATGGGTGAATGATCATAACTACGATCTGGAGTCGGGTAAGAAGAACTGTTCCAAAAATTGGTTTGTGCGACGTTCTCTCTATCACGGTCAAGTTGGTCTAGTCTTCGTTGCATGTCTTGTAATCCATTCAAAATCTGCATACAACTCGAATAAAGCCAATTAGAAGTAGAATTATCCTACCTAGGTGCTTGACTTACATACCCACTACAAGGTTGTTGTTGGTATGTATGAAAATCACCATAAGGTTCTCTAGGATATGCATCATAGCCAATAAATTGGTTTTGATTGCATCCCATAGATGGTAGGAAATTTCCATAGTATTGAGGAGGTTGAAAATCATATCCATTGCTCCAATATGCTCCTTCCATAATAAGTACCTGAAACAAGAGTTCTCAATACTATGTCAAAACCATAAAATAAGAAAAACTGAAAATAAAACTAAAAACAAAAATAAAAATAAAAATAAGAAACCAAAAACAAGTGACAATCGCTGCCTCCCCGGCAGCGGTGCCAAAATTTGATCGCTGTCGTAAGCGTCAAAAATAAATTACACTTTCTTACTACTCAAAATATAAATATAGCAAGGGCAAGAAAGGATCATTCCCACAGAGAGGACTAAGGTTGTCAAATTGTTTCGGTTTCCTATAAATAACACCGGGGGGTTTTCTGATTTTTATATACTAAAATAAAATAAATCAAATGAAGAAAATTAAACAACTAAATTCAAAGATGTGAAAGCATTGGTTAAGGATTTCGTTTTCATTCACAAACATATTCTTATCTTAATAACTAGAATTGATATTTTAATCTCTACTTTATCAAAGGCCCTAGAATACCTTGATCGCAAGTATATACCGCAAATCTCCTCTTGTCATCAACAAACACATTAAAAGATGCGAATATGAATCCTATCTAAGAGAACAACCTAACGTGTAAAAGCACTAATCAAGTTTAATTCCCTAGATGCGTTAAGTTCTATGAAATCAGGCCAATCAAAGCAATCGAACGTGTAAAAGCACTAATCCGATTTAACAAAGGTTATGGTTCACATATGATCATAAGAATATATCACTACAAACTATAATCATATTTATGCTACTTGCAATCAGGAATTATCACTTTTGCGTATAATAACCCTAATCTAGCAATAAAGATGAAAGCAAACTCAATCGATTCGCGACTCGACTAAACAAGCATTCAAATCATGTAACAATATTGATGGTGAATCATAAACGATAATACTGAGACAAAACTAATGTATCAAACAAGGATTCATGTTATGTGAAATCAAACTAATCCATAACCAATGATAAAACTCTAGCTCATGTTCATGGAGTTCATAACAGGAAGAAAATCAGGGTTTCCATCTTTTCTAAACCCTAGAACAAAAGTAGAAGAAGAGATAAGATAAAAGAGATCCCCTAAAAGTATAAAAGAGATTTCTTTTTATAGTGTTTTCATTCCATGGACTAGGTCGCACCTATCCTCTGCCAAAAGCCGACTTCTAAAACAGCCCACAAGTGAAGCCCAGCCAAAGCAGGTCCAAGTCCATCCGAGTCGAACCGGGTCAGCTGAGTCGGATCGGATCACTGAGTGAACTCGCTGGAAAGAAAATCCAGCAGAGTTTAGTTTGTTTTGGTCAGTTCCCGGCCATTTCCAGGCCATTCTTTTGACTCCTTCTCTGCACAATTCCTAGACATATATCTATCATTCAATTTCAACTCTTCCCTTGTGCAATCAGCAGCTCCATTCATAACCCTGAGTCATACTCCACAACCATTACTTCCATACTCTACAACCTGCAACACAGCTTACCAGCACCAATTCTTTCCATTCATCTAACATCTTCATCTCAGGTTCAAGCTTGCACAACCATTCATCTACATCTCTGAAGCCAATAACTTCTTCAATTCAGGCACAATTCATCACCATTCTCATTGGCAGCAACACATAGCCTAAACCTTCTCCTTGTACAGCTACAAGCACAGAGCAAACACCCATTGCATCACCACCTAACTCAGCTGCAATTGTGCATCAAGCTCAGCATCAAGCCACCAAAACTGCACCATTTCCGCAGAAAACAATCACCAGCTCGTTTTCCCTGTATTGCACTTCTTGTTCAGTGCCATGTCTATTCACAACAACATCTTCACTTGGTCTCAATTCCATGTTCTCGCCATCGGCAGTATCCAACATACCATCTTCATTCCTTGCATCACCAGAATCAAGCCTTGAGCCAGTTCAATAACATCATGCTCACATTCAACAGCCATACAAGCCTGGACCAATACAGATTCGACACCTGCAACGCAGTGCCATTGCATCTCAAACTCAGGCCGCTTCTGCGAAATAGCACCAGCACCTTCTACACTGCATCTCAGACCAACCATTCCACCTCGAGCTTCTCCGTAACAACCTCATCCTCTGGAATCTCCCATTGAATTTGCAGCTGCACACGGGAAACACCAACATCAGCACCAGCTGAACTCTTTAACCACCTTCCAATTCCATTGGCTACAACTCATTCCTGTGACCTTGCAATCATTTCTCTAATAGCAGCATTATCACTCTGCTTCCGTTCCTGCTACTCTTTGAACCTGACACTTCAACTTAACAACATTCACAGCAAGCACCAACAGCTCCATTGCATACTCATCAGTACCTGCTCTTGCAATCCTTTGCAACCCCCACTGAATTGCAGCTGCACACCAGCTTAGCTGCAATAGCATCTCATTACCACCATCATTACCATCGCCTCAACTCAATCATGCAATCACTATCAGCGCCGGAACCCATCTCATTTATCTCTTACAGTATCAGAACTTCTGCAGCTGCAACTCCTCCACCAGTTTGCAGCTCCACCAATAATACCAGCTGCAACCACATCTCTCCGAACCTGCAATCTTTTCACAAAATACATTAAGCCATTTCAGCTCATACCCCTGTAAAACAATCCACCAGGAACCTAATCTCCATAAGCCCTCTTCGATCTCTACATCACATCAGTTCAATTTCTTCACCAGAATCAAACCCATCTTCGTTTAAGAACTCAAATACTGCCTTCAGTCTTCCACAGTCGTCTCTAAAATGACTGGCAGACAACATCTTCTACCTGTTATGCCGAGCTCAAACTCTTTCCAAAATAGTGTTGAACAGAAACCCAACTTCCATTCCTCTTCATCTTCTCTAATTCCATGATTTATTGGTGAAAATCAATTCTAATCCGAGACCCCAGACTTCATTTCCTTCAAACCCTAATATCAGATTCTCCCTTCACTGAGTTCTCAATCAATCTCTAACAGCAGCAGAAACCCAATCCCTGATTCGATGGCAACAGCTCAATATCTTTCTCAGTTTCCCATTTGAATCAGAACTCCTCTCAACCTCAGAAACCATACAAACCACCATCAGATTCCTCATTTCTCCCACATCTTCATTGTTGCTCGACCCCCACTAAAACCACCACGAGATGTCTTTCACAAATTCAACCATCAAATTCATTACAAACTCTTCCTTCTCGATCTTCATTTTCTCCGCTCAAACTCTGGCAGTGACCTCAGACTTTGGTTTGTCGGCAGAAAGAAGCTTGCAGCTCTAGTTCAATAGAAAGAACCAATTTTGTATTCTAAACTGAACTCGTCCTAGATGAGATCTAATACACTATAATGGATATTGGCATCCACTGCTTGAAATAAAGGCCACCTGAATCATTCAACTGTCGGTCTTGGAAAACTGACAGTATTGTTTCCTGTCTAGTGTCAGTTCCCTAGAACTGGGAAGATTATGCACTGATTTCGCACATAACTTTCTCATACGACGCCGGAAAGGCCTCATTCTTTCGCCATTTGCTTCGTCTTTTCGTTTTCTCCAAGATGATGAGTAGAAATCCATGATTTCAACGAGTTTTGCTTCCTTTTTCTCCAATACACCTATAAAACTCAAAACGAAACATAAGAGATGCAATCCACAAGGATAATAACAAAGAAAGCATAAATACTAGATATAAAATTAGGTGTTTTAGACACCTATCAGGCCACCTTTTTATCTGAGATGCAGATCTCAGCCGTCCAAGTTTGCCACCAAACGCATGGCAACTTGCGGCCCAAAGCCAAACATCACGGTTTTTACCAAAACCCTAATATTGGCCGCGCCTACACATGCCATCATGCCACAGCTACTAGCACGTCGCTATGCCACAGCTACTGGCATGCCACCATGCCACAACTACTAGCACGTCGCCATGCCATGGCCACTGGCATGCCACCATACCACACAACAGCAACATGATACACGTTTTCCACGAAAATACTCGAGACATCAACACATGTCATAAACTAGGGGATGCTCATTAGGGTATTGGTTTGGCGGTTTACATCGTGCGGCGTACACTACGCCCGTTACAAGAAAGTGTCATTAGAATGAGTCGGTTAGTAAATACAAGGAGTAATGGTGAAACATTTCTTTCATTATGGAACATCAATTCCAGGCGTTACCCGTTACCACCTCCTTCCACTTTACTCAGCCGTTTCCATTTCTTACAAGACCAGAGTACGTTTTGTTACGACTTGTATAAATAGGTCTTACCTATTTTCACCAAAGGACAAGTTTTGGTCAGGAGCATACAACACTCAGAAACCACTTGCTAGCTTTCCCATCTGTTAGCTTTCACTTTCTGATACAAGTCAAACAACTACTCTTCCAGAAGAAAGTGTTGAGACCAGAATCAATTCTGGTCTCAACACTTTCTTCGCTTCCCTCCCTAAAACCAACCCTTCTCCTTCACTTTGTGACCGAAGCAAGTCTGGAACGGCCATTTCTTGGTTTAAGTCGGATTTGTACAGATTGATCTCTCGAATCTAAAGTACTCCCTTGCAGTACATTGTTTAGGGTTTAGGCTCAGTTTCTCACCCACTCACGCGAAATTACCGAAATCAGCAGAAACCGTTTTCACCCTCAAACACCTGGATACAATATTCTCCCACAAATTCGCTGTATGATCTCTTATTCTTAGTGAAAAGGATTATATAAATTTTTCTAGTAAATAGATCATGAAATCTACAGGAGTATATCAAATCAGACATAACATTCTTTAGGTCTTTCATTATTGACAAACATAAAAAATTCGAATAAGAATTCGGTTCTTATAAGATTTTAACCACTTATAAAAAGAAACTTTTTATACAGAGATTTTTCGGTAATCTTTCTAAAAAGGAAATAACTGGAATTTCCCATTTTAAACGAATTTCTACAACACTGGAGTGCTTGGGTATAGAGAAATTTGTTCTTATATAACAGTGCATTATTTTTTACTGTTTTTCCTCTTCCACATCTTGAGATATGATATGTCATCATAATCGAAGAATGGTTCAGAGTATGTTCCTTTAAAAGGATGAGAGACAAACCTTGCCCGTTTAAAATCATTTTTCTTATGCTCCTTTCTAAATCATTTTGGTATATACTGGGTAGACTAGGAATCAACATAATAGTCCTTTACTCTGTTGGTTAAGAGTCGAGGAATAAGTTTTATTTTTCCCAACTCTCTTGAAACAAAATGGAGGGCATTTTTCATTTTACGAATCTTGCACATCTTTTGAACATGTTTTTTTACTACCACAAGAATAACAACATTTGGTATTACAAGAGTTATAATGTTGGTTGTTACCTGTTTGTGCAAGATTGTTGAAAACTCCTTTGTTTTTCTCTACTCTTCGTGGCTTCGATTTCTTCCTTCCTTCATGAGCTTTCTTCCTCTGGTTTGAATGAGCATCAATAGTTTGTTTGTCCCTACTAGTTTCTCCACTGCTATGTTGAGCATTTTCTTTTAGAGAATCTTCTGTTTGAGTACACACAGATTTGACAAACTTTATTTCACTGTTAGGAACTGCACTACTACTACCTTCATATCCTAACCCACTTGTGTCACCATGACTTCTCCCTGTTTCCAACAAGGAGGATAAGTTGTTTGGGCTTTCATTAAGTTTTCTCAGCATAGAGATTTCCTCTTTTAATGCAATATTTTCATTAAAAGTAGAGTTAAGAGTTTCCTATAAACTTTTTATGTTGGAAAGAAGACTTTTTTCTTTTTCCTTGAAGCACTCTTGTTGAGAGTTCATTTTTACTTTAGAGTCATCAAGCTCTTTTTCCAGAAGACAAATCTTTTCTCGAGATTTTTCCAGATCTTTTCACAAGCTTCTACATGATGACGTTCAATATTCATCCTTTTTTCGTAGTCACAAACTTGTTGTGCGATTTCTTCTTTTAGCAATTTATGATCTTCATAGAGATTTTCAAACTTTAATGTTAAATCTTGTTCTCTTTCAAGTGTTGAAAGAAGTTCATTAGAGCAGAAAAGAAATTATTTACTCAATTCCTTTAGTTCAGAAGTTTTCACACTTGATCTTTCATTATAAATCTCAAGAATAGAACTCAAAAAAGTCTCATTAGAGATCTCATCAATTGAGCAATCTGAAATTGAAGAACAATCTCCTTTTGAGCACATATCTTGTGATACGTTAATTGAGCCTTTTTTTAGTTTTCGTTCTTGCTTAACTTTGCTTTGGCCCATAAAAATATACCTCAATCTAAAAAAATTCCACCTATAAGTCATTTCTCCGAAAGTGATTGTCTATGGACTGAGTCGAGACAATACAACTAATCGGTTCACACTTCGTGTGATCGTCTATGGATACAAGATCGAGACAATACAACAACAAAGTATGTTTACTTGATAAGAGGTTCGGACTTAACCAAACACAATTGGATTACTATCAAGTAAATAGGAATTAACGTTTGTGTATTTTACTTCTAATTATAATAAAAACAATTATAATTACGGAAATAGAAGTAATTTTTTCTTAGTGCTAATTAGTTTCTGACTTCTGTCTCATTAGAGATCTCATCAATTGAGCAATCTGAAATTGAAGAACAATCTCCTTTTGAGCACATATCTTGTGATACGTTAATTGAGCCTTTTTTTAGTTTTCGTTCTTGCTTAACTTTGCTTTGGCCCATATCTTATAGGTTGGATCACACCAAACACAGATTGTTAGATCTTTTCGTGTTTAACTGCTCTGATACCAATTGAAAAGACGAGGGTACCCAAATATACCTCAATCTAAAAAAAATTCCACCTATAAGTCATTTCTCCGAAAGTGATTGTCTATGGACTGAGTCGAGACAATACAACTAATCGGTTCACACTTCGTGTGATCGTCTATGGATACAAGATCGAGACAATACAACAACAAAGTATGTTTACTTGATAAGAGGTTCAGACTTAACCAAACACAATTGGATTACTATCAAGTAAATAGGAATTAACGTTTGTGTATTTTACTTCTAATTATAATAAAAACAATTATAATTACGGAAATAGAAAAGTAAAAGACACAGCAAGATTTTGTTGAGGAAACCGCAAATGCGGAAAAACCCCGGGACCTTGTCCAGAATTGAATACTCTCAGGATTAAGCCGATATACGAAATAAAACCGACTTCGTACAGTTGAGACCAAGCAACTAAACCTATAGTTCACCTAGTTCCGTCTGTATTCCCACGCCTCCAACTTGTAATAAGTCACGTACTTGGAACAATTCCTTTGGTACGTATTCCAAACAGTAAAGGAACAACAAATCTGTTTGGTATTAACTCTTTTCAACCAAGTGATGTGAGTTCGACAAAAGGTCTTCCGTTTATCCCAATAAACTCCTTTGTCAAGTCCTTAGATCTATCTACTAACAATTACCGAAGTAAGCGTCTAGATTTTTCAATCAACACTTTGAATCACAAAGAAACGTATTAATGTCGATCTACTCAACTAATCAATCCAATCTACCACAAGGATAAACTGATTATAGTTGGATCCTCTGTAACCGAAACAAGTATTATGCACACCAAAGATTATGAACCCAAATCAGAAATCTTCAAAGTCTTCTTTGTCTTCAAATCTTCTTAGATCTTCAATAAACACCTGCACACAATCAACTTGAATCTATTGTGATCAATCACACACAGAACGAAGTCTGTTAACGTTGGATTATCACAAGACGTCTTTAGATCTATAAACAGTCTAAAGATCCCCGTCGAAACTTCGATCTCTTTTGAGTGAATCTTATATCTTAAGAGAAGATTCTCAAGCATAAACAAACTAGGTGCAATCAAAGTTCAACAACCGTTAGTCAATCAAATCAATCGAAAACTAATAATAAACCGCAATTATCTAGTTTCCCACCAACGGTACTAATAGAGCTTCTCAATCCCAAAGAAGTCTTTAAACCGAGCGTAGTAAGAGATTTCGCCTAATTAGGTTACTTTCCTCTCTGAATAGGCGGCTCCACCAGTAACAACACAACTAGGTAGTTTTGCTGGCTCTGAGGATTAGTTTGCTAGAAATGCAAACTTTGATATTTTATAGACCAAGGAAGTTTGGACACCAAGGAATTTCCAAAACCGAAAATATTTTCAAGATATGCAATATATTCCAGATTCGTTTTCCATAATTCCTGAAAATGCTTTGTCCAAACATTGATCGAAAATCTCTTAAAAAATCTCCAATTAGTAAATGCACATTACCAACCTTAATTAAAGGATTCTCAACTTATTTTTCGATCCGGGATTTTCCTTTAGCTATTAAGGAATATCTTTGAACAATAAAAGATAAGTGTTATTGCACATGTTCAACGTATGTCGATATCTTTACTTTATAAGTCCTCTTTCATACTTACAATCTTGAAACCGATTTGCCACACTTCCAGACGGGTTTATAATTGGTTCATCTGACTTTCAAGAACTATGTGATTGATTAAGAACACCCAGTCACAAATCATGGGTTTCACGGTTCTACCAAAGCAAGTTTCGGTTCTCCCTCCATATGAGTACTGTGCATAGTCACACTAGCTTTCCAAAAATTCGGTTGACTATGTACTAGGATCGGTTCCCCACATACTTATGGTAACTACTTGTATTTGCTGCACATGTCCATATGATCGGTTCCCCTTTCACTAAAAACTTGCTGCACATGTTCACAGGATCGGTTCCCCCATCTACTAAAAACGTGTTGCACCTCATACAAGGATCGATTCCCCTTTTGTGATCGGTTGCACCTCTTCATAGGATCGGTTCCCCTTTGCCTAGAGTTGGTCATACCAATAACACTAAATCGATCATACCATCTTAGGTGATTACTTAAGATCGGTTTCACTAATAAAATTCATACCAATACAAAAGTAAGGCCTTGTGAATAGTTTTACCAAGAACATAAACAAGTCATGAGTGGTTATACTAATCACACATATTGGTAGTTCAAAAGATATGCAATGAATCACAATACCAATAAACCTAGCGATTTCCCTTTCGATTCACAAAACAGGCTCATGAATTTACTTCCTTTAAACGAATGTAAAACATTGTTTCCTAGGATGAAATCTTCACCTCATACCCATACATAATCACAATAGCATTCAAACGATTATGTTGATGTCTTATATACGAAGTTCAAAAGATTAGCGTTATACTTCGTATTATATTCCTTAATACTACGTCTAACTAGAGTGTAATCATTCATGCTTCGCAGTTATGTTTTCACTATGCACGACTTGAAAGATACGTTAGGGAATGAAACTGTTCAAGTAAAATATCACTAACCTCAAATGGAAGGATGATGTTGTCGTTGTAGCTCCTTACTTCTTCACTTCTAAAGTCTTAGCAATACTTGTAATGTCTCATATCCTAATACTTTCAAGCTAACCTATACGAAGTTGACTCTAGTACATAATCAAGCGACTCTTTAAATGAGTTTTGGTTCACTAAAATATGATAACCAAACTTGACATACCAACGCTTGGTGGGTTCAACCGAGCTATGCTCTAACACTCTTGAATGAGTTTTGTAATGGGTTCAGGGATTGAGGTTGGAATTTCAGAAAGTGATATTGAGGATAGTTGTCCCATAAACCCATGGGAAATTTTGGACAATAAATTCTTAAAAGCATTGCAACTCATCATCTTGAGTGTTACCTTCTCAGTAGTTCCTTTCAGAGTAATCTTTTTCCCTTGGTAAATAAATGAAATGCATAGTTTAGATAGATTAAACATTACATCTCCTAGCTTCCTCAGCCAGTCAGAACCAAGCACCATATCACACCCTCCTAAAGGTAGCATCCTTAAGTCCTCAGAGAATTTGTGACCTTGCATTGACTATTGAAGCTGAGAGAAAACACCAGTACTGACAGTTCTGTCTCCATTAGCTACAGTAACTAACATGGGAGTTGTTTGTTCTATCTGACACTTTAGAGCCTTGACCAAAGCACAGTCAATGAAACTATGAGTACTTCTTGTGTCAATTAGAATTGATATCTTCTGCCTTTTAATTGTACATGGTATCCTGATTGTGTCTCCATTTACATGGCTAGTGAGAGCATGGAGGGATATTTCCATGGAGGGATATCTCCAGTTGTTCAAAATACTCCTCTACAGTGGTGACTTGACACAGATTGTTAAAACTCCCAATAAAATTATCATCTACAGGATTTTCAAATCTAGCACATACCCCATCTGATAATTCTCTCCATTATAAAAAAAAAGGTTTGCCAATTTGAAAATTGAGGAACCACTTATCATCCTTACCTTCTAAATAGATGGAACCCACACTGACCTTCTAATTTTCCTCAGTATTGTGAATCTGAAAATACCTTTCACTCTTTTGAACCCACCCACGCGGATTCTCCCCATCAAATCTATGGAAATCAAGTTTTGGAGTACGCTGCTGCTTAGCATAAGATGTCTCTCATGTAAAGCCATGACCAAATTGATTGTTACCTCCTGGTGGTGTAAATCCAGGCGTACCCAAAATTCCTGCATCGCCATTGTTGCGTCTAGAAGCTTGAAGTAGCTCAGCCATTTGAATGGATAGTAGATTCAAACTGTTATTCATCTTCTCTTGAAAGGCCTTCGAATCAGTCGATTGTTCATCTAATTGTTGACTCATCTTTGTTACTTTAGTATCAAGATCATTGAATTTTGTTAAATTTTGTCTGTGGAATTCAGATAGCTCTTTAAGTGTAAAATTGTTGGTACCCATGATTGAAGAAAGAAACGGCTCTGATGCTAAATGTACTGTTCTCAGTACAAATTGCAATCAAGATCCAGAAATGATAGGAGAATCATAGATTGACAGGTAAGATTAGACGAACAAATGGAGAAGATTAGACGAATTGAGAAGAAGAGATGAAAAAATGTGGTTCAGGTGAACGCAGCCATAGAATTAGATATTCATTCATTCAATGATTGTTCTCTTCTCTCTCTATTACAGATTAAATACTAACTAATCAGAAGCCCTATAATCGACCATTCTAAGCTAAACATGTGGAAACATCTGCTAGGCCAGCTAACTCACTAAATGGACCAACCATTACTAATTACAAAGGCACCCAGAATAGTGCTGAAGGCACCCACTGCTGGAGGGCTACCTCAATATAAGCTGGGTACATTACACCCAAGAACAAGCCGACAACCTTTGGGAAAAATAATTTCAGAATTTTCAAGAAGAAACATTGAACTTCAACCATCATTATCCAATAAGGTTGGCAAGTTGTTCTGTATAATCAATAGTCAAGTGGCATTATATGTTGGTGTGATCATGCAAGCCAATCGAGCAAGAAAGAGCGGTGAAACCAAGGTTGTTGTGGTAAGAAAAACTAGACATATTTGTTCAATTTTTAAAATTTATATTTTAATTTGTTGTAACCTTAAATAAATTTATATTTATAAATTATATGAACGAAAGTGTTGAGAGGATTTCCAACGAAAATACGACAAACAATTCCATTCGATAGTTGTTATAATATCTTAGCTCAATTGAACAAATATAACTCATTAATTTATGAATTTCACGAAGATTAAAACCATGATATTATCCACAAATGATAGGGAACATCTTCGTCAAATTCCAAATGCCAGCCCAACATTCTTTCTCAAATCCAATTGTTTTCTGTTAAAATACCTTATTGAGCGACACACTTTATCAGGGGGGGCTGATTATATGTTGGAATTATGGTTGACCAATTCAGATAGATTCCATTATCCAGATAGTACCCATGAGTATAGTCTTCATATTAATTTTGAAATTTACTTCGGGTAAATTCCATATTTTAGGTCTTCAAACAGAGGCGATTTGCGCTAAACATTTATGTCATTTTGTGAACCGGGAGGAAAAAAAAGGGGTGTCGTATCCAATAATCATAAGTAACAACAACTTCTAAAATAACAGTTGGTTTTAGGTAATGACCCATTGTCATGCCCAAAATGTAGGGGAGGATTGCCACCCAATACATGCAATCAAGACTACCTAACATGTCTGGAAAACCCCTATAATCATCTTGCAGTAGTATTTCTCTAACGTTTGCCTGGGTTGGTTTTCGCAAAAATGTTGGACCAAAATGATTAATTATTGTTTCACGGAACAATGACGATTACTCACATGCAATTGTGTTTCCCATACAAATGTACTCATCGGTGGAATCTGTTGGACACCCATGACCTAGAATCCTTAATCAGGGTTATAGTAACCTTTAGTTCAGGACCATGACCTCTAATATTTAGTGCATCCTACTGGTAATGAAATAAAGATTCTACCTGAAAAAGATGATAAATAATCTTTATCACGAATTTCCAGGGCAAGCAGAATCGCCTCTGAAAATTTAGATAGAGTACACACAGTTGGAAATAAAATAATCGTGCATCAGTTCCCGATGGTAAAATTTCCGTCCTCGAAACATTAGGTACCTTCCGTGAGTGTAATTTTAGTTGTCAGTTGTCTATCCTCATCTGACTCATCATCAAGTTGTTGCAATAGTCGAATACATGTTTGTAGTCCTCATTAAACCAATTGATAATCATTTCCATATCTTCATCAGAAAAATTCATTAATTATGGGTTTTTTTTAGAGATAGGTAGATAATTGTGAAATTTGTGTTAAAGAGGTTGAGTTAGTTGAATGTAAAGTGGATTGTATATATGACTAGGGCTTAACCCGTGCCGTAACGGCATGGGCATAATTTTTATTCTATTATGCATTTTCCGACATATGAATATTAAATATAATATGTATTAATATCAAGTTTACCATTTTTATCATTACAAAAGTAAAGGAAAACCCTATAGATATTTTTATTCTTCACTTCACAAATCCTTTCTAGCATTTTCCGACTTGACATCCTCTCATACTGTGCCTCTCCTTTCTCGAGTTGTATCCTCAAGCCAAAAATGAAATTATATCGAAATTATTTTTTACATATTTTGTCCCCCAAAAAAACGTTATTTGATATGTTTTTTTAGTTTACAAAGATATATCTTATCGATCTTTTGAATTGTATTACTTTTCTGCATCTGCCTTATATTTTAGTGAAGGATGTTAGGATCTTCATGGACCAAAGGTTCCTACTATGGGCCTGACCACATATCACCTGCGATGTCCCTAGTTGACCACCTTGGGATAGAGGTGTGCGATTTTAATCTAAAAGGCTTCGGTGCTACGTAAGGAGATGCCCAAGCTTATTAAGCTCCACATGTGCTTCTCTTTCTTCTATGTGGGGCTATCTTTAGCTATACTTATGTGGTTTATCGCACCACATACTCCAACAATCTCCACCTTGGCGAGATTAAACCACTTCACCAGTCCAATCAGACTCCACCATATGATTACCATCTGTATATGCTACCCATCGATCATGATTATTTTCACTATGCGCCCTAGAATCCAACTCCACCTTGAGTTAATGAGAAGCCAAGCACTAACTCTACCTTGAGCATTTCCTTGCCCACCTAGAACCCTGCTCCACAGTTAATGTGTGAGACTTTGACTCCACCTTGAGCGCCAGTTCAACCTTGAGCATTGCCTTTCCGATCTAGAACCCTGCTCCACCTGAGTTAGTGGGTGAGACACTAGCTCTACCTTGAGCGCCAGTTCAAATTTAGGCCTTGCCTGCTCCACCTTGAGTCTGATTCCACTTGCACCCTAAACTTGGTGACATCCACAACCACTTTAACGTTCAAATAGTAGCCTCAACCATGGGCTATGATACCAATTGTTAGTATCTTCACGGACCATCAGACACTACTCAGGGTACAACCACATAACCCCGTACCCCACTTGACCACCTTGGGATAATAGGTGTGGGGTTTTAAACTAAAAGGCCTCGGTGCTATGTATGGAGATGCCCAAGCTTATTATGGTACATATGTATTCCTCTTCATTCCATGAGGGACTATCCCTAGCTATACTTATGTGGTTTATCGCGCCACATACTCCAACAACCAGGGGAACCAAAACATTAAACTATGTAAGATGTAACAAAATTACAGCACCTGAACTCATTTGTCTCAAGAATAATTGTGTAGATATTAACAATGTTCGGATCTTTGTTGCTTTTTCCCCCTTTAAGAATAGCCTGGAAAGAGTAAAATTCAGAATTGACTCAACAATACATATCGTATTGTATGTTCTTACTATTTCAATGACATAATGAAAATCTAATACATTCACTTAAGGTATTATATTTTAAAATATTTAGTCATTTCCGATGGCAACCATTTTACTCACATACGATGTAGTTCTAGTTTTTCAAAATTCCCATATATATTATGTACGTAATTTAATTCGGCAAGAAGAGTTCACCGAATGGAATATAGGTAATGACTTGTCCTTTCGTAACATTGTGGCCTTTTCAACGTAGTTGGATCCAGAGTTGGTAAAAACCACTGAATTTATGTGTTCTTGGGCGAGAGTAATCTAGGGATGGGCTACCTCCCAGAACATTGTTGATGGATGACCGCATCAGTGTCAGTTGAAAATCCCACATTGTCGGATAACCACAGTGACTAAGTGGGGACAGTATTGGCGGAGGATCAGGTCCTTACAAATGGTATTAGAGTCGACCACGGGTTACTTGTCAAGGGTAAAATAGTATGCTTGACGGATTGTGTCGGGAAAGGGTCTCAAGAGTGGGAAAAAATCCCAGAGTCTAGGATTGAACATATTCCGGAGCCGAGGACGGCTCCAAATTAAGTTGGTGGTATTATAGTACTCCGACTCGGCAGGTAGGATTCGTCAAATGGAATATAGGTCATGGTTTGTGCTTTCCTATCACCGAGACCTTTTCAGCATAATTGGCTTCATAGTTGGCGAAAAATCTCTATAGTAAAGCATGCTTGGTATTGAGTAATCCTGGGATGGGTGACCTCCTGAGAAGCTGCTGCTGGATGACCGCATAGGTGACCATTGAAAACCCCATATTGTCAAATGATCATAGTGGTGACTAAGTGAGGACATTATCGGTAGAGGGTCAGGCCATTACATTCTACGACATTACGCTTTCAAATATGAGGTTATTCGTTACATAAAAATAATAAAACCATGATTAGTATTAGTAAGTCAAATCATTAAGTACTTAACCTAATAACAATAAGTTATACTAACAATAAACTTTGTTATCCATCATCACTAAATAAAAATAACGTTAAACCATATATCAAGAAATACGTGAGACGATGCGAAATTACTCACTGGGCACCAATACTTGCCACCGTCACTATGATCCACTTATATAATTGTTAGACAATCTAACTAAGTTTGGTATTGCTTTTTTTCTTTCAAAAATAGAAGTACTTTGAAAACATATTTATAACGATATTTTTTCATCTTAGTGTTTGGTAAAGATTTCATAAAGTGTTTTTTATACAAAAACACTTCCAAAATCTATCAATTTTAAAAGTGGGGGAGAAGGAGCTTTCAAAAGCAAATACTATAATTCACCCTAATTTCATATTTTATTTTCCAATTCTATCCCATCTTTTTTATAACTGACAAACATTATCCTTGAATCTATATATGATCACACCAATTTTTATTCGTTATATTTTATTCTTTAAAGATAATTATTTTTTATTTAAAAAAAAAAAACAGTTAACCCTTTTCAAACAACATTTATATTATACCGTATCACTTAAGTATACTTTTATTTCTCAACAAATAAATATTAAGAAATTATTGATTTTTAAAAAGTGGTTAAGAAAAATAATAATTTTTAGTAATGATACTAATTAGTAAATTTAATATTACATATATGTACTCTAACAGTAAAAAATTTACTTATTTTATGCACAATAACATAGAATAAACAATTTTTAGATATATGTCTGTTTTTGTTATTCTCTCACTAACTATAGTTAAACCTGATATTTTCCCGGACACAATATGATCGTTTATTCAAATAGTTTTAGCTTTAGTTTATGATTTGCAACCATTCAATTGCTTTTTTTTTTTACATCGCTCGCCGCATAACGTACATCGGCAACCATTTAATTGCTTTTTTACATAGATCGGCACAATAATGTATATACATCGAAAAAGCATTTTTGTAAAGCTCGCATCAATACCAAACTAATACTAAGTATTAGCTAATAAAAATATATTTATTATCATCATTAGTAGAATAATTTATATATTATCATTTTTAATTTGAAATTTAATAAAATATTATCATGGCAAATTAATAGAGTATTTATTGTGAAGTAGAATAATTTATATATTATCATTTTTAATTTAACATTTAATAAAATATTATTATGGGAAATTAATAGAGTATTTATTATGAAGAATTATTGAACCTTAATGACATAATAAATTTTTTCCGTTAGATGCATTTCTAATCCCAATCACAACCATCACTTATGACAAACGATTACATCCCTAGATTTATCTCTTGTGAGGACAAATCTGAACCGCCACTTACATAGGCTAAGTTAGCCAAACTATGCTTTATATTGTATGAGAATTTAACAGTCGGCGGTAGAAACTATGCCGAACATCCCTCACTATGTCGCTCAACCATGAGACTCCAATTTCCGTAGTGGACTGGCTAGATAAATGGGCACTTGTATGAGTGCTAATAGAAAAAACTCTTCGTATTTTGGCCAAATTGTAATTTCTTTATAAACTTGCACGTATGTGCGCGTGGTTGGAATTGTAAGGGGCAGCTTTTTGAAACTGTTATTTTAGTTCCTAATTTTTTGGATTTATAATTTCGGCACAGTTTCAAAACCATTACAAACGTTTCAGACTAAAAAATTGTGGCTATTTGGTACACAAAAAATTTGTACGCAAGACACCATGACCTGCTTCACGATATGACAGTCCAGTTTTGCTAGTCATCTGATCAGACGAACAGAATCGCCCCCGAATCAGAATTTTCACCTGCTTCACCGTTAGCTAATTTTATGTTCCTAAAACATTCGGCAACAGTTGTTTCATCACAGCCGTTTGGAACGGATACAACCTGCTTCCCGATCCAACGGCTCACTTTCGTTGGTAATCTTATCGACGGCCAGGATCATTCCCGGGCCAATATCAACGCCTACTTCTCTATTCCTGTCCTTGCTACATTTTTATTAGGAAATAGGGCTATTCTTAGCCTAGAATTATAGTTATATTTGGAATACCTTAAGACCCAAGTCGGGTCTTTGTATAAATATCTTGAGTTTTAATGAGAATGTGAGAGACTTAACCAAAACTTAACATGGCATCACGAGCCTGGTTAAAACCCTAAACCTAAAAAATTTTGTTTCAAGTTCTACACGATGGGAGAAGATATAACAGAACCATCAGGAACAAAAGGAAAGAATGTAGCATATGATTTGCAGAAGAAGAATCCAGTGTACCATCTGGGATCAAGTGATGTTCCAGGTATTATTATTACTCCAATTGTTTTAAAAGGAACCAATTATGATGAGTGGGATAGAGCCATTAGAAGATCGTTGATAGCCAAGAGAAAGTTTGGCTTTGTTGATGGCACCATTAAAGAACATGTAGATCCTGATCAGTTGGAAGAATGGATTGCAGTCCAATCAATGCTCGTTTCCTGGATTAGCAACACACTAGAATCTTCAATAATATCTACGCTAGGAGATTACGATGATGCAAGTCTTCTCTGGACACACTTAAAGAAAAGATTTTGTGTTGTCAGTGGAACATGAATCTGTCAACTGAAAGCTTCTCCGAGTGACCGCAAACAAGGAAAAAACTGAGAGTGTAGCTGTCTATTATGGGAGATTGAAAAAAATATGGGATGAGCTGGTGACATATGTGAAGATACAACAGTGCAAGTGTGGTCTTTGCACCTGCAATATTGCGACTCAGGTGAGTACTTTGCGAGAAGAAGATTTTCTTCATTATTTTTTGATCGGTCTGGATACTGTGTACAGTTCATTACGTGAACAGTTGTTGGAAAGAGAACCCCTACCATCTATCGATGCAGAATACCAAACTATTGTGAATTATGAACGACTGCGAACAGGTGATGTAGTATTTTTGAAAGAAGTACAAGACAATGTTATGGCATTTAAAGTTGAACCTGATCAGCGAGCAACCACCAATACATATGATCTTGCCAAGTATTGTAAACACTATAATAGACAAGGACACTCTGATGAGGGTTGTTATCAGCTAATTGGATACCCTGAATGGTGGGGAGATAGACCTCGGAGTGGCAAAGGTTATGGCAGAGGAGGCAGGACAGGTGGTAGAGGTAGAGGTGGTTCTGGTTCTGCATATGGCAGAGGTGGTAGAGGATATGGAAGCAACAATCCTGATCGTGCACATAACCTGAATATACCAGCAGCTCAGCAATCAGGCAGTGTGACGTCTGCAGATGGAACGGGTTTGGTTGGAGTAACAGCGACACAACTTCAACAAGTTCTTGAGTTTTTAAACTCAAACAAATTAAATTTTCACCTACAAGGTAAGAAAAATCACGTTTCCTGGATTGTGGATACAGGGGCTACAAATCATGTTACTTGTAATATTGATGACATGATAGAAGTGAAAGGTATTAAAGCATGTTCCGTTGGCCTGCCAGACGGAAAATATGCAAACTCTGATAAAATTGGAACTGTGATTCTTCCTGGTGGTTTGAGGCTTGATAATGTTCTTTACGTACCACAAATAACATGTAACTTAATTTCGGTTACACAAATGATCGATGAGTTAGTATGTATTGTGCAATGTACTAACAGTTTATGTCTTATACATGACTGGTTGACGAGGAAGGTGATTGGAGTGGGTGAGAGACAAGGTGGACTATATATTTTCCGTGGTGTGCCTCCTATTAAAGTACTTGATGTTAGTGAGAACTCATATGAGCTATGGCATCAAAGAATGGGACATCCGTCGGAGAAAGTTTTACAAAAGCTACCAGTTGTGAGTAGGTTATTTCGAAAGAATAATAATGCTTGTGATATTTGCCCACGAGCAAAACATCGTAGAAGTAGTTTTCCTGTTAGTTTAAGTAAAGCCAGTTGTATATTTGAGTTAGTTCATCTGGATTTATGGGGTCCTTACAAGACACCTTCTTCTTGTGGAGCTCATTATTTTCTGACAATAGTAGATGATTTTTCAAGAGGTGTGTGGATTTATTTGATCAAAATTAAAACTGAAGTTGAATTGGTATTTCTTAATTTCATTGCTCTTGTAAAACGTCAGTTTGGTAAAGAAATCAAAATTATTAGAAGTGATAATGGACCAGAATTTAATACATTGCGTGGATATTTTAAGACTAACGGGATAGTCTTTGAGACATCATGTGTTGGTACACCCCAACAAAATGGGAGGGTTGAGAGAAAACACCAACATATAATGAATGTGGCAAGAGCCTTGAGATTTCAAGTTAATTTACCAATACGTTTTTGGGGAGAGTGTGCATTAACTGCAGCATACTTAATTAATCGTACACCAACACCTATTCTTAACAACAAAACTCCATATGAAATTATGTTTGGGAAGTTTCCTCCATATGATCATTTGAAAGTGTTTGAATGCTTGTGTTATGTGCATAATCAAAGTAGTAAAGGGGATAAGTTTGCAAGCCGAGGAAGGAGATGTGTATTTCTTGGTTATCCTTTTGGTAAAAAGGCATGGCAAGTTTATGATTTAGATACAAAAAAAATTTTAGTGTCAAGGGATGTGGAGTTTTATGAACATCAGTTTCCTTATATGACAAGTATTACTGGAAATACCACTGAGATTGTTCCATCAAATAATAATGTTTGTTGGAGTGATGATGAAGATAGAGAAGAAGAACAGTTGTCTAGAGGTGTTATGGAAACTCATCAAGACGAGCTGCAGCAACAAAGCAGTGATGAATCATTGTCTGAGACTGATTGTGAAACTCAAGAACTGCAAGGAAAAGATCAAGAACAACCTGAGGAGAATGGTGCTAATAGCAATGACACAACAACTGAAGGCGTGGTACAGAATAATAGTAGTGAGATGGGTAAAGGAAAACGTCAGAAAATTCCTTCTAGCAGACTCAAGGGTTTTGTGACGCACACAGTACGAGAAAATAGTCCACCTTCCACTCATCCTACACAATCATCAGCCTCAGGTACACCTTATCCTTTGACATATTATGTTAGTTGTGATCATTTTTCTGCAGTTCATAGAAAATATCTTGCAGCTATCACTGCTGGAAATGAGCCTAAGAGCTTCAAAGAAGCTATGAAGCATCCAGGATGGCAAAAAGCCATGTCAGAAGAAATAAGAGCTCTGGAGGAACAAGGAACATGGGAATTGGAAGAATTACCACCTGGTAAGAAGGCACTAGGAAGCAAATGGATTTACACAGAAAAACGTGATGAAAATGGAAATTTGGTACGTCTGAAAGCAAGACTAGTAATATTTGGGAATCATCAAGTTGAAGGATTAGATTACAATGAGACATTTGCACCAGTGGCAAAGATGACAACAGTTCGTACTTTTCTAGCTGTTGCAAAGAATTAAAAATTGGGAAGTGCATCAGATGGATGTGCATAATGCCTTTCTTCATGGAGATTTGGAGGAAGAAGTGTATATGAAGATACCACCGGGATTTGCCAAGGGAAATCCTAATATGGTGTGTAGAATGAAGAAATCATTATATGGCCTAAAACAGGCTCCTAGGTGTTGGTTTGCAAAATTATCAGCAGCTTTGAAGAATTATGGCTTTAAACAGTCATACTCAGATTATTCTCTCTTTACCATGACAAAGGGAAAGATGCAGCTTAATGTTTTGGTGTATGTTGATGATTTGATTGTAGCAGGAAATGATCTGGTTGCACTTCATAATTTTAAAACATACTTGGGACAATGCTTCAAGATGAAAGATTTGGGGAAGTTGAAATACTTTCTAGGATTGGAGGTGGCTCGTAGTAAACAAGGTTTCTACATATGCCAGAGGAAGTATACATTGGATATTATCATGGAAACTGGGTTATTGGGAGCAAAACCTGCAGAGTTTCCAATGGAGACAAATCATCGTCTGGCTTTGGCAAAAGGTAAAATATTAGATGATGTGGAAAAATATAGAAGATTGGTTGGTCGTTTGATTTATTTGTTAGTCACCAGACCAGATCTTGCTTACTCAGTGCATATCTTGTCATAATTTATGCAACAACCAAGAATAGAGCATTGGGAAGCAGCCCTTCGTGTGGTTAGATATTTGAAGAAGAATCCTGGACAAGGAATTCTGTTGCGCTCTGATAGTAGTCTCAGTTTAAAAGGATGGTGTGACTCAGATTGGGCAAGTTGTCCATTAACTAGACGTTCATTGGCAGGATGGTTTGTTCTTCTTGGGTTTTCACCTGTGTCTTGGAAGACTAATAAGCAACATACGGTTTCTCGGTCCTCGGCTGAAGCAGAATACGGATCTATGGCGGCAGTTACATGTGAATTAAAGTGGTTGAAACAATTACTTGGTGATTTAGGAGTTCATCATACACATGGGATGAATCTCTTTTGTGATAGTCAATCAGCATTATATATTGCTCAGAATCCAGTATTTCATGAACGAACAAAACATATAGAAGTGGACAGTCATCTTGTCAGAGATGCTATAATAAGGAAGATTATATCACCCTCTTACACTCCTACAACAGTGCAATTGGCAGATATCTTTACAAAATCCTTAGGGAAAGCTCAGTTTAAGTTTCTTTTGTCCAAGATGGGCATTTGTGACCTCCATGCTCCATCTTGAGGGAGGGTATTAGGAAATAGGGCTATTCTTAGCCTAGAATTACTAGTTTCTCACCCGTGCGATGCACGGGTCTGTTTCTTTCTTGCTTACGAAATATTGCACGCGCTTGTTATAACAAAATATTATAGAAATCGGTAACAAATCAGTAAGTATGATGCTTTTTTTACAAATAACAAAATCAATACGCTAATATCAGAGTGGGTGTATAAGGAAATAAAATGAATATAAAATGACTAAAATAGATTCTCCTCTATCATGGTAAGGAACGATCATTGGGATGTAAAGTGCCCTTCATCACTTTTAAATTGCACAACTTAAGAAATCTCACCTCCAAGTAATTTGCACATTGCGAAAAACATCAAAACAAACATGAATAAGAGTTCTTTTATAGTTTAGAGTGAAAAAAAATATATGAAAAGCTCCATATATTATCTACCTCTAAATGTTTTTGTTTCTTTCTTTCGTTATGCTTATGCTACTGATCCAGGCTGCATGCAATACTTTAGTGTCTCTGTAAGATACCGAAATCATTGTATAAAGAAATAACCAGTAATGAGCAAGACCTCCTAATTAAAAATTCCTAAAGGTACAAATGCTCTCGCTTTTTAGGCAAGAAATACATAGTATGATTGCATCGAGAAGACAATAATGATCTCCATGACGGATCTCAAATCCTTGACATTAAAAGATAATTGAAAATCGATTGCAAATTGGAATCCTTGACATAACTACCACGGGTCTATTTCTCGGTCGTATAATATTGAAAACATGTTTTAAAATCAATTTAATTAGAAACCAATAATATTTAGAAAAAATCTAAAAAAAGTTCAGCACTCCATGAAGAATTCAATAAATTAATAAAAAGTTAATGCAATGGTAAAAAAAAAAACAAATAAATAGTCATGGACTTGTAACATCTTCAAAGCCTGTAGTAATTAGGTAGAAGGAAGATTGTGCAGGGATTTTGTTTGGCTGCTCAATGATGTTATTTTGTTTTTTCTTTTCTCCACATAAACCTAAAAATATTTTTACTTGGAAATCATCAAACGAAAAATAATATAGAAAAACAAAATCGAATACTAAATGGGGAGACAAAATATAGAGATAATGGTAACAAAATTACCAGCCTAGTTCATTGACATGGCAAGTGCAATCTTAGATTTATGTGGACATGCCTATATTTCCAGTTCCATGATCTACTTACAGAAAAGCTAAACAAAATGGTTGCATAACCTGTTATGCATCTATAAAAGTTGTTGCATAACTTGTTATGCAGTCTAGAAAACAGTTGCACAACACGTTATGCAACAACTTTTTTGTTACTATTGAAACCAACAAAAACAAAGACTCATAACTTGTCATGCACCTACAATAATATCTGCATAACATGTTATGCAGTCGTCAAAATGGATGCATAACGCATTATGCAACCACTTTTTTGTAAAACACTGAAATAAAAAAATTGATGCATAACTTGATATGCATCCAAAAATATGGCTGCATAACGCATTATGTATCAACTATTTTTTGTAAGCACTGAAATTAACCAAAACAATGGATGCATAACTTGTTATGTATTCGAGAAAATTTATTGCATAATTCGTAATGCGTCTTTTGTTTGTTGTGATGTTATTTTTTTAGGCGTATATATCGTTTTAGTGGTTGCATAACTAAATTAGTAAATGCATGAACCAAAATATGGTTGCATAACTTTTATGCATCTTTTTGTTGTGTCTGCATAATGTGTTATGCATCTATTTTGGTGGCTGCATAATGGTTATGTATCAAGTTTTTGAAAATTTTGCCTAAAATGATGATCACTTCCGATTTTTTCGTGAAAAACTAAAAATTTATATTGTTGTTTGTACTTGTTGTGTAGCTCTCTTAAAAAGATTTCCACCGATATAAAATTTGTAAAATTCCAAGCCACGGTTTTTTAAATATGTTATATCCAAGTTTGCTTGCCAATTATACCCCTGAAAAATGAGGATGCATAACCCGGTATGCAGACAGTTTTTAAAATTTCATATAATTATGGGTGTCACGGAAACTAAAATGAATCTTGGGTCTGACAATAAGAATATTTTTTTAAGGCCTGTGCCTAATTTTCCCCACGAAAATTCGTTTGCAAACCCGTATGCATACTGGCTTGTAGACGTCGATATTCGGTAAACTTGTTTTGGCCGTAACTTCTTCGTACGAACTCGGAATGACCTCATTCTTTTTGCATTCTTTTCCTCTTTGAATTCTCTTCAAAATGGCGATGATAATTCTTGAGTTAAGATTGGTCTTTGTCCCATCTCTTGTTTTTGAGTGTTTTGCTCCGTTTCGTCGCACTTGTTCCACTTCTCTTGGACTTGGGCACTTGGATTCTTGGAGTACTACTCCTCTAAGCTCATTTGTAGCTTTTAGAAGAATATTTTTGGTGAATCACAAAGAAGGAAGTTCAAGAATGGACAGTAGTACGCATTGTTATGGGATTCTTGAATGTTCACAATCATCTTATGTGAACTATGGTGCATGGTCATTAATGACTTTGTATGTTCTTATTTGTTAAGAAAATCTTTTTATACGCCTTTGGTAGCTATTCTTGGTAAATCCGTGCGAAAAAAATTGATTCTACCTTCAAAGGACAAACGATTTTGCTGCATTAATCTTTATTGTTTTTATATATTGTAAAAATTGTTGTGGGATATGTGTGTTTGCGTCCGTGAACTATGATTGTCCCATATATGTCAAAAGTTAAGTCTTTCATATGTCATTATGCAAATATTGATAAAAGATTGAATGAACTTTTGACAACAAAAGTTAAGCCTATTATGTCATTATGCAAATATTGATGGAAGATAGGATGAACTTTTGTCTACAAAGATTAAGTCTATTATATGTCTCTATGCAAATAGTGATGAATAATAGAATGGATCTTTGAATATTCCGCAGTATTGGTCTTCCCTGATCCACATCTTTGTGTAAATACTGTGCGGCTCCGTAAGTTCTCTTATGTGAGCATTTCCGATTAAATTAATCATGGGTTCTCTTGTGGTTTATTTAATTGAGTATGAAAAGGCGAGGGTACCCAAATATACCTCAAGCTAAAACTTTTCCTACCTATAAGTCCTTTCTCCGAAAGTGATTTCTATGGACTGAGTCGAGACAATACAACTAATCGGTTCACACTTCGTGTGATCGTCTATGGATACGAGATCGAGACAATACAACAACAAAGTATGTTTACTTGATACAAAGGTTCAGACTTAACCAAAAACAATAGGATTGATTATCAAGTAAATAGGAATTAACGTTTGTGTGATTCACTTTAATTATAATAAAACAATTATAATGCGGAAAATAAAAGTAAATGACACAACAAGATTTTGTTAACGAGGAAACCGCAAATGCAGAAAAACCCCGGGACCTTGTCCAGAATTGAATACTCTCAGGATTAAGCCGCTACACAAAATTACACCTAACTTCGTATAGTTGAGACCAAGTAACTAACCCTATAGTTCACTTAGTTCCATCTATATTCCCACGCCTCCGACTTGTGAATAAGTCACGTACTTGGAACAATTCCTTTGGTTCGTATTCCAAACAGTAAAGGAACAACAAATCGGTTTGGTATCAACTCTATTCAACCAAGTGATATGAGTCGGACAAAGGCTCTTCTGTTTATCTTAACATAAACTCCTTCGTCGGGTCCTTAGATCTATCTTATGTTCAATCACCCAAAGGTAATCGTTTAAGATTAAGCCAATCAACACCTTTAATCACAAGGAAACGTATTGATGCCGATTTACTCAATTAATCAATCCAATCTACCACGAGGATAAACCGATTATTAATTGGATCATCTTTTACCGAAACAAGTATTGTGCACACTAAAGATTATAAAACCCAAGTCAGATCTTCAATATCTTCTTTGTCTTCAAATCTTCTTAAATCTTCAATAAAAAACCTGCACATAATCACTTGAATCTCTTGTGATCAATCACGCACAGAACGGAGTCTGTTAACAATGGATTATCACAAGACCATCTTTAAAACTAACAACAGTCTAAAGATCCCTGTCGAAACTCTGAACTAGTTTGAGTGAATCTTATATCAGAAGAGAAGATTCTCAAGAATAAACAAACTAGGTGCAATCAAATTTCAACCACCGTTAGTCAATCAAATCAATCGAAAACAAAGATAAACCGCAATTATCTAGTTTCCCACCAACGGATCGCGCTAGAGCTTCTCAATCCCAAAGAAGACTTTAAACTGAGCGGTCGTAAGAGATTTCGCCTAATTAGGTTACTCTCGTCTCCGAATAGGAGGCTACACCAGTAACAACAACAAAAGAGTAAATCTGTTGTTACAAAGGATTAGTTTGCTAGAAAGGCAAACTTCGTGTAATTATAGACAAGGAAGTTTGGACACCAAGGAATTTCCAAAACCGAAAATATTCTCAAGATATTCATAAAAGCACAGATTCGGTTTTCATAATTCTTGGAAATGCTCTGTCCAAAAATAACGATCGAAATCTCTCGGAAAATCTAATTAGTAAATGCACATTACTAATCCTGTAATTTCCCTACAAAATGAAATTAATAACCTTAATTAAAAGATTCTTAACTTACTTATGTTTCGATCCTGGGATTCTCTTCCCTTAGCCGTTAAGGAATATCTTTGAACAATTATAGAAATAAACATTCACAGCACGTGTTCAAAGTTTGTCGACATCTTAACTTTGTAAGTTTTCTTTCACACTTAAAACCTTGAAACCGATTTTCCACACTTCCAAACAAGTTTAGAATTGATTCATCTGACTTTCAAGAACTATGTGATTGATCAAACCAACATTCAATCACAATCATGGGTTTACAGTTCTACCAAAACAAGTTTCGGTTCTACCTCCATGTGAGTATTGTGCATAGTCACACTAGCTTCCCAAAAGTTTGGTTGACTAGGTACTAGGATCGGTTCCCCACATATATATGGTATCTAACTTATATGTGTTGCACATGTCCATAGGATCGGTTCCCAATTCTGCTATAAACCTTGTTGTACCCCATACAAGGATCGGTTCCCTTTGATGTACTGCATCCCTTACTAGGATCGGTTCCCTTTCCCTTACAAGGTCTGACATACAAAATCCGATCATACCACAGGTGATTACTTAAGATCGGTTTTACTAATAAAAGTTATACCAATACATAAGTCAGGCCTTTGTGAACAGTTCTACCAAGAACACAGCAAGTTGTGAGCGGTTATACTCTATCAAACATATTGGTTGTTCATAAGATATGCAATGAATAACAAAACCAATAACACCTGGCAATTTCCTTTTCGGTTCACAAACAAGTTTATGAACTTACTTCATTAGAACACATGTAAACATTGTTCCCTAGGATGAAATCCTCACCTCATACCCATACATAATCACAATAGCATTCAAATGATTATGGCGATGTCTTATCTACAAAGTTTAATGGTTAAACAATAAACCTCGTATTGTATTCCTTAATACTATGTCTATCTAGAGTTCAAATATGCTTCGCAGTTATGTTTTCAATATGCACGACTTGAAAGATACGTTAGGGAATGAAACAGTTCAAGTCAAATATCACAAACCTCAAGTGGAAGGATGATTGTTGTCGTTGTAGCTCCTTGCTTCTTCACATCTTCAAGTATTCGCAATACTTGTAATGTCTCATATCCTAATACTTTCAATCTAACCTATACGAAGCTTAACTCTAGTACATAATCAAACGACTCTTAACATGAGTTTTGATTCACTAAAATATGACAACCAAACTTGACATACCAACGCTTGGTGGGTTCAATCGAGCCATGATCTAACAATCTCCCTTTTTGTAAATTTTAGTGACTAAACTCTTATATCATATGGATAAACAAATTACAATAATGCATTACAATCCGCTTGATTCCCGATTCAACTGCACAGTGAAACTGCTTACATTCAATCCTTGAAAATGTCGTTGTTGACATTATAATAACAAAGCTATTATTCCCCCTAAGGAAGATAGGTAGATATTCAATCCACACATCTTTGTTATACCAAACATATGACATGTTACTCCCCCTTAGTCTGTGCTTTCACTCTTTCGTTAGATAAAAACATTTAAGTACCAATGTTCTTTTCCCTAGCGATGCCAATCAATATAAATATCAATGCCAGCATCACCTGTTTACTCCATATATTTCTCCCCCTTTTTGTCATAAAAATGACAAAGAAAAGAAAAAATAAAGGACAACACGAAAAGAATCTTACGAATCTCATAATAGACTTGCAAACCTATAGAGTTAGGCACGAGGGTTCCACACATCATGTTCTGATAACCAATATCAAAACCGAAACTACAAGTAGTCTTATTTTGATATGTTACCAAGGAAACAATTGTCCGAAATAATTTTTCCAATTTAGTTTAGCAAACCAAAAACAACTAAGCATATTAGTCCATTTGCTAAACCGATTGTTCAAAAACAACCGCTTAATTCGAGAAGAACAAAATAAAGATAAACTCCATTTTTCTCATCAGGTTCTAACTATCCATAAACTTAGACCTTTCAATTTTAAACAAGACAAGTACTAGGTTAGTTAACTAGCATTTCTTGTTTATGCATTCGATTAGACTTGAATAACCGAAACCTTACTTCGATAAGTCTAACTAAGATCAGAATTAACTTAGTTTCTTATCCGGAATTGAATTGAACTAAACAACTCATCCCATACACATATTATTTCGTTAAGCCATAAATAATTCATACAAACCAAAATAAATCAACTTGCATAATTATTCACCTCAACCGGAAGCAATTGAAACAACATAGACATTATAAGCACCGCAATTGCACCGTAATTTTGTAAGCCTAAACGATTGATACCATAAAAAAGCAAGATAACAATAGTTTTTCTTAACCGGAACCAATTGAATCACACACACACATCAATTGAACCGAAATTTTGTTAAGCAAAAGCAACAAATATATATAATATAAACTCAGGCTTTTCTTAAATAGGAAAACAATTAACTAACAAGATTGTTACCTCAAATTTCGCATCCACTTCTCCAATATGATTGCATTTTCGTCCAGGGAGAATTGATATCGATATATCACCACGTTGTTATCCTTATGCGTGAACAAAAGAATAACAAAACACCTCAACCTTTATCAGAGAAAGGTTGAAAACCGGTTTTAACAATTGCAAGCAAAAGTTGAAAACCGTCGAAACACATATGCTTTTATGCTAAACCAAAACCGATTCAACATATTGTGACTTTTTCACATATTGTTTCTATCAGAACCCCTCATAATCCTTTGATAAAGCCTACCTACAAGGGCTAGAACTTAATCTCGCTAAATCAAAAAGTCACCCAAACCATGAGGGTTCACAATATATGAGATCAAATATTAAGGTAGTAAAACCGAAATCAAACATCCCATATACATAGCAATAAGGTAAAAGTAATTAAGCACATGCTATGTAAACCAAAAACTATCACAAGAAAAATTACCAATCACATAATTTTATTCATAATAGTTTTATTCATAATAGACCAATACAATCAATGAAAGAAATCAAAAATTGATGTATATTAAACTAGATTAAGTAATACAGTAAATAACTTAATCTCTAGTAGTGCTCTCTCGTTTCTTGTGAAGATTTCTTTCAAAAACTGGATTCAAATTCCTCTGAGTACTTCCTCTTTCAGTAGATATGTTCATCTCCAGCAGTTGAGAATGAAGGTTTTCTAGTACTTCTTTTGAATCCTTTAACATCAGTTCATGATACCTAATGCAACCTTTAACAGAGTGAATATGTTTTCTTAGAGAGACTTGAGGGTCATCATGAAGAGGAACTTCATGAGTTTCAGACATAACTGACGCACAGAGTGCTAGATCATCAAGAGATGATTCTTCTTTTACCGATTTCTCCATTGAAATATGATAGTCATCTTTCGGACAGGAAGAAGATTTATAAGATGGGAGAAAATCAAGGAATATAAAAATATTTGGTTTTAAGGAAACCAAAACTATTTTTCCAAAAATAAGAAGTATCCAATATTTTTCACTGAAGAAACAAACATGAATAACTTGCACAGATTTATGCTTCCTCACAGTCAGAATTTTTTGGGCAACAAGTGAGGATGCAAAACTCAACACCATCAGTGTGTGTTGAGGTGAGAATTATTCTCACCATTCTTAGCAGAAACATCCTTAGGATGATTTATCAACAAAGTGGACTGTGTTTCCTTCTATTCTTCCTCTCTTTTGTAATTGCCAGAGTTTGCAATTAGTTTTTGAAACCCCAAAAACTTACTAGTCTTCCTTATCCCTTTTCGAAGGGCTTGGAAGAGTTTGATTTCGCAAAGGATTGTAGCAAGATCATTTTCTTCACATGAAGAACTTCTTGTGTCATCAGAAAAACTGTTTTCCGTTTTTCTTGGTATTTCACAAATATTTTCTGGTTCAGATTCTACCATACAGGTTTTATCTGAGATGGACTTCAAAAGGTTTTCAAGATCTAGTCTTAACCCTTCATTTTCCTTAATTTCCAACTCAAGTTTTTCTAGAAGTTGATTAGACTTACTTAAGACATCACTGTTTGAGTTGGCAAGAAGTGCATTGCAATTAGATATTTTTTCATTGGATTCTTCCTCTGGAATATCATCAAGAGTGGAAACAAATGCCATGTTGCACTTTCTAGTTCTTCTGCTGGGACAGTGTTTTGCCATATGTCCGAATTTATGGCACTTGAAGCATTGAACTTCATCATCACCCTTTTTATGGCAAACTGATAATATATCAGGAACACATTTATCACCAGATAAAATTTTCTTAATTCGTTGCGCAAGAAGCACAGTAGTTGAGTCAAGCTCCTTTTTAACAGGTACCATAACCTTTTGGCAACGTTTCTCAGTTTTATTCTTCAGCAGAATTTATCTATCAAAGATCTTTAACTTTCCTATAAGGGTGCTTCGAGAAAGTGTAGAAAGATCATTTCCTTCTATTATGGCATGTTTCTTAGACTCGTATCTGGATGGTAACGATCTGAGAATTTTGCAAACTATTTCCTTTTCAGGTATTGCCTTTCCAAGGAGAAAAGATGCATTAACAATCTCAGAAAGTTTAGAGTTAAACTCCTCGAAGGTGTCGTTATCATCCATATGGAGATGTTCCCATTCAAATGAAAGGATGAGAAGTCTATCTTCTTTTTCAGATTCATCTCCTTTGAATACAGTCTCAAGAATATCCCATGCTTCTTTAGAAGTTCTGCAAGACAGCACATGATGAAGAAGATCATCACTAACTGCATGTATAATGGCGTTTAAACCATCATAATTCTGTTTTGCAAGAATCCTTTCTTCAAGAGTATACAACGCTATTCATTTGAAATCTGACTCCTAATAATCTATCGGACGTTGGTATCCGTCTTCGATTAATAGCCATGTATTAAAATCTCGGGATTGAAGAAGGGCCTTCATAGCCAATTTCCATAATGGATAATTACTTCCATTAAATCTTGGTGGAACGTTAACTGAATCACTTATTAGATTCATTCTTATAGGTTGGATCGCACTAAACACAGATTGTTAGATCTTTTCGTGATTGCCTACTCTGATACCAATTGAAAAGGCGAGGGTACCCAAATATACCTCAAGCTAAAACTTTTCCTACCTATAAGTCCTTTATCCGAAAGTGATTGTCTATGGACTGAGTCGAGACAATACAACTAATCGGTTCACACTTCATGTGATCGTCTATGCATACGAGATCGAGACAATACAACAACGAAGTATGTTTACTTGATACAAAGGTTCGGACTTAACCAAACACAATAGGATTGCTTATCAAGTAAATAGGAATTAACGTTTGTGTGATTTACTTTAATTATAATAAAATAATTATAATGCGGAAAATAAAAGTAAATGACACAAAGAAGATTTTGTTAACGAGGAAACCGCAAATGCGAAAAAACCCGGACCTTGTCCAGAATTGAATACTCTCAGGATTAAGCCGCTACACAAAATTACACCTAACTTCGTATAGTTGAGACCAAGTAACTAACCCTATAGTTCACTTAGTTCCGTTTGTATTCCCACGCCTCCGACTTGTGAATAAGTCACGTACTTGGAACGATTCCTTTGGTTCATATTCCAAACAGTAAAGGAACAACAAATCTGTTTGGTATCAACTCTATTCAACCAAGTGATATGAGTCGGACAAAGGCTCTTCTGTTTATCTTAACATAAACTCCTTCGTCGGGTCCTTAGATCTATATTATGTTCAATCACCCAAAGGTAATCATTTGAGATTAAGCCAATCAATACCTTTAATCACAAGGAAACGTATTGATGCCGATCTACTCAATTAATCAATCCAATCTACCACAAGGATAAACCGATTATTAATTGGATCCTCTTTTACCGAAACAAGTATTGTGCACACCAAAGATTATAAAACCCAAGTCAGATCTTCAAATATATTCTTTGTCTTCAAATCTTCTTAAATCTTCAATAAAAAACCTGCACACAATCACTTGAATCTCTTGTGATCAATCACGCACAGAACATAGCATGTTAACAATAGATTATCACAAGATCGTCTTTAGAACTAACAACAGTCTAAAGATCCCTGTCGAAACTCTGAACTAGTTTGAATGAATCTTATATCAGAAGAGAAGATTCTCAAGAATAAAAAAAACTAGGTGAAATCAGATTTCAACCACCGTTAGTCAATCAAATCAATTGAAAACAAAGATAAACCGCAATTATCTAGTTTCCCACCAACGGCTCGCACTAGAGCTTCTCAATCCCAAAGAATACTTTAAACTGAGCGGCCGTAAGAGATTTCACCTAATTAGGTTACTCTCGTCTCCGAATAGGAGGCTACACCAGTAACAACAACAAAAGAGTAAATCTGTTGTTACGGAGGATTAGTTTGCTAGAAAGGCAAACTTCGTGTATTTATAGACAAGGAAGTTTGGACTCCAAGGAATTTCCAAAACCGAAAATATTCTCAAGATATTCATAAAAGCACGGATTCGGTTTTCATAATTCCTGGAAATGCTCTGTCCAAAAATAACGATCGAAATCTCTCGGAAAATCTAATTAGTAAATGACCATTACTAATTCTGTAATTTCCTTACAAAATGAAATTAATAACCTTAATTAAAATATTCTTAACTTACTTATGTTTCGATCCTGGGATTCTCTTCCCTTAGCCGTAAAGGAATATCTTTGAGCAATTATAGAAATAAACATTCACATCACGTGTTCAAAGTTTGTCGACATCTTAACTTTGTAAGTTTTCTTTCACACTTACAACCTTGAAACCGATTTGACACACTTCCAAACAAGTTTAGAATTGGTTCATCTGACTTTCAAGAACTATGTGATTGATCAAACCAACATTCAATCACAATCATGGGTTTACGGTTCTACCAAAACAAGTTTCTGTTCTACCTCCATGTGAGTATTGTGCATAGTCACACTAGCTTCCCAAAAGTTCGGTTAACTAGGTACTAGGATCGGTTCCCCACATATATATGGTATCTAAGTTATATGTGTTGCACATGTCCATAGGATCGGTTCCCCTTTCTGCTATAAACCTTGCTGCACCCCATACAAGGATCGGTTCCCTTTGATGTACTGCACCCCTTACTAGGATCGTTTCCCTTTCCCTTACAAGGATCGGTTCCCTTTCCCTTACAAGGTCAGACATACAAAATCCGATCATGCCATAGGTGATTACTTAAGATCGGTTTTACTAATAAAAGTTATACCAATACATAAGTCAGGCCTTTGTGAACAGTTCTACCAAGAACACAACAGGTTGTGAGCGGTTATACTCTATCACACATATTGGTTGTTCATAAGATATGCAATGAATAACAAATCCAATAACACCTGGCAATTTCCTTTTCGGTTCACAAACAAGTTTATGAACTTACTTCCTTAGAACACATTTAAACATTATTCCCTAGGATGAAATCCTCACCTCATACCCATACATAATCACAATAACATTCAAATGATTATGGCGATGTCTTATCTATAAAGTTTAATAGTTAAGCAATAAACCTCGTATTGTATTTCTTAATATTATGTCTATCTAGAGTTCAAATATGCATCACAGTTATGTTTTCAATATGCACGAATTTAAAGATACTTTAGGGAATGAAACAGTTCAAGTCAAATATCACAAACCTCAAGTGGAAGGATGATTGTTGTCGTTGTAGCTCCTTGCTTCTTCACATCTTCAAGTCTTCGCAATACTTGTAATGTCTCATATCCTAATACTTTCAAGCTAACCTATACGAAGTTTAACTCTAGTACATAATCAAGCGACTCTTAGCATGAGTTTTGATTCACTAAAATATGACAACCAAACTTGATATACCGACGCTTCGTGGGTTCAACCGAGCCATGCTCTAACAGAGTATTTTGGATACAAATTCATGTTTCATGTGATTTGTTAATGTCCAAAGAATTCCTTCTTTTCTTGTGAAAGTAAGGTCGCTCTTGTTGTTCTTTCGAGAATGACATTTTATGGGGGAGAGTTCTTAATTGAACTTGTGCTTAATTCCAAATCCTTGTGGGGAGTGCGGCTGTGGAATATTGTAGAGGTTATCTTGTATCTTTATAAACTCCTTGATGAATGCATTTAGTTTCAGATATATGATTGCATCTAAACAAAGTTGATATGTTGTTCTCTTTTGGTCATGAAGTATCTCTATGGAAATTTCATTAGGATCCCACTAGTTTTCGTACCTTTGCCAATTTTTATTGACAAAAAGGGGGAGAACTAATGTGTAGTTCACACTACAAATACATATGGTTTACAGATCATTATGTAAGGGGGAGTGGTTTTCATGTGAGATGAAGTATTGGCTAAGGGGGAGTGATACATATCACCATAGTATTGTTGTCAAAGTTGTGATACAATTGAACTTTGATGTTGTGTAATAATACTATGACACTGTATAATAATGATTGAGAGCAACTGTTTTCTCATTGTTATAGATACAGATATTCAACAACATTGATGCTGAGTTGAACACGTTCAGAATCACGGCAGTACTTGGAAGTGACGAAGATTTCGAGTAATGTTAAAGAACCAAGGAGATCAACCATTTGGATGAGAAGCTACAAAGTTTATTTATTTTATAATCCATATGTATTGATAGTTTTGTCACATAAATTGACAACGAGAGAGATTGTTAGAGCACTGCTCGGTCGAACTCGTAAGTGTTGCTATCTCAAGCTTGTTTGTCGAGTTTAGTTGCCAAAACTATAAGCCTTGATTTCTTGTCTACTTATAGATAAGTCTCAGGTTAGTATAGAAAGTGTAGTTGAGCATTAGACTTCACGGCGTTCATCGATTGAAGACAAAGAACTACTAAGGGGATCTTGTGGAAATTCATCAACAAAAGGTATGTGGAGACTTGAACTCATCTATCACTCAAAAGTATATCTACTCTATCTACTATTTGATACAAAAGTCGTATATCTATATAGACTTCATTTATGCACATTTGATATTTCGAGCTGAGTTTAACTCACTTACATATTTCTCGAAATATGTGTTGGTAAGCTTTCGCTTTAACCAAGTTCATCTTATATTCTTGACGAAAGTCAAAAGATGATCATGTGAAAATCGTTTGGGAACATCTTACATGATTTGTGTGAGACAGTCATTTGAGGTAGACTCGGAATGTTTCGTATTTATCATTCGATCACTTGAAAATTGCTTTGAAGCTAATAGTTTGTGTGAGACAGCTATTCCCGTATTCCTAGAATGTTTCAATGGTTGAAAAGAGAGTTTAGAACAATTGGATTTAAGCATAGTATGCGTACTTGCATATATGTAATCCATGTCCGGGAACCATGGTATGCATACCCGTATGCGTAGTTGTTGGTTTTGTGAAGTCCGGGAACCTTGTATGCGTACATGTACGCATACTGACGTAAGGTTCATGTCCGGGATTTTCTGCTGAGTTTGGATGGTACGCGTACTAGTTCGCGTACTGGCGAAACCCAAACTTAGTCCGGATACTTAGGTACGCGTACCCATATGCATACCTAAGTGGATGATGTTCTAAAATCGGTTTGTTCATGAACTAATACATTTATATAATAAGGAATGCAATCTTTTGCAAACCGTGGCTATAATGTTCATGACTTGATTCATGTGAATTAAAATCGATTTTGCTTCAATTGTGTCTTGTATATTTCTATGAGAACATAAACAATTGAAAAACTCTAGAACTAGTTTCATTTGAGTCATTTGAACTAGTTATGGTTAAGATGAATAAGGTTCGTATGAAAGTGTTCATATGGCTAACTTCGGTTAACTATTATTGAGCCAACAAGGTGTACACGTTTAGGTACGGTTACTCATATTTAAATGAAGGTACATTTCATTTTTGTGTAACAAGCTAAGTTTGATCTAACGGTTGAAAGATATTAGCTTGAGTCTAATCAGGTTTTCATCTAACAGTGAATATTGGATGCTTTGTTACCAAGGTAACATTGATTACAAACCCTGATTTGAAGACTATATAAAGGAGAACTCTAGCAACTGGGAAATCTAATCCCCACACCTTTTGTGTGATACTAGTTGCGACTAGAGTCGATTTTCCTTTAACCTTAGGTTTTTCACGAAACCCTGTAGGTTAACGACTTGAAGACTTCATTGGGATTGTGAAGCCAGACCCAAATATTTTCTCTGTAGTTGCATGATCTGATTTTGGAGTTTCTATCGTATTGAGCACTATCTTCTTTAAGATTGACTCGAGATTTATTCTCTGATAGGAAAGATAAAAAGTAGTCACAAACATCTTCGTCTCATCGTTTGTGATTCCACAATATCTTATTTCTCTACCATACGATTAAGATTATTGTGAGGTGATTGATATTTTTAGGCTGTTCTTTGGGAATATAAGTCAGGTATATCAATTGGCTCCTGTTCACCTTGATTTATCAAAAGACGGAACAAAACTCATAGGTTTATCTGTGGAAGACAGATTTATCCATACAATAGACTTTTCTGTGTGAGACAGATTTGTTTATCAAGTCTTCGACTTTAGGTCGTAGCAACTCTTAGTTGTGGGTGAGATCAGCTAAGGAAATTAAGTGCGTAGAATCCTGGCTGGGATTCAGAGATGTAAGGAGCGCAACTGTACCTTGATCAGTGTGAGATTGGTTAGGGCTCAACTACATTCCAGTCCGAAGTTAACTTGGAGTAGGCTAGTGTCTGTAGCGGCTTAATATAGTGTGGTATTCAAATATGGACTAGGTCCCGGGGTTTTTCTGGATTTTTTGTTTCCTCGTTAACAAAATTTATGGTATCTGTGTTATTTCTTTTCCGCATTATATTTGTTTATATAATTGAAATATCATAGGTTGTGCATAAGTTCAATCAATTTTGAATCTAACCTTTGGTTTTTGATTATATTGATTGACACTTGAATATTGGTCTTTGGTACCGTTCAAGTTGTTTCACATAATAATCAGGCTAGCGGATTTCTATCTATTGGATTTGCTGATTACATTGTGAAACAGAGATACAACTCTATGATATACTTTTCTTGAGATTGAGTCTGACTGTCTAGTTGAACCTCTCGAAAGTATATTGGAGTTTGTCCATACAGATTGCTAAACGAAATATTGGGTGTGGTTGTTAGACCCCAGCTTTTTCAGACTTCCGTAATCCACTGTTTCTCAACTACATTTATATCCTAGTCCGAGACTGAACTAATTGTAGACTAGAAATCAAGATATAGTTTTGACAACTAAATTTGACAACAATCTTGAGATAACAACACTTGTGAGTTCGACCGAGCAATGCTCAATTGTATCCCAACTCTGAAGTAATACTATGGTGATATGTTTCTCCCCCTTAGTCAATACTTACATCTTTTGCATAATAGGTGAAAACTATAGATTATTGATTCACTCCCCCCTTACATAATGATCCGTAAACCATATTATGTAGTACGAAACTACTAAATAATTTACCCCCTTTTGTCAATAAAATTAACAAAGGTACGAAAAATCATGGGATCCTAATGAATACAACCAAAAGATATGTCAAGTTTTAAGGAAGTTTTGAGATTCTATATTATAACATAGTTAAAATGCAACTCCTCATATCAACTTTTTTAGATGATATCACATAGTAAGAATTACTTAGCGCTCATCTAGGAGATTTAAGATACAAGCATCCCCTTTCAAATTCCACAGCCACATACCCCACAAAGATATATCAATTAAGCACAAGTTCATTTAAGAACTCTCCCCCATTTGATGTCATTCCCAAGAGAACAACATGAGTGACTTTGCTTTATAAAAAAGAAGGATTTCGTTGGACATTAACAAATCACAAAGATTTGTATATAAAAATCGACTTAAAATAATCTCAACGCCCGTTAGGGACAAAATGATGATTTTGATCGATATTACTCAACATAAGAAAATCTTACGGAGCGCACTACGAGAAAATTCTCAAAGAGTTTGTTTTATTTACGTTTATAAAAATATAATAGATTTAACTTCTGAGCATATATGAAATATCATCCTGATTCACGAAAACGTAAAGGCACATATATTTCATAAGATTTTTGCAATAATTAAACCAATAATGATTACATACTGCAAGTTCATCTTCCAACAACTCTAGAATTTAAATAAATAAATCTAAAAACATGCAAGATGAAAAACGTTGGAAATAGCTTGTGTAATCACAATTTTTGTTATACCAAACCCTAGTTATCATTCTCAAAAGTAATAATAAATTCTCACAAAAAGTTTCTTAAATAAAAACAAAAACAAATTCATATGTAGTCTACGACTTGCGTTTTGAGAGAGCCGAGGTCATCAGAGTCTTTTCCTAGTTCCGAATTGAGAAGTTTGAGATCCCTTTTGGCAGCAGACAATTATTCGAACAACACCTTGATGTCACACATAATATTTCCAACCATCTCAGGACATTTGAACCGGTCTTGACCTTGTATGTTCTTGAGCAAAGTAACAGGATATGGTGACAGGATTATCGTAGAACTCAACAATACCCGTGGAACCATCATCCTCCTTCTTCTTGTTATCTTCCTTTATGTTGCTTGAAAACTAAGAAGAATCCATGGTTCGTGAATGTTTGTGAGTTATTCTAGCACTATATAATACAAGGTGAGCGAACCTTATATATATATATATATATATATATCACAGTTTCTAGGTTAAGAAACCTGAGGGAAGAGAGATTCTTTAGATTCTTCTGAAGAGGTTTTGACTCATTAATTTCATAGGTTTGGGCTGGTTTCGGAACTTAACGCATTTGGGTCCGCGAGCATAAGAATTGTATCCAGACTCATTTTAGCAGACAATTATAATTAACCTTGTCCCTAGCACGATAGATAAGAAAAATCCAGAGCACAAGAGATAGTTAAGATGACATAACCAAAGATGAATTACAAATAATGAAATTTAAAACTGAATTTAGGGTATACAATACCAAGAACATCATGTGTCAAGAAGAATATTATTCTTGAACATATTTTTGCTTTATCCTTTTCATGATCCAAGAGGAGGCACGATTTATGGTAGGCATCTGTCAAATGCCCATCATGAACAACAAGATTCTTTGTTAAGTTTCCATAATTTGTACTTGTTTTAGTAAATAAACATTTTTCATTATTAAAGGAAGAGGATGTAGAATTATTACATGTATTCGGCCTTCTCCTTGCCTTCTTGAAGTCCTTGAATTTGCAAATATGTATTCTGAGCTCAGAAATTGTATGTTCAACCTTTGTGCGAAGGTTCAAAACTGTGTGGTTATGTGTTTCTGAGATAGAATTCTCCGGTTATCCTTTCTTTTTGTCAACTTTTTCAAGGTTTCTCGGAGAAAGATCCGGATGACCATTTGTTAGAGCACATCTCGGTTGAACTCGCCAAGTGGTGGTATGTCAAGTTTGGTTGTCATATTTTAGTATCAAAACTCATCTAGAGTCGTTTGATTAAATACTAGAGTCAACTTCGTTTAGGTTAGACTAGAAAGTCTAGGAATGTTGAGACATACAAGTATTACTCCGAACACGTGAAGAATGTGAAGAAGTAACGAACTACACCGACGACATCATCCTTCACTTGAGGTTAGTAATATTGACTTAAATTGTTTCATTCCTAACGTATCTTTCAAGTCGTGCTATATTGAAATCATAACTGTGAAGCTGTATATACTGTACATATTTTAAATAATACTCTAGTAATATGACATGATCATAATAGTATGATCATAGGATTAAAGAATTAGACTACGAAGTATAACGCTTATCTTTTGAACTTCGTAGACATGACATCGACATAATCTTGTATATAGTGTTATGATTATGTTAATGGGTTATGGTGAAGATTTCATCCTAGGAAACAATGTTTTACATTTATTCAAAGGAAATACACTCATGAACTTGTTTTGTGAATCGAAAGGGAAATCAGTAAGCTTATTGGTTTGGTTATTCATTGTATATCTTTGGATGACCAATATGTGTGAATTGGTAGAACCGATATTAAATTAGGTTATGTATCTTGGTATAACTGATCACAATGATTGGACTTATGATTTGGTATAACCGGTCCTGGTAATTGGTGTAACCGATCATAAGTAATCACCATGTGATGGTATGATCGATCCTTGTAATTGGTGTGACCGATCATAGTAATTGGTGTGACCGATCATAAGTGTTGTGTGACCGATCCTTGTAATTGGTGTAACGGGTCCTGGTAACTAGTGTGACCGTTCACAAGTGGATGGAACTGATCCTTGTAACAGGTATGACCGATCCTAGTGATTGGTATAACCGATCTGAACCCATGTATGTGACTTGGAAGGACCGATCACAACTAACCATTGTGATTTGGTATGACCAATCACATAGTAGTCTTGGAGTACAGGCAAACCAATTCTAAACTTGTTTGGAAGTGTGGTATAACCGACTCCAGGATTTGCAGTGAAAAGATGTCAACATACTTTGAACACGAGCAGTAACTCTTATCATTTATTGTTCAAAGATATTCCTAGTTACTCAAGGTGATTTTGTGCCGAAATAAATTAAGAATCTTTTAATTAAGGTTTTTGGTTTTATATGCTTTAATTACCAGCAGTTAATGCATAGCTCTAGAGAATAAAAATTAGTAATGTGCATTTACTAATTGGAGATTTTCTATTCGGAGATTTCGGAAATCTCTGCCACAAAACATAGTTTCAAACCTAAATTCAAATATTTCCTGGATATATATTTTACCAGCTGATGTTGAAAAACGCTCACCTATAAAATCCAGAAAAGCGGAATCAGTAAACATAAGAACGTAAAGGAGAAATTAGCAGAAAATCAAAAATCAAAATAATACATAAACTCTAACTTCTTTTTGGTTTTAATTGAGAAACCGTGCACTACCTTGAAAACTTTAAAAAAATGTTAAAAGTATGAGGCAATGATATGATGAAAATCAAATAAAACTGAGAAAAGATGTAAAATAAAGTGACAAATTCTAAAAAGAAAATAAAAAAAGTGAGAAAAGAACATCGTTTTCACCTGGCATTCATCTCCATTAGAGGCTAAAATTAGGGTTTTCACTCTTGACTATTAATCCAGAGAGAAAGCCTTAATACCGCAACCATATTTCTGTCACTGAGAGCTTCTCCAATGGTGGTTGTGTGTGTTTCCTAGGTGGCAACCCAAACAAGACATCATCATTCCAATTTTTCCTTAAATTTAGGGGAAAAAAACATTTCATCTCAAATGGTGTTGTTGGTGATTTTTTTAAGAATTAAATGCATTTTTTATTTTTAGTAAATTTTAGATTTTATTACACCTAAAGAGGACTATTTAATATATTGGAATTAATTTTAAGAAGCAAAAGCTTACTAGGATAGCTTGACATTGTCAAGGTGAATGTCTAAAACTTGACATTCACCTTCACAATGTCTAACAAAAATTAAGCCATGTCATCTTCACATTGATTTAAAAAGTTGGGTTGGAGAAGATTTTTAGGGAAAATGAATGTCTATCCTATGTGGACTTAAGACATTTATATTCACATACATTCCATTGGAGAAGCTCTGAATTCTATTCCCTCATTATTTATGTTCGCTATTTCATTTTCGTCAGTTTTTAAAATTGTGTCCAGCTTCTTTTTATAGTCGTGTTTTTTTAATAAACTTTCAAGTATCCTTAAAATATTTTAGAGCATCTCCAATAGAAAGTGGAATTATATTTTTTTCATGACACGTAGGATTTTAGACTCCCAATTAACATAAATCCATCTCCAATGGTTGGATCCTAAAAACTAGGAGGGATGAGAAAATAAATACGAAGGTGTTAAAGAAAGTCTTATTTACACCTTCACTTGCACCTCCACGTCATATTTTCAATTATTTTATTTTTTTAGAAATTAGTTAAAGTAAAGATAAACGATTAAGATTTTATCATTAAATATTCTAAAGATTAAACCTTTCACTGTTGGAGATAGCTTTTTAACCATGGAGTCATATATTTACTATATGCGTAAAATCTCCTAAATAAAAGTCTTAATTAGACTTCCACGTAGGATTTTTTACACTCACTATTGGAAATGCTCTTATACTTCTAAATTTATTTTCAGCGAGAGCTAATTTAAAATATTAAGGAATATTTGTATAATTAGGAAACAAATGTGTTAATATCTTTCTTCTTAATTATTCATTCCTTTTAAAACAAAAATAAATATGGCTTCTAAAATTAAATTTCTTATAAAGTTTATACGATCTTTTTATTTCATAACTAAATTTCTAGAATATTTTCTCCTTTACTTCATTAGCTATGTTTCCAAAATTTAGATATCTTTTAGTCTTTTTTTTTTTAATATATTTCCTATTTATAATCCTCATGGCAATTTTAGGTAGTTTTTAATATTAACGTTTTTATCAAAACACTTTTTTATTTATTTCCTATTTATAATCCTCGTTGCAATTTTAGGTAGTTTTTAATATTAACGATTTTATCAAAACAAAACACGTAAATAATTAAGGCTAGTCTAAAAAAATATTATGATTTCCTTAATATTTTGACAAAGTCAAAGCGGACTAAAATTAAGAAACGGAGGAAGTATTATTAAACGTCAATTTTGGCATAAGATCATAAGGTTTTCCCAATTTCCTATCCATACTTTCCCTAATTAACGTGCGCGTTACAGTCCCAGAGCTGTCAAGATAACTCCAACGAAACAAATGATGTACAAAAAAATCCAAATTCCTGAACTGTCTAAAATGCCCTCTATTATTATTCAGCCCAAAACTAACTAAGCAAATTAACCCTACGGATTGTCTCGATTCCACCGTTTATCTTCTTCTAGTTCTCTTTCCTAGTCTCTCAAACATAAGAAAAAAAAAATCAGATCTACGAATTCATTTTCTCTTTCGATTTTCTCTTCATCTCCTGGAACCTCATATTAGAAACTAGAAATCATAAATCGAAACAATTATGACCTAAAATCAAAAAAATAGAAAACAAAATCACGAAAACTGGTTAAAATGGTGAAGAAAAATGCTCAACAAGAGAAACAAAAAAAATGAACAACTTAGTAAAACGATTAAACATCCTCCAAAAGGTAAATTAAATATATATTTTTTTTCATTTTCTTCGCAACTTATTTAGCGTTTAAAGTAATATGCATCGGCGTTTTCTATGTTCGGATTGAAGTGATATTTTGGTTTCACTAACTATTTTGTTGATTATTTTGGTTAGATAAAATAAACTGTATTGTGTTGTGTTGTTCTTATTCAAATTAAAATAATTTTTAGTTTCAACATTTTTCGATTGTTAGATTTAATTCCACCGGATCTGGTTTGATGTTGTTGGTTTATTCTGGTCTTTTTGATGAAACCAATTTTGGTTTCATCACTTTTCTTTTGTTGAATTGGTTCCACCACCATTGATTTGGTGTTGTTTATCTGGTCTTTTTGAAACCATTTTTGGTTCATCATTTTCCGATTTTTAAATTGGTTTCATCAGAACTGGTTTGGTGTTGCTAGTGTATTCTGCTCTTTTTGATGAAACCATTTTTGGTTTCATTATTTTCCGATTCTTAAGTTGGTTTCACCAGAACTGGTTTGTTGTTGTTGGTGTAATCTGGTCTTTTTGATGAAACCATTTTTGGTTTCATCATTTTTCATTTGTTAAAGTGGTCATACAAGATTTAGTTTGTTGTTTTTTATACATCAGTTTTGTTCTGCAGAGAAAAGACATATGTGAATATTCATATAGGTACTCGTTGATGCACCTGTTTTCTAAAACACCTAAAATAAAGGTTCATATAAAAAAGAAGAAACATCATCTGAAGGCCCTTTGAGCAAGCCCATTTTGGTGTTCTTTAAACCATTTTGTGAAGGTGCACTGAAGGAAGATGAATTGAAGAAAAAAACGGTAGCCGTGAAGATGTTGTTAAGTACATGTGAAAAGTGAAGTCCACGCCATATTGTTTCAAGTTGAAGAGACTAACGAATATGATATTCCAACCACTTGTAAACACTTTTTTGTATATTTTGGTCTACAAATCATATTGTTATACTGTATGTGTAGCGAAAAGTTACGTGTTTAACTGTTTTATGATGAAACCAAAAAGGGTTCCAACATATTTTGGTTCCATCATAGCAGTAAAAAATGATGAAACCAAAAAGGGCTCCAACATATTGCAGGTGAAACCGAAAGGAAAAGGGTCGTATCACGGCTTAATCTTGTAAGATGTAGGAAAATGAATGTTCATTGTTCCTTGAGCTTTCGACCTGACCAGAATGTGAGGATATTGGCAAGATATGACCTGTTATACAAGGTTAAAAAGACACAAATGCACTAAAACTGCGGAAATTGAGATTTAAATGCAAAATTTTGATATGTTTCCACGAAACATTGTCATTTTCTAAAGCAGAAGCCTAATTACACCTAATCATTAAACTACACATAGGAAATAAAACAAGCATAGCTTTTTGGTTGTCGACATTCAAACCAATAATTCATAACATGACAAAAATAAAAATAACAAACAATAAGATTAAAGATCACATCTTATATCAAAATAAGTGGAACTTGCGTAATATGAAATTAGGTGGTGGATGACTAGCAGAGTCACATTAATGATATATATTGATAGAAGAGTAGTAATGTGATTTTTCTCCATCTCGTAATTAATATTGATGTACTCAGAAATCCTATCTATATATGTTTAGGTGACAACATGAAATATGTTTAGGTGATTTTTCATGTTTACATAGCAATAAAAATGATGAAACCAAAAGGGGTTCCAACATATTTTGGTTCCAACATAGCAGTAAAATTGATGAAACCTAATAGGGTTCCAACATATTGCAAGTGAAACCGAAAAGGAAAAACTTAATCTAAATGAAACAACGATGAAACACCAACATAAAATTAACATATTTAACGGTAAAAAAATGTAGAACATCAAGTTCAAAAACAATACATGGAAAAGCTAACACATTTTTTCAAACAACTTCAGCACATAATTGTCACAAGTCTTCGTGTCCTTAGGCAAGAATGAGGAGAAACGACCTCCTTGAGTTCTCCATGAACCATTTTCAGTTCCATCATTCCCAAATGAAACAAAAGCATAAGCTAAAGGATAAATTTCTGCAAAATAAAATCAAACAAAAAATGATCAAACAGAAACAGGACACAATGATGAAACCAACAACACAGAAAATATGTTTCAACAAAAAACATGTTAAAAACCAACAAATTTTGTTTTCATTCATATCAATTTGAATGTGAATAACAACAAAAACATACAAAATTATAACATTATTGTAGGTTCTACAATGAAATCAACTAAAACATTCAAAAAAAAAAAAAAATCAAATTAGTAAAAAAAAAAAAAACTGAAAATCGAATTTGAGTCTCTGATGAATGATCTGATTGCAACGATTAGATCAATCTGAAGATGATCGACTAAAGATAATAATTCGAAGGTTTAAACTATAACTTCTCTTCTTTTCTTCGAATTAAGCTGATAAGAATACGAGATCCGAAAATCTGAAGTTCTTCAATTTCTTCAACTCTAAAAATCAATCTTCGAAAGATTAAAATCGACGACCTCTTCTCTACTTCAAATAAACTGAAACGACAACGATCTCTCATGATTAATTTTTGAGATGATCAGATATAAAATTGAACCTAAAATTAGTTTCTGATTTGAAAATATTGATGAAATCAAGAGAAATCTGATATATATTAACCCTAAAACTAAATACACAAAGATTCTGGTGGAGAAGATCTCAAATTACGTCTGTAAATCTCATCTCCAATATCCTCTTCCGTTTCTGTCAAAATTTCTACTCTAAAGATCGTGTATATATGGGTAAGGGCAAGGGTGGATTTATAAAATCTGACAAAAACTAAATTTAGCTATTTTGGATTGAAATGGGGTTTTTGTTCCATTTTTATTGGATATGGTTTTTCCTTTATTCCAAATAATATGGCTGGTGTTTTTGTAACTCAAAGAGTGTCACCTTGGTTTTTTAGAGCTTAATATGTTCCCTAGTTCCCATTCTAATCATGCAAATCATATTTTATATAACTCCTTTTAAATTGGGTAAACAAAACTCACTCTTTTAATTTTCATAATATACCTGACTCTCACCACCATTCGTGGTATGACAGGTTCGGATAATGGAATCTTCGAAATTGTTCGGATTAATTCATGATATGGAGATGGATCATTAGTGTCACCAATTGGTTGGGGATCCATTGATGGCATATTTGGTACAAACAAGGGAATCTCTGACTTAATTTTGACTAATTCACGAGACGCTATAATCAAAAAAATTACGAAATGGAGATGCATGAATCATTATCAATTGATTTTTTTAGTCTTCGGTTGAAGTCTCCGAGGAGTTTGCTCAATTATTAGTATGTGTTGGATGATAAAAATCCTTTAGTTAGTACCATGAGTACTTGAAAAACTACAAGGTGTATAGTTGCTGCGAAACTCCAACAAAGAGAGAAAAGATTAATTACCGATTCTACCATTGACTATAGATCGTGTTCTTCTCGTTTGGGGTATAAAACAATTTTTGGATCATTTTCTTTCTTGGAATCATTAGAACAATACATCACATATATAGGTAGATTATCAGATTTAGGTTTACATTCAATCCAGAGAAAGAGAAACGGGAAGGAGGGCGGTGGTGGATGGAGATGTGAAGATAAATTAAAAGGTAATATCATGGAGAGTAGAGTTTTAGGGAAAGTGGGTGTTTTTCACTAACCTTACGGGGTTAAACAAAAAATGATTAAAGAGGTGTGGATGGGATTTAGGGAAGGTGGGGATAAGAAATAGGTAAAACCGATCTTAATTTTTATTATTAAACGTCAATTCTATTAATAGGTTTTGAGTGAAAAAATAGGTAGAAAATCTCGATAGATATTTGGTAGGAAATTTCCCATCAGGAACAAAAAATTCTACTGATAGGATTTGAGTGAGAACAACTAGGTGTGTTCTTGTATTTAGGTGTATACATGGGTTTTCCACTTTTCTCAAATTAATTGATTTTGGAATTTTAGATTTATTTTCGAAAGTAAATATACACGCCAAAAATCAACACAAATAAATTCCTGACATACTCGAGATTTCCTAGATTTTTCCTAGATTGATTTAGGAATTTAGATGGTTTTTCTTATTTCCCATCTCCACTTTCCCTGTTTCCATACTCAATGGACGAGGTCATGGTAGATCCAGTCATTACTATCAAAGCATATGTACCATCCATATATATATATACTAGGTATCACCCGGGCTATGGCCCGGGCTCAACCTTGTTTTCCATTTTTTTTGTTGTTTGGTCGGCTAGTCAGTATTCTCCCACAAAATTTTAGTCATTAACAAAACTAATTAAAATAGAATTGTCAAACGTCGAGCCTACAAATTAGTTGGGGACTGCGACCCTAGTATTTTGTGGTCGGGGCCTCTTAAGCATGACCTAATGTTTTGTTGGTCGGGTCAAATTAGCCAGGGCTTACAGCCCCGGCCGTGACCTCTTAAGCATGCCCCAGTGTTTTGTTGGGCGTGTCAAATTAACCGGGGCTTACATCCCTGGACGTGGCCCCCTAAATTCTTTTAATATATGAAATTATGGAAAATTAAATTTCAATAGGAAATCTAATTATATTAAGATACCAAGTCGGGCGAACCTAAGGTTTCCTCTGGTTAACTCAAATAGCATTCATAGTCTCATGGTTTCACTGATCCTTACTCAAAAGACCGACCTCTGGCATATCATGCTTTCAGGTTTGTATTTGGCCTTCTACACTTTGAACGGAAAAAAACTTTAATAAGCATGGGATGGAATAATTACGGAGAGATTTTCAAAGATAAAGAAATCTATGAATTGAATTTATTCTCATAGGCAATATTTCAATATAATAGAGCCTTATACATACCTTATTATTGAACGCGCAATTGGGGGATATAAAAAGGAATTGGGGGATATTGATTACTTCTCCCAACCCATGGTGTGTGTTAAGGGGTGATTTTTGGGTATGAAAATAATAAAATACCCTTTGGTTAATTAAAAAACATTATGAAAAGACTATAATACCCTTTATACTAAAACTTAAAATCAAAAACCAAAACATTTATCCCCATTCTTCACACACAGTTCCGGCACTGTTAGGGTTAGGTTTCTGAAGAAAAAAAAATTTCATCGTTCTTCATCCGTTCTTCGTCGATTCAAAAAAAATTTCGTCGATTAACCAACCCGAATCATAAACAATGCCTCCACGAAAGAAACCAAATGCCCAATCGAACTCAACACCATCGATTGCTCAACAAAAACAGGCGGAAAGACTTGCTAAGATTGCTCAAGAGCAAGAACACGAAGAAGCAACGTTATCTGACGATCAACTACTCAAATATATGGCTTCTGTGAGAAGGTACGTCATTTAAAACTACTTTGTAGGTGTTTAAATCGATCTATGGCAATGGGTTTAGGTTAGAATCGCGAAACCTAACTCAAACAGTTGGGTTTCAGAGAGTACCGGCATTGAAATTTGTATGAATACAATCTTAGTTTTTGTGTTCCGACAATCAATCTAGGATGAATACGGTCTTAGTTTCCATCCTCGGATTCACCGAGAAACTGAATTTTCCCTACCGGCATTCAATCTAGGATGAATACGGTGCTTGGGTTTTAGTACCGCACCATGTTTAATGATAATTCGAGCATGCTTGCATTAGTGTACTTAAAACATACAGGAGAGTTTATGAATTTGTCACCAGTACCGGCATAGATTTTTGTTTTCATTACATGCCGGTTTTCGGTACCGGCATTCATTTGTAATGATTCGAGCATGCCGGTAGTAGACTTAAAATATACAGGAAAACTGACAATAATACCGGCATAGATTTTAGGTTGCATTTATATGCCGGTAGTTGGTACTGGCATTGTCGATAGTCAATGTGTACTACCGGAACATTAAACTGGCGTGGTTTAGTTTAAGGTAGTCAATGCCGGTACTAAAACTGAAGGTGAGTCATCTTATATTCATTGCTTTCCGTGTGCTTACGATATAGGTCAAAAGCAAAGGAAGCCAACAAAAGAAAAAATAAAGATGTTGTCACTAAGAGAAGAAGGAAGGACGGTCTTGATACTCCTCAGTCTCTGCCTCCTCGAGGGAAAGACGAAGGTCGTAAGATACATTTGGGGGCTGGTACAAGAGGGATAATTTGGGAGAGTGGTAGTGACCGTAGTCGACTTTCAAACCGTGAGCACGATGATCAAGATGAACCAGATGAAGAGGAAAGTCAATTAGCAAGCCAAAGCGAAGTTGGTGGCCCAAGTCAACAACCAACACAAGGCAATGGCAAGAAGGGAAACGTCAAAGTGAAAGTTAAAGGTTCCCACCTTCCTCACATTGATGACATGATACCTGATCTTGAACGTGGTAGAATTTGGGGCGAAGCTCCGGAACCAAAAACACTATTTGGATACAAGCACTCGTGGGCTCGTACTATCTATCAAACCTATGTAAGAATTTTCTATCTTGTACATATGTATTGTTGTGTATTTATGTAAAATCTCTTAATTGTATTATCTCTCCTAATTGTAGGATCATAAGAAGGCTGTGCGTGTTTGTCGAAACCAAGCCGCGGATGGTTGGGACTTGTCCGAGGAATGTGAAGAGGTCCAAACAATAGTAAAGGATTCTGGTCTATATGCTTTAGTTGAAAATTATGTGAAGCCTGATTCTCATTCTTGTCAATTGCTTCGTCGAAAGGTATCATGGTGAAACCGATACCATGCACTTCCCTTTTGGGGAGATGACCTTCATCCTGAAGATGCTCGGAACATTCTAGGCTTGAATGTTATCGGCAAATCAATTGCGAAGGAGTTGAGTCTCTGGACCTAGAATGGTCGACGTTGGACGGTCTGACTAACAAGATATTTGGTTGGGACTACAAAACTTCGTGGAGAGCTTTATGAATCCACGTCTGGTAAGACAAAGACAATCAAGTTGACGCTGCTTAAGAAGAATTTTGAAAAGACAAAGAAAAGAAGTTTGGAGGATGGATGGGACCCTAAACAAATTCGTTATCTCGCCGCGCTTACTGTTATACATCTTGGGCACTAGGGTATTCCACGACACCAATGACAACAGGGTTAGTGCGAACTACCTTCAGTACTTGGATCCGTTGGAAGGTGTCTATGGATATTCTTGGGGCACCGCGGTAATGGCACATTTGATGATGGAGATGAGAAGGGCCTCTAAGGCTAAAACCAACCAATTTGTCGGGAATTTCACTCTACTGCAGGTAAATTTGTTCTTAAACTTATGTTATTATGTATATTGTTCATATGTACTCTTATCGTGAACTTAGAAACAAAACTTATTGCTTCACATTGGAATAGGTGTGGGCTTATGAATACTTCCCAACCTTGTTCAAGGCCTACCCCTCCTTGAATATCATAGACCTTCCAGAACCCGATACGCCTCTAGCTAAGAGATACGAGTTCAACAATACTCCAAAGCCCGGTAACATAGGTCGACTGATCGATATGAGATTGGATTTGGACGCAATGAGTACCAAAGATGTTGTGTTCGACCCTTACAAGGAGGCTAGAGGAAACCGCCAGGTTTTGAGGTTTGGTAACGTTGCATTTTACCATGGGCCGTTGTTCCACCCAAAAGGATACGTTATGGCTAATCCTACGCGTGTGATGCGTCAACTTGGATATAAGCAATTAGCACTTTTCCAGACGGCCGCTTTTCAATGTTTTGATCTCGACCTTTCTCGGTGCTATTCAACTCCAAATCGGTTGCATGTAGAGTATGTTCCAAAACCGGACCCAGCAGATTGGAGGGATAGGGAACCACGTCGTTTGGTAGATATTAGTCAGTGGGAAAAGTTGGAGATTGCTGAAAACGGTGATGAAGTTGATGCCGAATACATGGAAGATTACCTGCAATGGTCACATCCTTATGTCGTCCGCCCGGATGACGTCCAAGTTCCTCCCCGAGAAAAACCCTCCGTTCCAACTCCCATGCAGGCACCACCTACTATGACCCAACTTAATAAGACCGTTGGATTGCTTGTAAGTATTGTTAATTGCTTCATCGTTTAATATACACATAATATTATATGTATACTAATTATGTGTTTGATATATTAAACTAGCGGCGTCGGCTTGGCAAGTTAAAGAAGGTGTTGGGTTGCAAGTACCAGGAAGGAGAGGTGTTGTCCCTTGAAGAAATGAAGGAATTCGAGGAAAAGCTTGATAGAATTGAAGAATCCAACCCTAGTGCAAAAGCTTTGTTCGGGGAAACTAAGTACAAACCGTCCCAAAAGAAGCAAAAGACCACCCAGTGATTTAAGTCTTTAGTTGTGTTTCTTTTTTTGGATGGTGGTTGTCACGTCTTGAATAATTCCGAACTTGTTTTCGTTTGTACCTCGCGGTTAACTCTTGAGTTGTTTGGTTTGCTTTTGGTTTAGGATACCTGGATTAAGAACATTTGATAGCAGCATCCGGTTGTTTGGTTTATGTTGAACATGTTTTGATTTCTAGTGATTCATTTATGTTGAACATGTTTTGATTTCTAGTGATTCGTTTATGTTGAACATGCTTATCTTTGCGAGATTTTTTTGCGCCTTTTACCGGCATAGATAAGTTCAGGTTAACAATGCTGGTTTATGTACCAAAGACTTTGTTTAATAATTTTAGATCAATGCTGTTACCGTAACCGGCAATGAAATTGTGTATAAAACCATACCGGATCAAGAAGATTAAAAATTCCATTCTCCTGTATAGATATTCGAAGGTACCGGCATAGTAGTATTTTCTAACATCTATGCCGGTTTTATGATATTTTCAAATTTTCATAGTTGTCGAAAACCGGCCTTTGTAAAATTGAATACTTCTATGCTTAGGTAGTCCGTAGTTTTGAATAAAAATCCATTTCGAATCCATTTCGAATGCTCTTTTATTTTATTCCTAATTAATCTATTACATTGGATTTGAAACTTTTAATTAAAACATGCTAAAAAACATGGCATGCATTGCATTTGGTTAAAGATAATCTATTTCCATCCCTTTTCAAAAATTGCAGAACCTTTGAGCCTTTCTCGAACCTCTTCGAAAACATCGTCCGGGAGGGGGGGTGTCAAGGATCAGCTTCATTGGTTTTTCTTCTCTTTCAACATATTCCTTTCCCTTCATATAACACCCATCACACCCATCGATTGGCTTGCATTGGCCCTTGTGGTTTTCTCTTGACTCTGCAAGTTGAACAGCTTTGTCAAACCATTGAAACTCATCGCACTTTGGGTGATTCAAACACCTTAGAAAAATTCTTCCATTTTCAGCATCATCCGTTTTTGCAATCCAAAACCGGCGTGTCCCATCACAGCTTCTACACTTTGAATAAATAAAAGGACAGTCCATGGCTAGATGAGAAGGTGACTTGCGAATTTGACACTTGCAATGATGACTCTGTAAGAGAAGATTATATTAGTCGTGCGTCATAGTAGTGAAGATCATATTGTTAGTAAATCTACTTACTTTGCAAATAGAGGAAGATGATGAATCCCCCATCCTTTGTGAAGCTTTAACCGTGCTTGCTTTCTTGAGAGAATGATTTTTGTTATTTCGTTGCTGGTTTGTGTAGATTTTTCCAAAGGAATGGGGGTATTATATAGAGATAAATCTCCAACGGTCTTATTTTTCAAAAAACTAGCCGTTTTTTTTTTTTGAATTTAACAACTACCGGCATAGTCGGTATTATAGATTGAATGCCGGTTCCCGTTACCGGCGTTTCAAAGTGTTTTGAAACCATGCCGGTATTGGTTGCATATTTGGCCCAATCTCTGTTAAAAAATTTCCTAGTACCGGCACTGTAAGCTTATGATAAACCATGCCGGAAGCATAAGCCGGCATCCTATTTCACAGATACTACAATGCCGGTTGTGGAGATTTTCAAAAAAACTAGTCGTTGACGTTTTTCTCTATATAAAGAGAGCTAATTCTTGGACCCAAAAGCCAAAAACTCGTGTTCTTATATATCTCCTTGAGCATCTTATCTTTGAAACCCTAAACCCTAGAATAATTATCAATAAATAGCTTCGTATAGTACCTAATCCACCATACAACCAATGGCATCGTTTGACTCGGAGGAAGATTTAGCAATCACCCAAGCATGGTACACGCTGAAACTCGTCCTTCAACTATAGACAGCAGCACGCGGGATTCCATGTGGTTAAAGATTTTTAACAAATTTATTCACGATTACGGTAACCCGAAAGGAAGAACTGCTCAACAAATCGAGCAACGACACGACATCATCCTAAATGCTGTGGTTGAGTACCTAAAAATGAAACACCATGATTAGTTGGACACAATCTACTCTTTTTCAAATTTTATGTAACAAACAAAGTTTGTGTGTTGTTTTTGTTGCATCAAGCCGTGAAAATGCGTTACTTACAAGAAAAGGGAGAACCGTTCATGTTTGAAGCCAACGTGAACCATATTGTAACCAAAGTCACGGAGTACCACCAGTTGGGTGAATCGGAAACGGATTCTTCTTAAGAAGATTGATAGTTTAGTGTTATTTGCTTAGGTTTTAAGGGTATCTAGTTAGGTATTTCGTAAGGTTTTGTGGGTATATCTCTATGTAAGCCCTCACGAGACTATAACTCGTCCACTTGGGCCACCAAGTGGTTTAAAGGCTTGATGCACGTGCTAAGTGCATTCGTTGTTCCGTCGACAAGGATTACGTTCGAAATAAATTATAGTTCCGGCTTAGTATGTAAACATATTTCAATTGCCTAATGGTAACGGCGTGCAATGTAGTATATTAATCTATGCCGATAATACGTACCGGCATGTAGGTTAAGCTTATACCAATGCCGGATCGTTCAAAATTCAATGCCCAACGGCTATTTTTTTTAAACAACAAACCGGCCTTATAGTGCCGGCGTTGATTTTACTTCACTGACAATGCCGGCACTAAATAGCCGTTGTGCAATCATCTATATAATGCAATTGATTCACCCATTTCACTTGATACCTCCAATGGCAAATCCAAGACAAACTTAGGAAAAACAAACTATCCACTCGGATGGGAAATCAATTATCATCCTCCATCAACTCAAATCCATCAACAAAAACAGATTTCATCATTGCCATGGAAAAAGAAAAACTCAAGAAGAACAAACTATCCACTCCGTTGGGAAATCAATTATCAACCACCAACTCAGTTTCCCTTATACTAGAAAAACTAAAAAGGAAGGGGGAAACCACCAAGTCAATTGCCGCAATGGAAGAAGAGATACTTAAGGGGAAAAGAGAAGAAGAAGAGGAAGCAAAGCTTGAACATTATCGCAAAGAAGCTAAAGAAATCCTTGAACGTCAAAAACAATCAAAGATAGAAGCGGATGTGGAGGAAGAAACCGAGTGGATTAAAAATTACTACATAGTATCGGATTTCCAGGAAGATCACCGCCCTTCGAATCTTTTTGGGGTCTTGTTAGGACTGGTCCTTACATGAATAACTACTTGGAAGGTAAGAAAGGCCGAATTGATTACGGTGATCTCTATGTACAAAATCGAACAATTGCACTCATAGAGTTATGTCGCAAATACAACGAGTTTCTTGCAAGATACAGAGGGAATAGGTTTCAAGCTCAGGACGCATATACCAAGTGGAGAAAAGAGCCTTTTAGGCATTTTGAAGCTGCTTTGCTTATTGAATCACGTTCCAAGAACTAATGTTAATTGCAATTGGTTTGATTTAATGTTTTTAAGTTTATTTCCTTAAGATTATGTGGTTAATGTTATTTATTTCATCAATTTTCTTTCCTTTACCGGCATTGAAAAATACACCAAATACTATACCGTTACATGTGCCTCCGTTGAATTCTTCTCACCAAATACTTATTTTTAGAGTACCGGCATTGAATCGTTCCATTGTTCAATGCCGGAAGTCTGATGGTTACAAATACAAGTTATGTGGCAGTTATAAACTCATTCATTCCACTTATTTGACGGTTACAAACTATTTTATCCCACTTATTTGACGGTTACAAAATCCTTAAAACCAGTTTATGCGTCGGTTACAAATTCCTTCATTCTATTTAAGTGACGGTTATACAAAGGAAATCATTCATTCTCCATTTTTATTCAATCTCCCTTTTTGTTTCATCTTCTATATCAAATACAATGGGTCGTCGCAAACCTCGTGAAAAACCAATACCCAATCCTGAAGAATCTGTTGATGAAGGTGGTAAATCGAAATCAAAAGCGCAAGAACTGCCTGAAGAGTCTGATGGTGAGGCGAGAATAACAAATTTGCTTAGGTAAGTGATGTATATGTTGAATTGAATTTTTTAATTTTAGGGTTTATCCCATAGTACAAAACACAAAGTGAAATTATGTTGTTTAGTCTTTCTACTACACTAAAAGTAATTTTTAAAATTCCAATTTGAAGCTCAGTTGCATGTTTGATTCGCGGTAGAATACAATTTGAAAATCATGCCAGATTTCATGTCTTGAATCCCGATTTTATTGCATGCATTTACCGGCATACATATTTAATTGAATACCATGCCGGTTAGTTGTCCCGGCTTTGTTTATTTCATCAATACTATGCCGTTTTCATTAGCCGATTTTGTTAAAATCTCTGTACTAAAATCCGACAGTACCGGCATTTAAAATTTCTATATAACAATGCCGGTCCTCAAGTCCGGCACTGTCGATATGTTAACTTACTATGCCGGATTCCTGTTGCACAAAAAGTTCATTCTCTGACTAAAATTCAAAGACAACCGGCATGGTATTTTAATTTATTATTATGCCGGCACCTTAGCCGGAACTTAAGTTAAGTTCGATTTCTATGCCGGAAGGCAACATATATAACTCAGTTTACATATTGGAATACAGGTCGAGAGCAGCAGAAAAAAACAAAGGAAAAGGCAAAGTTGTTTTAGAAGCAAAATGTAAGTCTTCTCGACGTAGCCGTCCTGATCCGGCTACTGCTAAGGTCACAATTCGGGATCAACCTATAAGCTACCCAACCAGCAGTGATGATGATGATGAGTGGGAAACATATCCTGTACCCGAATGATCCGGTGGCTCTTCTTCACAAGCAGGTGGCTTAGGACAGACTGATGTCGGAGTTGAATCCCCTAAGGATAATGTAAAGGCACCTCCAGCCCACTTTCCTGATAAGTATGACATGATTCGAGACCGCGATGATGGCAAACATTGGGGTGAACCGATAAACCCGCAACTCTTATTTGCCTACAAACACTCTTGGGCTCGCTGGATCTATCAAACTTATTTAAGACGATTGCATCTTCTTATTATATTACTTATCTGTGATCAAGTGAATTTAATTTACTTTGGTGTGTTTTTATAGGACCACGCGAACGCCTTTCGTGTTAGCCGCCATCAATAATCGGATGTATGGCCTTTGAAGCTTGAGTGTGACGCTGTTAAAGCAGTAGTCAAAGCATCTGGCTTGTATCCCACAATAAAAAATTATGTGGCCACTGATACCGTCACGGCGAACTGCTTTTGGAGAGGTTTTTTGGTGAAACTGATACCATGCATTTTCCTTTTGGGGATATTACCATCATCCCTGAAGATGTCCAAAGGATAATAGGTCTTGAGGTTCTTGGGAAAGCCGTTAAAGTAGGAGATGACTCTAAGGACTTGGAATGGGACAAGATCTATGAGCTGACTAAAAAGTTGTTTGGATGGGACAAGGAAACCACTTTGGCAAATATGTACAAGACTAGGTGTTCCTAGACAAAGACTATCACATTCGTCAAACTCGTTGAATTGTTTGGGAACACGAAGAACAAGGAATTGAATCCAGAACAAGTCCAGCAAACTGCCGCGGCTTATATGTTGTTCATCTTGGGCACAACTATATTCCCTGACGCCAATGGTAATAGGGTGCATATGAACAACCTACAATACTTGGATCCGTTGGAAAAGGTTCATGAGTATTTATGGGGCACTGCTTTCTTGGCACATTTTTTGGAAGAAATGCGTCGAGCATCTAAGGCGAACGCCCGTCAATTTAATGGGAATTTCACTGTACTTCAGGTATAGTCAAGTACTTATTTTTTTTTATTGTCATTAAATTTGTTAGTTTCTAATTATTTATTTTCTAATACATTTCATTGGAACGATCTTTCATTGGCGTAGGTGTGGGCGTATGAACACTTCGCAAAATTGTTCATACGGTATAAAGGATTGAAGATTTTCACTGAATATCAAGAGAATAGTCCTCTAGGTTAGAAATACTACTTCGACAATACCCCAAGGCCCAATAACAAAAAACGGTTATTAGCAATGAGATTGGCTTTGGACTCGGTGGATGTCCAAGATGTTGTGTTTGATCCATATAGGAATGCCAGAGGAGTTCACTTGCAAAGGCGTGACAATGTTTCATTTTACAACGGACCGTTATTTCATCCAAAAGGATTTGTTATGCACAACCCTCGCCGTGTAATGTGCCAACTTGGGTACAAGCAGAAAGATCTCACGGATACATCTTATCAGAAATTCTCTCATGACTTTCCTCAATGCCAATCGAATGAGAACCATACTCTCGTAGTTTACGACCCAAAACCTATTCTTACACATTGGAGTGAAAGGGAAGAAAAGGGACTGGTGTTGGATAGGGATGATTGGGAATTGGCTGAGAACGGTTATGAGAGTGAACCAACCTTCCTAAGAGGCCATCGGAAGTTCACGCATCCTTATGTTGTACGCCCGGATATCGTAGTTGTTCCTCCACCACTATCACATCCATCCACAACTCCGAAAACTGTACCCGCACTTGTACAGCTCGTTACGTTGTTGGTACGTACGTCTTGTTCATTACCATTCTTTTTTACTTTATGTCTATGAACTTATATAATTGTACATACTAAGTACATGTTTAAAATTTCCTTAACAGCGTCAGCGGATTGGAAATTTGTCGAAGTTCTTTAAGAAAAAGAACAAGAAAGGAGAGGTGCTGACCCAAAAAGAAATGGAGAACGTCGAGCAAAAGATGGACAAAATTGAAGATCCGAAGGCAAAAGACTTGTGGGGCGAAAGGAAGAAGAGGGTACACAAGAAGTCAAGAACCGAGTGATCGTGTGTTTCTTCTATAGTATTATTAGTTTGGTTGAACAATCTAGTGTTGGTTTATGTTTGTTTGTGAGTCTTGAACAATGTGTTTGTGTGTCTTGCTAAACTCTTTGCTTGACTTGGTTTATGTTTGATTTGTTTTCGGTTTGGAACCACATAACTTTGGAGTTTGTTATTGTATACAATCTAGTATTTTTATTATATTTATTATGTTGATAAACTTGTGTCAAATTACCTCATTTATAGAGTTTGAACGCGCCCAGATAACTTAAATTTCTAAGTTTTTCATCCAAACCGGCATGCTCGAGAACAGTAACAACAATGCCGGTTCTCTAAAAGACAGAGTTCCGGTATTTATTTGTGTTTGCATACTGTGCCGGTTTCTGTAATCTCCCATGATAAATATGATTTTGACAGAAAACCGGCATAGTAATGGGGTTAATTCAATGCCGGAAATGTCACTTATTTCTTTGGAAGTTTTTTTTGCATTTCTGGCATGGTTTCAAACAAAATTCTACGCCGGTACACAAGTTCCGGAGTTGTAAATATAAAACACAACTATGCCGGCATAGCCATCAAAATATGATTTAATGTTTACAATTCAGACTTACAAAAAAACAAAACGTTGCGTACTAGTGAACCACATAAATCCAAATCACTCATCGTCGCCTCCACACGTAATGGGTTGCATCTTCTCCTCTTGGATCGGTTTTTTTAATAAGGCCAACGCATCCCAAAATTGGTGATTCTCCTCATACGATGCCATCCATCCCTTCCAGATATTGGGATCTAGACCCTTGGTTTTAATCATCCCACAAATAGGTGGCAATGGACAGTTTTCTTTGAGTTTTAGAATAACGAAATGATTACCGTTCACGAACGCCAAAATAACTCTTCTCTTCTTAAGGGATCCTTCGCATTTTTGCCACTTTGGGGTAAATGTTACTTCTACGGTGGGGGTAAAATAATGAACAACACATCTAAATGTATCCGCCACTAGATGCCCATAAAGCGGCATTCTCATCCAATATTCAGAAGGAAGAAAGTTCATCTGTTGCTCGGGCCCCAATACTTGAGCATGCATATCATCAAACCCCTCGCCTACACCAAACAATTGCTCATAAAAGCTCCTTTTGTTCACAAGTTGTTCGGACATCCTCATTCTAGCATATTGACATGGTGTCATACCTCTACTAACCTCCGTGTCAAAGATTCCTAATTGTTCACTCACAGCATGATAGCCACAATTTCCATGTCCGTCGACATCATCCGTATATAAAATATACTCGCGAATAACCTCAGGAAGTTGGTCTATGTAAGACTGTATCTTGGTATGATAACTTCTAATTGTCCTACATGTTATGGGATCCTTATACATCTTCGTATTACCCTTTTGTAACAATAATATATCCAAACCATCCTCTGCAATCTCTAAACTTGCAATGTCTTCGATATGTGATGGGAGTCCGTACTTCCTTGGCCTACCCCTTCCCCTTCGAAATAAAACCACATCAACTTTGCTATCACTTTGGTTTGTCACCACCTTAGCCTCGTCACCTTGTTGTTCTTTGTCACTTGATGATGATACCTTTGGCGGCCTACCCTCTTCTTTGGAACCTCCGCTAGATCGACTATGGGTATGGCTTCGGAATGCTCACCTTGTTGTTCTTTGACACTTGATGTTGATACCTTTGTCGGCCTACCCCTCTTCTTTGGAACCTCCGCTAGATCGACTATGGGTATGGCTTCGGAATGCTCACCTTGTTGTTCTTTGACACTTGATGTTGATACCTTTGGCAGCCTACCCCTCTTCTTTGGAACCTCCGCTAGATCGACTATGGGTATGGATTCGGAATGCTCACATTGTTGTTCTTTGACACTTGATGTTGATACCTTTGTCGGCTACCCCTCTTCTTTGGAACCTCCGCTAGATAGACTATGGGTATGGATTCGGAATGCTCACATTGTTGTTCTTTGACACTTGATGTTGATACCTTTGTCGGCCTACCCCTCTTCTTTGGAACCTCCGATGAGTTGGCTTTTGGTGTGGATACGGATTCCTTTGTTTGTTGTTGACTTAGAGGTTCCTTCATCGGCCTACCTCTTTTGTTTGGAACCTGCGCTTCCACAAACCTCTGTTCCAAAATCTCACATGCGGTTAGATCTCGTTTCTTACTTGCCGCGAGTTCTTCTTCACGTTGAGTCATTTCTTTCAATTCTACCCTTTGTTTTTTCCTTTTTGTTTTAGTTTGTGGTCTTCCTGTTGGATCTCCCTTTCTTGGCTCTTCTCTTTGGGCGATCCATGGACGAGTAATTAGCCTTAGTTGGCTCAACAAGACTTGTCGGCTAACCGAGGTGCCACGTGAGTAAGCTTCGAAGAATTCCTTTGCTTCGTTCGTATCCCATGGAGATTTCCCGGGATCCCCCGAAGGGGGGGGGGGTCGAAAGATAGTTGCTTCCAAAACGGATCAATGACCTCAATAGGTATAAGTTCTTCATACTTCACAAGCATATGACGACACGGAAGCCCCAATGAAGACATGTCGGGACAAATACACACATCACCCGGTTTTCCGTAATTTTTCTCATATTCCATTTGTCTCATCATATGTTTTATTGCCCAATGAGAGACGTTGAATTCTATTCCTTGGAGCAACTTACCATAACGAAGAAATGGAGTCATCCTTTCCATTGAGCTTTTCTCAAAAGCCTCCTTGATCCTATTGATATCTTGCTTAAAGTATTGCTCCATTGCCTCGGTGACCGTAACCACATTTCCTTGACCGGACTGGATGAGATCTTTAAATCTCCCATGAGCGGCCTCAGCTGCACTAGTTGCTTCAGTCTTGAAGTGTCTATACCGGTTTGTCCATTCACGTACAAATTTTTCCTTGAACTTATCCAACCATTGAGTCCGACAATACCAGACGGCAGCCGGATAAACTTCATTCCAATCGGCAATAAACTTCTCCAATCTCTTTTCGTACATAACCTCGGTAAGAGACCAATACACTTTCTCCCAATCTCTTAGAAATTCCAACCACTTTTTATGATTTTTCGCATGTTATTTGTCCACTCTCTCCTTTATCTTGCCTCTCTCATCTTCTTCTTCTTCGGGGGATAGTTTGTTCTTTCGAACATCTTCCTCTAGTTGTACCATCATTCTCTTTTTAATATCCGCCTTTGCGGGTTCGAACAAGGCATGACAAGTTTTTATCACATTATTACGTATATGATATGTACATAGGAAATTTTGTGCGTCCGAGATGACGTCGGATATTGCTTTCATTAATGCGTCATCGTTATCAGTTACGATGACCCTCGGAAGTTGATTTTCCCGAAAGAACAATTTCAATTGTCATAATGCCCAATGATAATTATAGTCCCTCTCGTTTTCCATTAAACACCAAGCCAATGTGAATGTTACCTTGTCCGAGGTTTTCCCCACGATGTTGAACAACGGCATATTGTATTTGTTTGTCTTGTAGGTGCAATCCATCAAAAGAACACCACAACATGTATTTGCCAATTGTGAGAGCAAAGGATGCGAAATGAATATTTGAAGGGGCTTCTCGTCCAACCCTCTTTTAATGATACACGTGTAGTTGTGATCCCAAACTATCTTCTCAAATTCTTGCATAACGCTCCTCCCTTCCCATTCCACCTTTCTAATAGTTGCTTGTGCGGCATAAATTATACGTAGAGAAGACACGTTAGTCTCATCCTTTTCCTTGAAGCCTCTGAGAATTTGTCTCGGTTTGATAAGTGCTTTGGTCAATCTCTTTACATCCTCAAACTCGTCAGGTTTTAGCTTCGCAACTAAGGAGTGACCAACAAAATCTTTCGGATCCCGGTGGTTATGACAGCCATACAAAACCTCACAATCCCAATTGTTTATGTCATTTAAATGGAAAACAAGCTTAAACGGGCAATTATTCTTCCTCGTACGAGTCTGGTATACCCTATTAGTCTTCTTTGGATACACATAATCCTTTCTCTTGTGGCTATTCTTCTCCTCGTATTTCCCACTTCTCTCGCAAGCCATCTCAAAACGCCTATTCGAACCTTCGGTATTCCTCACCAACACACACATGTTCTTAAGGGCCGTCTCTTTAGCCCAAGCGATTGCTTCCTTTCGATCTGTTATTCCCTACATAAGAACAATTTCGCATTCATTAGAAGGTTCATTACTAGCAATCCATTAGTAATGTTCAAGATACTAGGTGAAAAGTATTCTTTGGTTACATACCGGAGGGATTTTATAGTATTCCGACGTATCCCGATAAAGCGGCTCTGCATTTGTTGGATTAATATATGGCACCACCTAAAGATCGAATGCAATAGTTCCAAACACAATAACAACACTATGCCGGAAACCATTACCGGCATGCTCGACCATTGTTCCGGCATAGTCTAAGTTAATCAAAACGGAAGACAAAATTTGAAACCTATTCCGGCGTATGTGTTTCATAAGAAAACAACGCCGGAAGCAAGGATGCCGGCATAATCGGAACCTATTGTTCCAAGCCGGTACACAATTCCGGCATTGAAAATAATTGATATTGAATGCCGGAATTTAGCTTTGGAAAACATTTATCCCTGCATGTTTTTTTGTAGGTGCCGACATTGTAAAGTTGTAACTGAACAACGCCGGTTTTGGTGCCAGCATTATCGATATTGATGGTACCACGCCGGTACCCAGTTCCGGCGTTGATGTTTATAAAATTTCAATGCCGGTTTTTGGTTTGAGATGGAATTGTTTCCTGTATGATTTTCATGCGGTACCGGCATGGTAACCTATCAATGAAACCATGCCGGTTGAATATTCCGTAGTATATTCCTTGTTAGGTAAAAAGGTTAACTATGTACCGCACGGTTTTTGGTAGAATGCTATGCCTTTATTATTCAAAATGGGGATATCGGTTTACCGGCGTGGTCGTAGTATGAATACAATGCCGGTACCTTGACTACCTAAAGCATGGTATTCATACAACTACCATGTCGGTACCGAGGTTTTTCAATTGAAAAAATGGCGGGTTTCAAGAAAAAAAAATCGATTTTTCGACATCTTAGCAGCTTTACCTTTGTGTTGGGGATGCTAGTATGTTGTGCAAGTTTACTTTCTTGTGTTGGTTCTTCAAGAAACTCTCCATACTCGTCAAAATCATCATTCAAGGGTGTTGGCTCAACAAAGAGTTGTAATTGTGAGTTGTTGTCGTTAGCTGAAGATTCAAGATGTGATCCTTGTTGTAGTTGAGCTAAAGATTCAGCAGCAGCAATTCTCTCTTCACAATCATCCTCCATTTTTCCCAAAAAATATTTTTCTCTCAAATTATTTTTCCCTCCTTCTACTCTCACCTCACTAACCCAAATTCAAATAAAACACACACTAATCATTTATAAAAAATCTTAAGATTTTTCCTAATTATTATTAACCACTAAACCTGATTAGTGAGGGGTAGATTAGGATTTAAAAAAATATTTAGATAAGGGGTGACCCCGAATTGATATCTGGATCCAGTTTTTGTCCTTTTCTTATATCCCCCAATTCCTTTTTATATCCCCCAATTTCGCGTTCTTATTATTAGATTAACTCTGAAAAAGCCTAGTCTTTTCAACTTGTAGTTTCCCATGGAGGGTGTAACTCTAAAAAAAATATGCATAGAATCGTCCTTTTTAGTAGTCTCTTCCTTGTCTATTAACGGAATAATTCTTTGTAGAATAAGTTCATTATTCGACATACATAGTTCAATGTGTGCCATATGGACATGCTTTGTGGTTAGCCGGGGCGTTGTAGGTTAGTTTTAGGGTTGACCGGGGCTTATGCCCCAGAAATGTGATTACCAAAAAAAAAAAAAGACTGTAACAGTTAATGTTGAACAACAAATTGAAGTCTGCTTAATATACTCGAACAGAAAACTAACAAACACAGTAAATTCAGTTGCTTAACATCTACATCTGGAGTTGTCGATTTCCACTCCTTATATATAACCACATATAGTGTTCCCACTATGAGATGACCCTTTAGTGAAAACTTCATGTTTCTTATTGGAATATTTGCCTCCGTGCCTGCCATACTAATATGATGTGACAGTTCACTCCTTGGCTTAGAAAATCAAAATGTTGATTAAGAAGTGGTACTTTAGCTTTTCCTACTAAACATCATATATTAAAGATTACAGTTTGGGCTTGTCATTTTTCTCTTCGTAGTTCATAACAAACAATAGTTCTACCGTGGGTGCGTACCTCTTTTTGCTGACCAAAGCTAATCTTGCTACCGTTTTTAAACATACCAAGAGTATTAGAGATCTCCTCATATGGAAGGACAACCCTGCAAGCTGCAAGCAAAATATATATAAAAAAATTACAAATCTAAAATTGCATTAAAGAAATCCCAAAACCAAAACCTTGCTTATAGACAGATTATGAAACAAGTTTGGATTGGGGTTCATTGATTTAAAATAAAATTTAAAATCAAGGTCTTACCTCCGTGCTACCAAACAAAAAGATTAAGGTGCAAAAGTATAGAATAGGACAGTAACAGGAAGAAAACCAAAGGGTTAAGGCCTAAGAATATAATTCCAGGGTTTTTATATGTATACCTTCTTCTTTTCTTCCTCTTCATCATCATATTTTTGTGCCTTCTAAAGACAAAGTAAAAATCTGGTGAAAAATCAACAAACTGTAATAAGGAATTGGTGAAGCCAAGAAGAAACACAAAGAATAAAAGTAAATAAAGAGAAAAAAAATTCTAGGATTTTGCTTGAGGGAATACTGACTACTTACGGAGAGAAAGGATATATATTTGTGTGTAGTTAAATAGGGAATCAACATATTAAGAGTTTGTATTTAATTAGGAAACCACGTTATTAACGGACATAACAATATATGGAAAGGCAGGGATCCGACCAAATTATTCAAGGACCTAACGAATTTAGGAAACCCAACGATCGGACGGACGCCTATATAGAACATATAACGAACCGATCCGCGCCATGGGATGACGAATCGATGGTCGGATTTAACCATCTACAACTGGAGTTGTCGATTTCCACTCCTTATATATAACCACATATAGTGTTCCCACTATGAGATGACCCTTTAGTGAAAACTTCATGTTTCTTATTGGAATACTTGCCTCCGTGCCTGCCATACTAATATGATGTGACAGTTCACTCATTGGCTTAGAAAATCAAAATGTTGATTAAGAAGTGGTACTTTAGCTTTTCCTACTAAACATCATATATTAAAGATTACAGTTTGGGCTTGTCATTTTTCTCTTCGTAGTTCATAACAAACAATAGTTCTACCGTGGGTGCGTACCTCTTTTTGCTGACCAAAGCTAATCTTGCTACCGTTTTTAAACATACCAAGAGTATTAGAGATCTCCTCATATGGAAGGACAACCCTGCAAGCTGCAAGCAAAATATATAAAAAAAAATTACAAATCTAAAATTGCATTAAAGAAATCCTAAAACCAAAACCTTGCTTATAGACAGATTATGAAACGGGTTTGGATTGGGGTTCATTGATTTAAAATAAAATTTAAAATCAAGGTCTTACCTCCGTGCTACCAAACAAAAAGATTAAGGTGCAAAAGTATAGAATATGACAGTAACAGGAAGAAAACCAAAGAGCTAAGGCCTAAGAATATAATTCCAGGGTTTTTATATGTATACCTTCATCTTTTCTTCCTCTTCATCATCATATTTCTGTGCCTTCTAAAGGACAAAGTAAAAGTCTGGTGAAAAATCAACAAACTGTAATAAGGAATTGGCGAAGCCAAGAAGAAACGCAAAGAATAAAAGTAAATAAAGAGAAAAAAAATTCTAGGATTTTGCTTGAGGGAATACTGACTACTGACGGAGAGGAAGGATATATATTTATATGTAGTTAAATCGGGAATCAACATATTAAGAGTTTGTATTTAATTAGGAAACCGATAGGTGTAGAATACACCGTAATTACTATCTAGTAGTTTATGCTTTCTTTGCTATTTTTCGTGTAAATTATGTATTTTACGCTTGTTTTGAGTTTTATAGCTACTATGGAGTCACACGGAGGAAAAGGAGAAGAAATCACCCTATTTGAGCCAAAAGGGTAAAATTGTCATTTCACCAAGTAAAACCCAGCCAAAGAACTCTTTTGGGAGAGCAAAAAATTGGTTAAGGGGGTTACCATCTAGGATTTTGCTTCGAGGGGGCATCCCTAGCTTATCCATTGGGGTGTCGTTAGCCATCCCCTACTATGCCCCTAACCTTACATCTCGAACCTATCTTCTTCTCAATCATTTTTTAAATCAAATCGAGAGATTGAGAGAAGAAGTGAGGACGAAAATCGAGAGAAAGGATATATATTTATGGAGATGTAGTTAATCGAAGATGGCCATGAGGAATGATATCAAGAAGAAATCGATGTTGTTGATGGGTTTGTGGTTCAAGATGTTTTGTATTGGGGTAATTAGACCGAAAGCTTTGGACACTTTCAAATTCAACGTCTTAACATATCTAACTCCATGCAATATCTTGTAGCAAAATACTAACGTTAATACTTACTAGCTTGCAGTAACTCGTATGAATTTTGCCAAGTGTTGGGTTAACAAATTTATAATTTAAGCTTTAAACCATTTTCTTTATCGACAAGGAATACAGTGCCAACGAGTTTCGAGTTCGGATTACTGGTATCTTCGTCAAGTGATTTTGAACAAAGTTTTTTTTTTGTTTAGTGACTTTGAAGTTTTAAACCAGTATTTTGGACGTATCCGCCAAGTTTGAATCGCGTCAAATTGGTCGTCGTGTATTATTTATGTTTTCAATCATAGGTAGAAAGGCCCTGTTTTGAATCTTTGCCCCGAGCCCTTAAAATGTTAGAGACGGCCCTGTCGGAGACTCTCTGGGGATTAATGATGCAGAAATCGATTCAGGGACTCAGGAGAAAAGGAGTCGATGCTGTTGAGTGCAATCGACAAAGAAGATGGAGTTGAGTAGATCGAAGTGAGTGCTACTGAGAGTTTGGGAATAAACACTGATGCTGTGAAGAGATGTGAAGCAGATCAAGTCTGAGAAGAATGGGTTATAGTGTTGTGTTCTTGAACTGATAAAAATATGTCGATGCTGATTTAGCTAAACGAGAGAAAATTGAACATGGGTTTTTGATGATTATTATGTACAGTGAAGAATGAAGATCGAGTTGCGTTTATTTACGGGGGAGATTCAAACTGTTCGTGAGTTTAAGATCTTTGAGCTGATATTGCAAATATTGCAGCGAATGTGGTAATTTTAGAAGAGTAGATGTATGCTAGGATTTACGGGAGAAGAGCAGAAAAGAATGGCTCGAAACAACTACTAGGAAAGCCACTATAAACAAACAAACTCGGCCAATTTTTCCCCTCCCGTGGCGAGCCGACTCGGACCGATCCGACGATCCCGACGACCGATCCCAACCGAGTTCGATGACCGATTCCTGTGAGCTGAATTAGATTAAGTCGGCCGAGTAAGCACTCGATTCAAGAATCGACTCATCCGAGTAAGCCCAGTTTAGCCGAGTGAAGCTAACCTCGAGTCCGACTCACTCCTTCCCTTGACTTCCCTTGACTGACCTGACCGACTCTGTTGACCCGTTTGGACCGTTAGTCCCTAATTTGAGGATCGACGGAATATTCCGTCGAATATTCTCTTGACGGAGAAATTTTCAGGCGGCCGGCGGCGTGCCTTCTAAAGGACACAAGTAAAAGTCTGGTGAAAAATCAACAAACGCTTGTTTTGAGTTTTATAGCTACTATGGAGTCACACGGAGGAAAAGGAGAAGAAATCACCCTATTTGTAATAAGAATCTAGGGTGGCGAAGAAGAAACGCAAAGAATAAAAGTAAATAAAGAGAAAAAAATTCTAGGATTTTGCTTGAGGGAATACTGACTACTGACGGAGAGGAAGGATATATATTTATATGTAGTTAAATCGGGAATCAACATATTAAGAGTTTGTATTTAATTAGGAAACCACGTTATTAACGGACGTAACAATATATGGAAAGGCAGGGATCCGACCAAATTATTCAAGGACCTAACGAATTTATGAAACCCAACGATCGGACGGACGCCTATATAAAACATATAACGAACCGATCCGCGCCGTGGGATGACTAAATCGATGGTCGGATTTATCAGTCTACACACACAGCACTTCTTTTTATAATCTCTTTATTAAGGAAAAGTGGTGGTTATGACCGATTCATTCGTAGTTCGTCGGATCGGGCGATCCTAGGGCCAGGAAAGGCTGCTGAGGGGAGGAAAAAAAAGTAATTCGGGAGACATAGCCACCGTCGGATCGGGAGATCCTGGGGCCAGGATATATCCTTGGCAAAAGATATATCCGTTCGTCCATTCATATCCTCGGGAGTAATTCGGGCCGTCCGATTGTCTCCTCTAATTATTATTATACGGGGATAAGTCGAGGTCGATTTCTTTTCGTTTTCTCAACTATGTCTTTTGATTTTGAATAAGTTCTTTGTCTCCTTCACTGGATCTCAACAGCAACAATTCCTAGCCCTAATCTCAAACCTTGCGTCAATCTCAATCTCAAACCTGATGAAGCTCATGTTAGAGGTATTAGATTTCTTCTAGGTTTAAAGTTTGATTTTTTTTTCGTTTGATCTTCTTCTTCTAAATCTCCCAGTATTGTAGCGAAAATTTCATGGGATAATTAACCTGCAACTATAGGTTTTAATTTCCAATCCAAAGTTTATTTGGGGATTTATATTTTGATTTGGATTATCAATTTCTTTTTTGGTTGTTGTTGTTCGGTGATTCTAGACCTTTTATTGTTACTAATGTGTTTTCTCATGGTGCAGTGGAAATTCGTAGCATAGATACAGGGAAAGAACTTAAAGTTAATGGGCACCGGTTGAAACCATATTATGAGAATTTCACTTCCGAAGTGGTGGAAGGAGTTAACTTTGTGGATGTGCTCCCTTTGGAGGAGTCATAGAAAGCAAGGAGATAGTCGGGCTGACGACTTTAAACCAAGCGCTAATTGGGAGGCAACCCAAAGGATGAGTATTTCTTGTCTTGTTTTTAGCTTTTTCGTGTCTTGTTTTTTATTTTTTCTGATTTCTTGTTAGAATTTCCCACCTTGACTTACTTTGGACGATTCAATTACATTGAGGACAATGTAAAGTTTAAGTGTGGGGGAGTGGTTAAGCATTTGCTTTGTAAATTTTTCAAAATTTTCAACTTTTTTGTGAAATAGTGAATAAGGAAACTCCAACTTATGGTTAGTTTAGAGTCACATAGTATAAATGTCGCTAAGATTACATCGAGAATCTCATAAGAGTGATTGAACTTAGAGATGACAGAGAACATGATCGGGTTTCTTACTTGTATGAGAGTTAAAGTTGGATTTAACCATGCCAGTGGCAAATAAGGTGCAGACTGAATTCGGTATTAGAGTAGTGATCCCCTATAGTGGAGACTACCCATGTTACATAATGAGAGGCACCAACCTTCAATTCTTTGTACCTGTCTAAATTTGTGCTTTTAGAGTGTGTGTCACCGTACGTAAATTCCGGGCAGAATGGTGAGCTGTCCAACCTCCCACCATAGAAGCACTATTTTGATCTCTTGAGTGCTATTTTTATCAACCATGTTGGTGACATCGAATTGCTAACTTCCATACCACTTGTAATCTTGTTCGCAGTTAGCACCATCCGCCTTATCTCTCTCTACACCAACAGGTCCATAGAAACACCATCATCATCAACAAGAGGAGCATCACAAATTTGAAGGAAAGTTGAAGACGTTCAAGGTTTACAAGCAACGGTACATAATTGAGCAGATTTCAGGTTCAATTAAAGCAACAAGACAAGGAGAAGAATTTTTATAAGTTGAAGACTATTGTACAAGAGCGAAGTTTATAAAGATGAGAGTTCGAGAAGTTTATGATATCAAGACATACAAGTTGTGAAGAATCAAGCGGTAAAGTACTTATACCATGGCCTTTGTATTTTATTTTATTTGTATTTTATTTTCTCTTGTTTCGAAAAAAAAAAACGAAAATTAGAAAAAAAAAAAAAAAAAAAAAAAAAACGAAAAATTAGAAAAAAAAAAAGACAAGAGAAAATTTTTAGGTTTGTTAATAGTTTTTATTATTTTGTTTTGTTTTTATTTTGTATTTGTTTTATGTCTTATTTCTATAAAAAAAAAAAGAAAAAAAAAATAGAAAAAAAAAAATTAAATTTTGGGTTTGTATAGTTTGTTTTTAGTTTTGTATTCTTTCAATAAAGCCAAGGAAAAGAAGGAATATCTATAATGAAGTTTCAAGCGACAAGGAATTAGAGGAAAGAATTATATTGTCAAGATTCTACGAAGTTCAAGGGTTATCATCAAGAGTTGAAGACCGAAGACGAAGATGAAGACACCGAATGAAGACCGAAGACGTTTCTATGGATGCTGTGAGAGTGGTGCTAGCAGCACGCCGAACGGATACGAGGTAAGTAAGCATATTCCCACCTTCGTTAAGTGGTTGATTTCCTTTCGAAGAGATCGTCAGAAAAATGGGTTTTCAAAATTATAAAAGATGTGGGTTTTCAAAACAATTCGGAGGGTTTTGCCTTCCTACCATTCAACGTGTCGCAGGATTCTCTCTTCATTCCTACCTGGACACATTTGTGACCCATAAAAGTTGTTTATTATTGAGAGCAATATCATAAAACCCTTTCTTGTGAGGCAGAGTCGAGACTTTCGATCACTCCGAACCCGAATTTCTTTCGATAAGGGATGGTTATTTCTCTCTCAACTTTTAAGGATGAGATTGTGTTCATTTATGTGTCTAACTTCTTATGACTAGTGTGCAGAATCTCTATGTCTTCTTAGCGCGTTGGATGCTATCATTACGGAGAACTAGTAAGTTGGAAAAGTAGGTTTTGTGGGTATATCTCTAGTAAACCCTCATGAGACTATAACTCGTCCACTAGGGACACCTAGGGGTTTAAAGGCTTGTTATTTATGCTAAAAGTGACCGTAGCCTCGACGACATGGAGTTGTATGTATTTTTTATAATTGTTTTGTTTAATTTGCTCGAGGACTAGCAAAGTCTAAGTGTGGGGGAATCTGATAGGTGTCGTAAAACACCTAATTTACTATCTAGTATTATGCTTTCTTCGCTAGTTTTCTTGTAAATTATGTATCTTATGTTTGGTTTTGAGTTTATTAGGTATTTTGGAGTCATTGGAGCAAAAAGAAGTGGAATTCGCTCAAATCCTGTATTTCTTATCCTCATCTTGAAGAGGACGAAAAGACGAAGCCAACGGTGAAGGAGTGAAGTCATTCTGATTTCATATGAAGAAGCTGCGGGCTTTTGAAGCGTATCAGAGTTGCGGAGTTGAATTGGACTGTCAGTCTCACGGGACTGACAATTGAATGGAAATCATTAAGGGGTTGTCATTTCAAGTAGTGACCCTTATCTAATCCACCCGGGTGGATATATCCAATTCCACCTCCTACACAAACCTAAAATTCAGAGAAGTTGTAATTTCTCTCATCATTGTCTTCTTTAATATTGCCTGAAATTAAGAGAAAGTGCAGCGGCTCCATTGTTGTTCAGGGAGGAGATTCGGTGAATTAGGAAGATTGAACAATTCAAGGATTTCTCTGGTGAATGATTTTTGTTGTTCGAGTGATGGCAGAGATCGAGGAGAAGAATTTACTGCCGTTGAGATTGATGAAGAATTTGGTTGAAATGAAATCAGGGTTTGAGTTTGAATCATGGGTTTTTGAGCTCGAGCCGCTGCAATGGGGTTTTGATTTGAAATCGAGAACTGGAAGTTGTAAATCGGAGAGGGTTTATGAGAAATTAGGTCTTGATGATGGAACTGAGTTCGAAATTGGGGTAGTTTAGGGGAGTTTCAAGTCTCGAAATAAATCAAGAAACGAGGTTTGATGTTGGTATTGAATTCGGCAGGAGCAGAGTGGGTGTTGTCCATGAAGATCATTCGAGATGAATCATCAGTCAAAGGTGGTCTATGAGTTGAGTTTATGCCATCTGAGACCTGTTTAGACTCTGAGAAGAGCAAGGAAGAAATTGTGAAGAGGATGGTGTTGATATTCATGGGCTCTGGTGATGAGATTGCAAGGATTGTGCTAGATGGATCGATCTCGGATTTGGGTTTTGGTTTGCTATTGAGGTGAATGAATCCTTATGTGTTTGAGAATGGGTTTGTCTTGCTTGTTGACTTACAGTGATTGAAATGGTTTGAGCTGAAACAGCAGTGATGTTGTTGTTTACAAAGTGAGAAAGATGAATTTGCTGAAAAGGGTTGAGATATGGGTTGTATGGACTCAGAGAAGAAGATGATGAAGAAACTAGTTGAATTAGGGTTTGTTGGTAGAGACTCAGGTGAGAAATTACCATGGTATGAAGTGAACTGAGATGGTGTTGTAGCTGAGAAGGTTGAGCTGATGATGTAGTCTTGAAGCTCAGAAGAAATGGAGATGAAACTTAGATGTATGCCTAGGTTTAGTTTGCTGTTGATAAGAGTTTTAGCTGATGCTGAACTGCAAATGGTCAGATGGGTGGTTTTACTGGCAGAGTGCAAAGATGTGAAGCTGCTTTAGATGTATGTGCTAAAGATTGCAGGATTTAGATGTGGTGGTGCTAAGGGTCTGTTGTGAATCTGCAGATTGACTTGAGCTGGAGGAGCAAGGTTGCCATGCCACAGGATGTATGAGTCACATGACAGAGAAGGGGCCAAGTCATGATGGTGATTGTCATGGGAGTTTTATTGCTAATTCTCAGTGACTAAGGGATGCTGATAAGCTTACAGAGCAGTGTGCTCTATTTAGTGCACTTTGGTTTGGTTGCAGTGAATGGAATAATGGGTTTGTCTCTAATCCGCGTTTACAGGGAAGTAAGAGCTTCTGGTTTTATTGGTAATGGTGATTAATCGCAGCTGAGTAGAATGCAAGAGGAAGCAGTGAAGGAGATGGCAGGCTAAAGCTGCAGTTGAGAGCATAGAATGAGGTGGTGCTGTACATGGGAGTCGCAGTTGTGGTCTGTGGATGAATTGAGGTCTGGCAGAGTCGTGAGAAAGGCTTCGCATGAATGTTGCATTACAACATCGAAGTTGTAAGATGGGAACTCAGGTTCATTGTTTAGTTGGAGATTGCAAGGCTTAAAGCTGATGGTTTGAATGAGTTACAGGCTAGAAATGGAGTTATGCAGATGAGAGTGTTGCCATGGGACTGGAGCTATGATGTCGTTGGTGGTTCTCTGGTGTGATGCAGCTGCAACGATTGTCAGCAGAGCCTGAGGTTGTAGTTACATGGATTAATTGCCGGTGACTTACACAGGGAATGGAGGGTTGCAGCAGTGGAAGCAACTGAGACTAATGACATGGTTCTTGGCATGGATTAGAGGCTAAGTTGAAGAATGCAAGATTGCAAAGAGTTGCAGGGCCATCTTGGCGCATCACAGCATTTGGCCTGTGCAAGAGGTTCAGGCTGTGAAACATCTCTGGCCAAGAGATTAACCAGCTGAGTCAGATAGATGACTCGGTTTGACTCGGTCTGACCGAGTTGACCCGATGTGACTCGTTGACCGGTGACCGGGCGGACTTTATCGGTCACCTGAGGTACTTTCCGGTGACCCTTCCGGCCAATTTCCGGCCATAATACCAGATTTTCGTCGACCTCTTTTGGGGTATATTTCCTATGTGGGTATTTGTACACATGGGCTTGGTGGACCACATGGGCTTTGGGCTATGAAGACCTAATTTTAGAAGTTGGAGAAAAGCTATAAAAGGGAAAGTTTTCTACAACTTTGATAACACATATTTTTCTTGGAACTTTGGAGAGCCGGTTTTTTTGTTTACGCTTCTAGGGTTTGCTTTTGTTCATCTTCTTCTTTCCAATTAATATTATTATGATGAACTCCATAGCTATGAGTAGCTAAACAATTATTATTGGTTATGGGATAAAGTTGATTTCTCAATATGTTATATGATTCAATGAATTAATTTTGTCTCAATATTTTATTGTTTGTGATTCACAATTAATAGTGTTATATGATTTGATAGTTTGTTTGGTTGAGTCCGGAATCAATCCGATTTACTTTCATCTCTAGAGCTATATTAGGGTTTTCAATACGAAAAAGTTGTTTATCCCTGATTCTAAGTAGCATAATTGTGGGTAGTGCTTGTAGTGATATATCCTACTAGTCACAAGTGAATCATAACTTTTGTTAAAACGACTAGTGCTTTTACACATTCGTTTGCATTGATTAGTCTTATTCCATAGAACTTATTGCTTTTAGGGAGTTAAATCTAATTGTGCTTTTACACTTTAGGTTGCTTTCTAGGAAGAATTCACATATGCATCTTTTAATGTGGTTGTGATGAAAACAGGGAATTAGCGGGATATACTTGCGATCAAGGTATCCTAGGACTATTAGTAGATGAGAGATTAAATTATCAATTCTAATCATTGATGAAAATACATGTTTGTTAATGATACTATCCCGTGACCAATATCTTCTCCTTATTGATTATTCCAATTATTTGATTTTTACTTTAGTATTTCGCTAAAACAACAAACATCCCCCCTTTGGTTACCTTAGAAACTGAAAATCGCATAACAACAATTGCCTCTCTGTGGATACGAACTCTTCCTTACTTTGAACTTCATTTAAATTTAGTGAGTAAGAAAGTGAAATTATTTTTGACGCTTACGACAGCGATCATATTAGAAAAAAATTCGCAGGTGAACGAACCTTTTTTGTAGAGTAGCATCAATGTCCATTTCGTCAGAACTGGTTGGTAGGAGTCTGGTTGTTTTCGGTAATTACCAAGTGATTCTCCTGCTTGGTTGTACTCGTAACCTTTCAGGAACAATTTGACGAGAAAACATGTGATTAACATTTCGTCTTTTTCTTTGCAGTGTGTTCACGGATTCTTATTTTCTGTTCGAATTGCTACACCAGCAAGTACAACATGTGATTAACTTTTCCTTTGCATTGTGTTCGTGGTTTTAAATTGCTACACCAGCAAATATTGATATCATATATATATATATATATATATATACATGTTCTTTCTTGATCGAGATATACATATACATGTTGATGAGAGGTACGTACTGTAAATTTTGTTCCGAATTACTACTTTGCAATTATCGTATGTTTGTTCTTTTGTCGTTCTAACAAAAATATTCTTTGTTCCTCTCTTCTTTTTCTAAGGCAGCCCTTGTATGATATCTTCATTATGAGTCATGAATGGGACTTCTAATTGGAAGAGCAGAGTTTCTATAAATATTAGAAGTTGGGTGGTTACAGTACATAAACAGGGAAATGTTTTTGTGGCAAGGCAACTATTTTATGCTGCATATATTTCAAATTGGGTCAGTTGAACATGTGAGACTTTGCAACTCTTGGGTGAAGTGTTGTGTTATATATTTGAAATCGCAGATAGGCTTGGATGTAGGCAGACACATCTTTTTTTAAGTGACTGTTGGTGTTATGTCTTAGACGAAAAATGACTGTTTGCAGTTTCCTACAGGATTGTGTCTTATGGGAGCAGCCAATCAGATAGCGATGACTGGGATGATGAGAGCTGACATGGCTTCACCAAAATCAAGAGTGATTGTGGAGTCGACATGTGGCGATTTAGGGGTCTCTTATTATAAAGAAAGATATATTTTCATTCTCCTCAGTGATTTTATGTGTAATGCGAATATTGTTTGTGAACATGTGGATACCATCGTTATTTCTGTGTTCACATTTAAATTGATGAGAATGTAAAAACAGCCAGGATGTAAACAATTTCATCCTACCCATTTTCAAATACTTTTTCTTATTTTTAATTTACATCAGGATGCATCTAGTTTCACCCTCGCTATTTTTTAAGTTTAAGCCAGGATGAATCCAGATTCATTCTTGCTATTTTTTTGGTGTCCATTTCACCCATACTAACTAATTTTTACACGTCCATTAAAACCATGTTTTAAAAATATTTGGGCAATTGACCCAATTTCTCTAGATATTTACCAATGTTAGGAAATTTGATAATTTTGCTTCAAATATAATTCAATAGAACAGAAAAAAATTCAATAGAACAGAAAAACATAGATACATTTAGAAATGAGGGAGGATCCGCTCACAGTTCCCTCATTTGACATGGTTTGACGAGGTGTACTGACTGTTGATGGCAATGAATATTACGATCCAAATTTTGAAGATAATTTTATTTATTTGATTGATGATTTGTTTTACGAACCCGAATACATCTAAAATATAATGGGTTTTGTTCATCTCCTTATTCTTTCTCTCTCTCTAGTGTTCCCGTCTTCAAACTCTAGCGAAACCACTGAGTCTGATGTTTCAAATCATTTTCTGAGGACCACTGGTATTTTTAATTTTTGATATTTAGGGATTGAAAAGAATTTTTCGATGAAAAATTATGTTGGTGTTAGACGGCCAAAACCTCAATTAACTAGGTTTTCGTGTTCACACTCTTTGATTGAGTATTATCTTTGCTAAGATTTTCTTGAGATTTATCTCTGATAGGTAAAATTAAAAGTAGTCATAAACATCTCCGTCTCATCATTTGTGATTCCATAATATCTTGTTTCGCTACCATACGATTAAGATTATTGTGAGGTAATTGATAATACTAGGTTATTCTTCAGGAATATAAGTTCGGTTTATCAATTGGTTCCTGTGCACCTTGATTTATCAAAAGATGGAACAAAACTCATAGGTATTTCTGTGGGAGAAAGGTTTATCTATTCCAATAGACTTTTCTGTGTGAGACAGATTTTTTTATCAAGTCTTCGACTTTGGGTCGTAGCAACTCTTGGTTGTGGGTGAGATTAGCCAAGGGAATCAAGTGCGTAGTATCCTGCTGGGATCAGAGACGTAAGGATCGCAACTGTACCTTGAATAAGTGTGAGATTGATTAGGGTTCAACTACATTCTAGTCCGAAGTTCATTGGTAGTAGGCTAATGTATGTAGCGGCTTAATATAGTGTGGTGTTCAAAGCTGGACTAGGTTCCTGGATTTTTATGCATTTGCGGTTTTCCTCGTTAACTAAAATCTGGTGTCTGTGTTATTTCTTTTTCGCATTATATTTTGTTATATAATTGAAATATCACAGGTTGTGCGTTGAATCGATCAATTGGTAAATCCAACCTTTGGCTGTTGATTGAAATTGATTGATCCTTGAACATTGGTCTTTGGTACCGTTCAAGTTACTTCTCTTATATTCAATCGGGCTCGCAAATTCCTATTTGCTGATTGCGGATTGAATTGAGAGATAGAGATATAAAACTCTTTAATATACTTTTCTCTAGATTAAGTATGACTGTCTAGTTGATTCTCTTGAAAGTATATTGGAGTTTGTCTATTCATATTGCCAAACAAAATATTGGGTGTGGTTGTTGTACCCTCGCTTTTTCAAACCACTAAGATTGATACTGCAAAATCATCTTCTAAATAAACTTTAGAATTTAAATAAATAAACCTAAAAACATTGCAAGATGAAAATCGTTGGAAATAGCTATGTGTACTCACAATAATGGCTATCCCAAACCCTAGTTATCCTTCTTAAAAGACAAGAATAAATTCTCATAAGAAGTTTCCTAGACATCATAGAGCTTTCTCAAAGCATCTACAGATAATTCCTTCTCATTATTGAAAAACCTATTGATAATGGGATCGTTCAATTCCTCCAAATCTTCAGAAATATCAGTTAACTCACTAAGTTCTCTTTTTAGTCTACCCAAGGTATTCTTTGTTAGAGACAACATATGTTTGTAGCGAGATATCTTTTCTAAAGATAAACTGATTCGTGATTTTAAATCATTTCTTTTGTTGATGAAATCCTTCACCATACCTCTAAAGTTATTATCAAAATGACAAACAAACAAGAGGCGGTTAGAGGAAGAACCTTCATCATTTGTAGATCTCTCCTTCTTCTTTCTTGAGGAAAGGATTCCTTCACAAAGATACACATTAACCGCTTCAACTGTATCCCTTTTTGTGGTACCTCTAGTTACAGGAGCCATGAAACTGTATCTTTCAAAGAAGAGAGAATTGAAGGGCATTTTGATCACAAATGAATATAAATAGACTTACAGACACCCAAACCATAGAATAACTTTGAACAAGTCTTGTACGGTTCATGATCCATTATCTATTCTTAACAAGAAGATATTTTCTTAGCAAAAATAAAATAAGACATTACCAATTATACAAAACTTGAGCAACCTTGATGTAATCCTCATTTTCTCAAGTTAAAACATAGGATGCGAACGTCACTAGAATTAGATAGTGACGGAGTGAGCCGTATGGTCACATCTTTTATCACTCAGTGATTCATCAAGGATTGTTGTATAAACACACTTCTTACCTCGTCTGAATCTGGTTCTTTTAGATTTCTTCTTGTTATCAGGAGAATTTTGTTGATTATTCAGAGCCAGATTCATCGTTTGCATGTCATTTCGAAGTTTGGCAATTCTTTTGTTGTTCCTCTTGAATTTCCAACACTTACTTTGAACATGACTTGCACTTCCACAAAACAAACAAATTAAGGATGATTTATTTTCTTGCTTATTTGCCTCCTGTTTATCACAACTTTCATCATCAATTATTCCAAACCGGGATGGAACAAAGGAGTTTTTCGTGCTCACAGTTTTGCTTTTGAACCCTAACCCATTTGTGTTTCCAAAAGACTTCTGACCAAATAACATTGCTGAGATTTTGTCAAAACTTCCAGATAGCCTTTGGAGATCACACTTAAGAGTATTAATCTCTTTTTATTTCAGAGATAGAGTCCTGGTGAATTCATCATTAAGACAGTCTATCTCAAGATCTTTCACCTGAAGTGATGATTCAAGTTTTTCCAACGAAGCCTTTTGTTGGAGGTTTTCTTGGTGAGTCTCTTCATACTTATTCAAGAATACAACAATCTCAGTGTCAGACTCAAACTCTGAATCAGAACTTGAGTAGGAAGAAGTTTCTGCTGCGAGAGCCGAAATTTCATTGCACACAAAGGAAGTACGCAAGGTATTGACAACCTGGGATGAGTTTTATCGTATTAAATCATCAGAAGCATTAACCTGAGAGAGACCTTTTCTCATAACCTTTACTCTTTTTAACAAATCCTTGATCTTTTGTGTAGTCAGTGATTTATCAAAATCAACATGAATGGAACAACATTCATCAGCCCAAGATAAGTTAGAAGCTTCACTTGTGTTGGTCACAACATTGAACGCAACAGAAGTTCTGACTGTGTTCTGATCAAGATCAAGAATTTTTAACTTTCCAACAAGAGTATTTCTGGAAAGCATATCAAGGTTATTTTCTTCAACGATGGCATGCTTCTTAGAATCGTATTTGGCTGGCAACGATCTAAGAATTTTCATCACAATGTCCTTTTCAGGAATAGTCTTACCCAAAGCAAAATATGCATTAACAATTTCAGACACTTTGTGATTAAACTCATCAAAAGAATCCTCATCAGCCATACGAAGGTTTTCCCAATCAGAACATAGGTTTTGAAGCCTAGCTTCTTTCTCAGAGGAATTTCCTTCGAATATAGTTTCTAAGATATCCCACGCATCTTTAGACCGAGTGCACGTAGTCACATGGTGCAGAAGATCTGGGGTAATGACATGTGTGATAGCATTTAAACCGTCAGAACTTTGCTTTGCAGCGAGAATCTCGTTAGGTTCAAATCTACCAATATTCTTAGCAGTAGACACACTGTCTACTGTAACCATTGGAGGATCATTGCCATTAACAACATAAACCCATGATTCAAAATCACACGCTTGAAGAAATGCACGCATAGCAATTTTCCACCATGAGTAATTTGAGCCATCGAAGACTCATGGTACGTTTATAGAGATAACTCCTTTGTCCATATAGTCAGATCGCTACCAACACAGACTTATGAGGTCTAAAACGTGTTTGCCTGCTCTGATACCAATTGAAAAACAGGGAGTCTAACAAGCACACCCAATATTTCGCTTAGCAATCTGTATGGACTAACTCCAGTATAATTCTGAGATCCCCAACTAATAAAGCGAGCTCAATCAAGAAATATATCAAAGAGTTATATCTTTGTTTCTTAATGTAATCAGCAAATCAAACAGAGAGAAATCTGTGAGCCTGATTAATATACGAAACAACTTGGACGGTATCATAAACCTGTTGATGGTGGATTTTCAACAAAGGGCAAAACCGTAAAATCATGAGGCATGTTTCGACGCGGCTTTCAGGCATGCAACGATTCATATTTTACGAAGCCATGATGAATATGTTTTCGAAAAGCCCCACTAGCTGAGCGATTCGATCCCTAGCATTTCATCATGCCCTCTATGCAAAATAAAATAATTAGGCGGTTCTCCGTAGATTGAGAGCTTAACGCCTTCAGGACGTCGGTGACACTCATTGTTCCCTGACTGCAGGAGAGAGACCCCCCTCCACATAGAAGAATAGTTGGGCAGTGGACGCCTTCAGGACGTCAATGACACTCACCGTTCCCTGACTATGTGGAGAGACCGTGCATAGATTCAGGCGGTTCTCCGCAGATTGAGAGCAGTAACGCCTTCAGGTCGTAAACAACACCCGTGACTTCCTGACTATGCACCATTCAGAATGGATGTGATGCTTTAACTGTCTAATATCTTTTCTGTAATAGATTAATTTTGCCGTGACATTCACCACTAAATTCCTAGAATGATCTATTATTGCTCCTATTCCATGGTCGAATCCAAGACCTGATCCCATGGAATGGCAATAACGATTGCTCCTATTCCATGGTCGAATCCACGGCCTGATCCCATGGAATGGCAATAACAATTGTTCCAATTCCATGATCAAATCTACGACTTGATCTCACAGAATGGCAATAAACTACTATATTATCTCATTATTCCAATTTCATGATCGAATACACTGCTAATCTCATGGAATGGTAATAGATAATTTTATTACTCTGATTCTATGGTCGAATCCATGATCCCATGGAATGGTAATGCCTGCTTTATTATTCCAAGTTCATGGTCGAATCCACAGCTGATCCTATGAATTGATAATAAATGACTACTCATTTTATTGTTCTGTTTCATGAACTATTCTACACTGAATTTCATTAATTAGCAATAAATACCAAACCAACGGGCATCTGGATCATCACTGAGTAAGCCCCGCAAAAATGGTGTAAGTGTACTCGACAATGATGCACGACTGAGCACCCGGATGCACAAACGAGCATCCAAAAATATGGACAGATGAGGAATCCTACGCAAAATAGGAGAAAGCAACAAATAATAATAAAATAATAAGAGGCGCCCAGGGGCCGGGCCCACCGGCCGGACGGCCATGCCCTAGCCGTGGCCGGTCCCATGCCTCATCCATTATTTTACCCTATTTTGTTATTTTCATGAACTCATGAAAAACTCCTTCAATTTAGCAACTTTCCTTGTTTGTGCAAAACTCATGAATTCCCCCATAACTTCATGGATTCATGAAGTAATATTATAAAATAGGGAAAGATGTGCGAGACCGAACAACCTAGCCGGCCGGCCATGCCTAAGCCATGGACGGTCCCACACCTCACAATCCCTAGCTTTTATAATTCCCTAAACTCATGAAACTCATCCGTTTCAACAAAAACTCATGGATTCTCCATAACTTCAAAGATTCATGAAAAAATAATAATATAAAATTAGGGAAAGGTGTGCGGGATCGGGCAACATAGCCGTCCGGCCATGCCCTAGACGTGGCCGGTCCCACACCTTGCAATCCCCAGTCTTTTATAATTATTATTTTCCTAAATTCATGAAACTCCTTGGTTTGAGCAAAAATCATGATTTCGTCATAACTTCTCCAATTTTGCTCAAATCATGAAAAACCAAAAGCCAACAGGTCACAAGACCGGATAGCCTATCACGGCAATTTTAAGTGTTAAAATACTCTTATTTTAATATTTACAAAATATTGATCAATTGAGCATACATGCTCATTCCAACAAAAATCAAGAATTTCAGTTAAGATGAAACTCTTCTGAAAATTCATAATGTTGCTCGAACGCACATCAGAAAATACTGAAACTCTTAGTACAGAGACACGGATACCACGGCAACACGTGCATGCCTTTATGACCGACCAGAGTCATTCCTAGGGCTTGCACAAAGCCGGTCCCACGCGTTTTCATAATTCTGACCTAATTTGCTCAATTGCTCATATTGGGCCCAAACTCTCTTCAACCAACCTGGGGATTGCTCAAACGACCAACAACCGGTCCCGTGACTACCAAGAGCCGGTCTCATACTCTCTTGGTCGGTCCCCATCTTTCATACCTAGGTTTTATCACCTAATGTTGAACCCAGCAATATTTCAATAAATGATGAAACTGGCATTTAATCATCATTCTATCACCAATTGTTCAACTCGGAACCCTGGTGCATGCTCACTCGAACACTGGGCACCACATGGACACCCATCATCCCATGTGGTCGGTCCCTCTATCACTCATGACCTATTTTCAGCGATTCATCAACTATGATCTGAAATTAGGGTTTTGAATAAATGTTCTACGAATTATCATTCTGAGCAAGATTCAAGCACTAATAAATTTATATTGATTCAGCAACCAGCATATGAATTAATCATTTAATATTTGGTAATCTACCAATATTTTAATATTTTATTAGGTCACGTTACCAATAAATATTTCGTCGAATTGAGCAACACTTGCTCAGTTGCTCAAATATTGATCCAGCTATCAATATTCAGTAATTTTTCGAATTTAGCAATACTTGCTCAATTGCACGTCAAATTATCAATATTCAGTATTTTGTTGAATTGAGCAATACTTACTTAGTTGCTCGTCAAATTATCGATATTCAGTAATTCGTCGGATTGAGCAATACTTGCTCAGTTGCTCGAATATTGATCCAACTATCAATATTTAGTAATTTATCAGTATTTCGTCGAATCAAGCAATACTTGCTCAGTTGCTCGAATAATCCACATATATTCAGTAACTCATCAATATTCAACAACTCGTTGAATTTACAATATTTGCTCAGACGAGCAACATTAACATTCATGAATCGCCGAGCATTTTTCAAACATGCTCGATTCAACAAAACCTAGACTCATTGTCTAATCAGTCAACAAATGACAAACTAAATACACGTCTGTCATGCAGACTCCACAATTCGTGAGACATCAATCACGTCAAAGTGGGGAATAAAAACTACGGTTTTGGTCTAGCGGCCTACAGCACGTGGATTTCATCCACGACGAGAAATGTGCGTAAGTTGTGTAAACGGTTAAAGGAGTTAGCAAAGTAGTGGGTGCACGATCCGTCAAGTATCCACACGACATGGAACTAACTTTACCACGATCTTCCACTTGCCCACTCTTCTACTCATGAAACCGTCACACTTACAAGGATCAAGGTGTTCACAACTCTGACAATATAAATAAGTCTCTGAATCCATGATTGAGGACAACGAATGATCACTAGCTATCGGCAATCATCCAGAATTTCTCGAGTAACTACTCTCAAGAATTCATCAATCCATCAGAACTTATTCGAACTCCACAGTTCACCAATTATTACAGAAACCTTCAACACATCTACAATCCTTGATCATCATTGATCCCACACAATTCTCAGCTTCCCTCCTATAGATCAACCCATCACCCTCTTTGCGCCCGAAGTGACTCTGGAACGGCCATTGACTTGGTTTAGGCCGAAGTCCTACAGATTGATCTCTCGAATCTAAGCACTCCCTTTGCAGTGCATCTGTGTGAGGTTAAGCAGTTTGCTCGGTCGAGCAGGGTGATGGGTTGATCCGTCAAGTCTCCACACGACATGGAACTGACTTTACCATGATCTTCCACTTGCCCACTCTTCCACTCATGAAACCGTCACACTTACAGGGATCAAGATGTTCATAACTCTGACAATATAAATAAGTCTCTGAATCCATGATTGAGGACAATGAATGATCACTATTTATCGGCAATCATCCAGAATTTCTCGAGTAACTACTCTCAAGAATTCATCAATCCATGAGAACTTATTCGAACTCCACAGTTCACCAATTATTACAGAAACCTTCAACACATCCACAATCCTTGATCATCATTGATCCCACACAATTCTCAGCTTCCCTCCTACAGATCAACCCATCACCCTCTTTGCGACCGAAGTGACTCTGGAACGGCCATTGACTTGGTTTAGGCCGGAGTCCTACAGATTGATCTCTCGAATCTAAGCACTCCCTTTGCAGTGCATCTGTGTGAGGTTAAGCAGTTTGCTCGGTCGAGCAGGGTGATGGGTTGATCCGTCAAGTCTCCACACGACATGGAACTGACTTTACCATGATCTTCCACTTGCCCACTCTTCCACTCATGAAACCGTCACACTTACAGGGATCAAGATGTTCATAACTCTGACAATATAAATAAGTCTCTGAATCCATGATTGAGGACAATGAATGATCACTAGCTATCGGCAATCATCCAGAATTTCTCGAGTAACTACTCTCAAGAATTCATCAATCCATCAGAACTTATTCGAACTCCACAGCCACCAATTATTACGAAACCTTCAACACATCCACAATCCTTGATCATCATTGATCCCACACAATTCTCAGCTTCCCTCCTACAGATCAACCCATCACCCTCTTTGCGACCGAAGTGACTCTGAAACGGCCATTGACTTGGTTTAGGCCGGAGTCCTACAGATTGATCTCTCGAATCTAAGCACTCCCTTTGCAGTGCATCTGTGTGAGGTTAAGCAGTTTGCTCGGTCGAGGAGTATCGACGACACGCTCGACTCTTCACTTTCCTAAAAAACCAGCGAACCCCATCTACAGATTGGCGACAACAGCGAGAGATTAATCTCTCGGCTGCAATCTCAAATTCTCGCAAAATGGTTGATCTTAGGTCAGGTTCAGTCACAAATCCCAACCCAAACAATGCTAGCACTAGCAACAACGGTGGTACTCCAGAAACTATTCATGCTTCCAACTGGCGGTCCCACTCCTCCTCAAACCAACATTGGAGATAATCCTCTCTTCGGCCGGTCTTCCGAAAAAATCAGAGAAAACCCGCCCACCATAGCTGATCTCATGAAGGTCCAGGAGGTTCTCTCCAGAAATCAAACTGACATAGCTATTACCCAGAAGGAGCTATGCAATTATCTCAAAACTTTCACTGACAAGATGGCATAAAAACTCGGGAGAAAGGAAAAGCCAAAGAAACATCTCCAATCGCTGATCCTGAAGTTGTTCTAGTCCACGTAGTCGACGACGATGAAGTACACAAAGCTGCAGAAAACCTACCTACAAAGGAGTCTGCTGGTTTCATCACTCGTGAAGATCTGGAACTTTTTATGGAGGATCGAGGAAAAGACAAAACACCCTCTGATGTTTCTTCCATATCAATTCCTTTCCCGAAGGACTACACTTACCCAACGTTCACACTATACAATGGAACAAGGAACGCTCGAAAACACGTCTCTCGATACCTGGAGGAACTAGGAGAGCACGAACACAATCATGTCGTCCGTTTGAAGGAATTCTCGAAATCTCTGACAGGCCGAGCATATACCTGGTACAACAACGTTGAACCAGGAAAATCGCTAGTTGGGAAGAGATGGATAATGCTTTCTAATGGAAGTACTTCTTCATCTCAGAGCATATTAGTCTCTCCGACTTAGGAAGAATTTCTCAAAAGAGCAATGAACATCCGAACGATTATGGAAGAGGTTCAGAGTCCAATCTTTGGATTGTCATGACCCGAATGTCACTGAACAACAACTAGTGGACTTGTGCATCAACGGGATGATCCCGGTCTACAGAGCCTTACTGGAAAATCTCTGGTTTCATACTTTCTCAGAGCTTCATGAAGCAGCCAAACGATCAGCGACTACTGCACCTATTTTACTAGAAAGAGCAAAGTCTGCAAGGTCGAGGAACCTCGAAGCAGCCGATGCCTAGTCAACAATCAGTACAATCTCCAGCCTTTAACAAACGTTGTTGCTGAAAGGAATGAAAGGAAAGCCGAGACGCAGCATCAGAGCGCTTCTCCAACATCCCAGGCTCCTATGAAGGCGCGAAGAAAAGATAACCAATCCTGAAATGCACAAACCTCAACCCGACATCAACGAACGGGGAAATGATCAGACAGACTCAAACTTCTCTCTTCTCATGAAGGAGTGATCGAGTTACCGAAAGTCTGGGTTCAAGATGGTGCAATCATATTATCGTTCATCAGGAGAGAGCCAACTGAAGAAGAAATGGAGAATCCTAGGTACTGCCTTCATAGGTTCATCGATCATCCAACAAGTAACTGCAATATTTTGAAGCACGTCTTCAAATAGACGGTTGATCCACAATAGATTCAACTGGGGACCGAAGGAGTACACAAGAATCCTCTCCCAGTCAGAACCTTTACACTCTCTGAACAACCAGTCAAAGAAGCAGTTCAATCGTTGATCGAGCGTATATGTGAAATTGCTCTATCTATCTAAGACACAAAGGAAGGACATGTTCACAACTCCAAATTACATTGTGTCAGACGTCTGTCCATCCCGAAAATACTCCTTGAACCTTCTTCCACATACAAGAAGACGCACGACTGGGGACTGTTTACCACAGTCCATCTCAGAGGACATGAATTCGGAAGAATGTTGATCGATACTGACACCGCCATCAACATCATTCCACTAAAAACCCTCGGAGCCGCAGGCATCACTCGAAAAGAAGCTAGTCGTGATCCCATCTGAATCAGAGACCTTGAAGGAACGCTCAGAGATGCTTATGGCTATATCACTCTCAAAGTGAAAATAGGTTCAACCTGGACAGAAACCAAGTTTCACATAATCAGGAAGATCCAGGATATGACATGTTCTTCAGACAAGCGTGGATCCACGCTGAAAAGATGGCTACTGACAAAGCGTCTTTGGTTGCACATCCCTCCAACGAAGAAAGTTCTGATCCAGAAGATTTGGCGGATGTTCCATCATCAGAGCACTTGGAGGAATTTCGAACTTTGACGAGGTTGAAGCAAGAACCTGCAAAAGATTCATAGACATTCATTAAGAGGTTACATACTCAATCAAGTCTCATTCATTTCATGTATGTGTCATTTATTTCCTCACATGCTATCCTAGCATGGGGACTCAATTCCGCTAGCAAATCAGCAAGACGTTATGAATGGTAGCTTCTCCGCATTAGTATTTTACCAAGTGGTTGAATCTGAAATTTCTCCGAAGAGCACTGAGACATTCATTACTGAGATAATGTCCAAGCATGTCAAAGAACACTTTGGGCGTTTCTCCATAGCCTTGCAGGATTGTCCATGTGTTCCACAAAATCATAAAGCTTTGATGTCTGCACAAGTGTTTAATCCCACTACCGCAACGAAAGGGATGCTGAATCAACAGAAGATACTCAGGACCGAGACGATCAAACCTAAGATATTCGATGCTTAAGGGATATGACGCTTCAACGCTCAAGCATCTAAGAAGCCTTCAAATTGTACTCCCAATCAAAGAGTACACCTTCGATAATGGCACGTCTGGCTTCAGCACAAATATATTGATGATGATACGCTGATTCAACACCAACACGATCAATCGCTAAGTTTTCACTATCCCATGATAAGACTTCTGGAGCAGATGCAACATCATTCATCCATCGATGGCACGCACTCCTTGAACATGCATTGGAGACTTGATCTTATTAGACAAGATTCAAGACATAACAAGTCATTGCATGATTCCATGAAACGTCATCAACGGAATCTCTCTACATTACAAACCTCTGCACGACTGAAGAACTTCCTCTCTTCACCGATCGCATCCAGAATGCAGATTGCCGTTGTTATCCGCCACAACAACGTCGACTCACTGACGAATCCAGTTCACAGTAAAATCATAATGTTCAGTAAAATTCGTGTTGAACTCCCAGAACACCTTCATCTTAGAGATGCTCAACCCACCAACCAGTTCGTGAGTGTAAAGGCTCACTGGATGGAGAAGCAAAGACTATGTTGATAATCATGGTTCTAGCATTTTCAGTCTCTGGAGAAACTCCAACCATAGTATCGACATCAACAAGGATATGTGGAGGAACTCCATTCATGGTCTCAGCATCAACAACGGTCTCAGGAGCAACATCTTCATGACAAGGATTCATCAACTAACCATTCTCTGAAGCATTGCTCGATGAAGCGGACTTATCCAAGCATTAATGATTTGTGTCAAGATGTGTAGACATAAAAATATGTTCACATGAAAGTCTTCCCAAAGCTTGCACGACTGATGGGCACAATCCAAAGTCTTCTACAAGATGTTCTCATGACCCTACACAAATGAGATACAACACACTTCAGGCCATGGGTTTACAAAAACGTACCAATGGGTGAGGAATGGGACAATGCTTCCTCAACAAAAGATGTTCTTCTATGTCTCTTCTACAACATACCAAAAGGGCGCATCAATCGGACATTCGAGCTGAAAGATATGGCCTTTACCGTCAGGTCTACGAAATCTGAAAAATTTGTACGGGATTACAAATTACAAATGTGTACGCTTCGTTGGCTGACCTCTACAACTCCAAATTGAGTGATTCTTTTCTCATGTGATAACTCAGTCTCTTAGCTTCAAAATTTGGGGTCAAGCATCGTGTAGGATCAGAATATCGCAACACCAAGACCCTTGCGAAATCCATAAACGACATATTGCGAAGATATCGCAGATGGGTAATATAAATGACGCAACGGGTGACGACAGCCTGAACACGAGAAAGATGTGAAGACCTAGCGAGATTTAGCAGTGTTGCGAGATTTAACATTTGAATACTTGCGAGAGTGTCGCAAGTAAGATCCGAAAATAAAGGACAGCTTAGCTGTCATCCACTATGTAATGTCCTATATAAAGAGCCGAACAGGCTTAAGAAAGAGAGGGATCTTTTTCGAGAGTAGAGAGAAAGTTTAGAGGAGAGAGAAAGTCTAGAGTAGCAATTACATTCTTGATTTCACTTCCTTCTTGTAAAATTTCTAACTCAATTAATAAAGAGATTGATTATTGATCTTAAATATGTGTTAGATATTATGAATTCTTGTGAGGTGTGTATTGTAGGATTTCCTGCAATTACATATGGCGCTAGAAACAGGGAATGACTAATTGAAGATTGATATTGTGATTTGAAAGAATTTGGAGTAATAGGGGGAATTTCATATAATTTTCAACAATTCACTAAGATTGAAAAATGGCTATTAGAAGTCATGCATCAAAACAACCAATAACTGTTAGAAGGAGTATGAGACTTGCTGGAGAAAGGAGAGACGAGATGGGGGAATCTTCAAGAATGAATACAAGGAACAATAGAGAAAATCAAATTCAACCGCCAATTCAACGTACACCACCAATACAAAATAGAGCTGTGGATTATGACAGAGTGAGTGTACATACTTGGCGATCAGATTCTGTAGATGAAATGGGATAAGAGCAGCAATTAGGAGGCAATGGACAAGAGGAGAGAGACCAAGAAGTAATTGGAGGAATAATTCATGGAAATGAAGAGATTGCAGCATTAGAGGCATTGAGGCAAACAATACATGGATAAAGGCGGTTAGAAGCAGAAGAACGTGCGAATTTGACAAGGCAAAATCATGAATTGAGGATGGAAAACATGAGACTACAAAATATGAGGTCAAGAAGCACTACAAGATCAAGTTCAAGATCAGTTAGAGAAGAAATAAGACAAAATTTGCCTATAGAAAATGCTAATGAAGAAACTCGAGAGGGAATACAAAATCCAGGCGAAGAACGTCGCGAAGGAAAAGAGATAATGGAAGATCGTTATATCAAACGTGCTGAAACTCTTCAAAACGGGCAAAATGATGGAAATCAGGGAAATAGACACCATCAGGGGCGAAATAATCAAGATGGCGAAGAAAATCAGGAGAAAGGAAGGAGAATATTACATGGGATAGAAATACAAATAAATGAACGAGTAATTGAAGATGAAATTGAAAGAAACTATACTGAACAAACACATCTAGCTCGCGAGAGAGAAAGACTAAGAGCAGAAGTGGAAGAACAAGAGCTACAAGAGGCAATTCGACAGAATAATCATGATAATCGAGAAAGGAGGCGTGAGCGAAATCACAATAATGCTAATATCAATGAAGAATATGATAGAGTACAAAGGAGAACTGAAAGGCGGCAAAGAGGAGAAAATGAGAGATATAACGGTGTGCGAATTCATGAAAGAAGTGAAAGAGAAGATCGGAGAGAAAGACGAGAGGAAAATGATGAATAAGAAAGTCAAAACAGAGATGAACGTAGAAGAAGAGAGGCGGAGTTAAAAAGACTAATGGATCCAAATTCTGGTATAAATGAACAAATTTTGAGAGAGTTAGCGGAAATGAGAGGAATGATAAATAATTAAAGAGAAGGAGGTAAGAGACAATTGGATGAAGCCATAGAGGAAGCTGCGAAAACTCCATTCACACAAGAAGTACAATTAGGAGGAATACCCCCAAAATGCAATTTACCTGCGTTAACCAAAGATTTTTGATGGAACAACTTGTGCAGTCCAACACATCAAAGCTTATGTGAGATGTATGCTACAATGGGAGAACCATGATGCAATATTATGCAAGTATTTCGCATCAAGTTTAACAGGAGAGGCATTAAAATGGTTTGAAGGTGTAGTTGCAGGAAATCCTACACTACACCCCTCACTAGAATTCACACAACTAAGACATTTGAAGATGAACAACTATGATTTTTATTGATTAATTCTTTGAATGTTTACAAGATATAATGGAAAAGAGCTAAAGAAATTACAATCACCACAAACTTTCTCTCTCCTAATGACTTGCCTAACCCTCGAAAAGATCCTTTCAACAGTTCTGTTCGACTCCTTATATAGGGTATTACACATTGGACGACAGCTAAGCTGTCCTTTATTTTCGGGAATGACTTGCGAAATACCGCAAGTGTACAATTATATAATCTCGCAACTATCCTAAATCTCGCTAGGTCTTCACATATTTCTCGTGTTTTGGCTATCGTCATTCATTCCGTCATTTATATTACCCATTTGCGACATTTCGCAATGTTGTCGTTTATTAATCTCGCGAAGTATTGATGTCGCGATATTCTGATCATACATCTTGCCTCTTCTCATGTCTTCTCTGCGAAGAAGAGAATGTCATGAGAAACAGTATTCTGAAATGCCGCAACCGCTTGTTTTTCATCAATTTTTGCTGACAAAATTCCGTGGATCAAAGATGATTGCCTACACGTGTCCAAATCATTTCCTTTTTACCGGCACATTTAATGTTATCCGGTTACTCCTCTCTTGTCTATTTAAAGGGGAATTCCTTAGAAAGTATTTCTTTTCTTTTACTTCGTCTTCTTCATCGTCTGCAACTTTTTACTGCTGTTTTTTTCTTCATTGTCTTCTTCATCATTTTTCTGCCATTATTCTTCTGCTACTGTTTCTATGGAGCCATCAAGGTTTGTTAATTTTGCTGAATTTGATTACTTTGTGATTGATTTCTCTTATTGAAGTTGTTTTGTTTTGATACTGTTCTTCTTTTAATGGTTCCCCTGCTGTTTTTGTTTTAGCAAGAACAAATCTAACACCAAGTTCACCATTGTGAACCCTAATATCTCCATGGGTTCGCAACCAAAAACACCGTCACTAAAAAGAAAGCTGCGAATAACAAGGTATTTAAGAAACATTTACTCTTTTAATAACAATATTGTTGCCTCTGTTTCTTATTTAACTTGTAATTCGCAGGATGACGGAAATGTTGATAGGTCCCCCAAGAAGCCTCGTCATTCTAAACCTTTTGTACCTGTTGTTTCCTTTCCTACATTCAAACTTACAACTCCTCCTGCGAAATCTTCGCAAGATAAACCTACTGTTTCTTCTTCCGAAAATACTGTTGATAATAGCACTCTTATGCCTGAATTTTTCATAGATCAAATCCTTCATAACAGTCCCGTTGCGAATGAACCCATTTCTTCTTCTATTGTCAATGCCTCTACCGTTTCTCCAGTCATTGATCTTCAAGAGACTTCCACTTCTCATGATATTCCTTTAACAAAAAATGACTCATCTCTTCCTTCTTCTATCGCCTTTACTTCCTTATCTGAGCAGATCCCTCTTACTAAAGAAAATTTGGAAGGAATAGATGTGGCCTTCAAAGTTCTATCAGATATTGTGAATGATGCCAAGAAGACTTCTGTCGATCCTATCAAATCTGATGTCTACGAGATTTTGAGCAAATACCTTGGCTCCGATAGAATTTCGCAAACATCTTTGGAGCAAGAAGTTAATACTTTGAAGAATGATCTCCAAGCTATGACTGCAAAGTGTAATATTCTCCAACTTGAGAATCAAAAACTTCAAAATGTCTCGCTGGATCGTGATAATCTTCGCAAGAAGAACGAAGAACTGAAAGGTATAATCTTTCCTCTATATTCTCCATTTTTTTTTTTTTTATTGAACCTCAAGCCCTTGTTCGCCCTTCAAGCTTTAAACCAGATGTGAAAAATGGAGATATATCAGTTGGAATCTATTGTTGAAGAAGCTCGAATGGATAGAGATGCTTGGATGGAGCAATATAACCAATTAGATAATCTTCATACATATTCTGTTGATCAAATAGATAATCTTTCTAAAGAAAATGCTGACTTAGTTCAGGAACAAGGCTCATTAAGTAATGAATTATCTCGCCTCTCTTACTCTTTGACTAAAGCTAATTTTGAGTTGGAAACTTTATCAGATGATAATGGAATTCTTTCTCAAGAGAAGCGAACTCTGTTAAACAAGGTGGCGATTTACTCATAATAATCGATGTTTGTCAAAAAATATGTAAAGAACAAGAACAATCTCTTCGTTCGCTGAGAAATCAACTCGAAGAAGTTACTGCCGAGAAGGATAAACTTATCCAGGGTAGAATAACCTTAAGTGTAAAGGCAAACCAATTCAAGGATCAATGTTCCAAGTTAGAAAAGTCAAATTCTTCTCTTGTGAAAGAAAATGCCTTACTTGTTTCGAACGAAAAAAGCTTGCGATCTCGACTGAAAGGTTTAATTGGAGATAATTTTGATAATGCCATGGATCACTTGGAGAATAGTTGTTCGGCTTTAATCCAATATCTTACCTCGCAAAAGGAAGGTAGTCATATTATTTGACTACCTTAATCCATTTATTTATTATTTTGTGATATGTTCCTTGCGAATTCCAAAAATCTAAATAATTTTCTATGTTCTTTTCTTTTGCAGATTCTTAGAAAAATCTTCATTCCTCTATTGCCACTCTAAAATCTGACTATTCAAAAATTCGCAAAGAAAATGGAATACTCACTGCTTCCCTTGCTCGCTCTCGCGATCGTGCAGAAAGAAGATTCGATTATATGTCTGACTGTAAAGATATAGAGAGTAGAAATCATCAGAAAGCACTCCTTCGTAAATTTCATCTTAAGGCCGAAGTTCTTGTGAATGATGTTCTACTATCTAAATCTCTTGATCCTGTATGTATCGAACCTCTGGAAGTAAGCGACGATGAAGTTCCTAATTCTCCTGACAACGATTTTGACTACAATAGTGGTGAAGAGCTCACAAATGAAGAGACAATCCCTCCTAGTAAAACTGTCAATGATGATCTGGGTGAGGGAGGATCTGGTGGAAATATAATAACTGGCAAAAATATGGATAAAGTTGCTGAAGAAAGCCCAGTATCTCCTTCTGGTGAAAAACTGATATTTGAGAATTGACTTTCTCTTGTAATTTTTCTTCTTGTACTGTTACTTCCTTACGTACTTCAATCATATTTTAGATGTGTTCATCTGCTTATTACTCTTTCTTTCAACGAGTATAATTTTTTATATTTAATAATTGCTATTTTGTTTTCCATTATCTTCATTTATGTTGAAATTCATCATTGCGACAAGATTGCAGGACGTCTTTACATTTTCATGTAATGACCCATTGATCTTGCCTTATCATTGCTCTTGTGTGGTCTTATTTTGCCTTCCTAGTTAAAGGTCTTATTTTACCGCCCCTCATTTTTGCGTCAATATGACAGGTCTAAATATTCTTTCGAACATAAAGTCCCATGACATTGTCGTCTTACAACAAAATCGCAGGACGTCTTTACACTTTCATGTAACGACCCATTGATCTTGTCTTATCATTTCTTTAGTATTTTTGCCTCTGCAGGATATTTTTCTTGCGACAATATGACAGGCCTAAATATTCTTGCGAACGTATAGCCCCATGACATTGCCGTCTTTGCGACGAAATTGCAAGACGTCTTTACATTTTCATGTAAAAACCCATGGATCTCGTCTTACCCTCGCGTTAGTATTATTGCCTCTTCAGGATCATTGCACAAATATGACAAGCCTAAATTTTCTTGCGAAAATAGAGCCTCATGACATTTGCGTCTTAAGACACTTATCAGCTCCCTAATGGAGGGTGCCGGCTTATCATCTCCCTGGTTGCCCCTTCAAGGAGGCGTACATCGGCCATACAAGACTAGCTCCTCCCATCCGGTCTTAACAACAACCAGTTGTTTTCGCAGCCTCTTATCCCTTATACCTATAGGGCTTATGGTTACGAGACTGCACCCTAAGTGGAGTTTTCTTCGGCCGAGTGCAGCATGTGCCAAGACTTGCCAAGAATGGCCGAGACACTTCAAATGCCCCAGGCACTCTTGGCTCAACCGTGTAACTCGGCGCCTTGGTCATACACTGACTCCTTGGAAGGGACCCTCGGTCGTCCAACCAGGGTATAACCTTATATATATAGTTGGAAATCCAAGGTATCTCCCCCGGATGGGCTTTATTGACCCCAAATTTTCATGACTCGGTTCCGGGGCGGTGTAACCTTTTCCCCGAGCCATGTCAAGAGATACCCCTTATATGACGCACTTTAGGTCTTACATTTGCCTCTTACGAAATATCATTCGCGAACTAGGGTGTACGCCATAAAGGTTCGTCCCATTCACTCATTCTTTCATTTCTCATCAATTCGTTCAATCATTCATTTTTGATTATCTCTTGTTATTTTATTTGCGAGATATTCGCACATTCTTTCTTTATTTTATGCAATTTCGCAATCACTGTCATAGAAACATTTCATATGAATTCATTTCATTTCTTCCATTCAATATTTCGCAACTTACTCTTTCCCTTCCATCTTCTATGGGTAATATTTCTTGAGATACAATCTATTCCATGGTCTATCCAATCTTTGGCCCACATCTTTGCCCTCGGGATCCATTAATCTATATGCCCCTGTTCTAACTATCTCCTTGATGATATAAGGTCCATCCCACTTTTTCGCCAACTTGCCACCACTTTCTCGCTGATATATTGGTGTTTCTCTCAATACCATATCACCTGGTTGAAATTCGCGTGTCTTGACACGTTTGTTATATTATCTGGCTAATCTTCGCTGGTAATTCTCCATATGTTGTTGTGCTCTTTCTCTGTTTTCCTCTAATTCATCTAATTTAACCAAAATGTTACCCGCACTAAGATTTTTCTCCCAAGCTTCTCTCTTTGTTGTTGGAGTAATAACTTCTGTCGGAAGTACAGCTTCAACTCCATATGTTAGACAAAATGGCGACATTCCCGTGGCTTCTCGCCTTGTTGTATTGTAAGCCCATACTGCATTATGCACTTGTTCACACCATGCTCTATTATGTCCTTCTAACTTCTTCTTCAGTATATCTGCGATTGTTTTATTTGTTGCTTCCGCCTGTCCATTGGCCTGCGGGTATAAAGGAGTTGACTTCCCACATTTTATTTGAAATGCATTAAGCAGTAATTCTATATTTTGTCCCTCAAACTGTTTCCCATTGTCATATACCAACTGTGTTGGAATTCCAAATCTGCATATTATGTTTTCAAATATGAAGGTAAAAATATCTTTATCGCGAATGTGTTGTCTTTGCTTTTACTTACGCCCACTTTGTGAAATAATCAGAGCGACAATCGGATATCTCCTCCGCACTGCACTGTAAAAATGGTCCTACAATATCTAACCCCCACTTTCCAAAAGGCCATACACTTGTTGAATAAGTTAATGGTGCTCCTGGTGCATGTATTTTCTTTCCGTGCCTTTGACAATCTTCGCAACGTATTGATATTTGTTTCGCATCTTCATGCATATATGGCCAATAATAGCCTTGCATTTTTGCCTTATGTGCTAAAGACCTTCCGCCACTATGATTGCCAGCATCCCCACTTTGTAACATTTTTAGCACTGCGTCTCCTTCTTTTCGTGTTAAACATCTAAGCGAGGGTCCATTAAAGGATCTTCGGTATAACACCCCGTCTCGTAATTCATAATTTGTTGCACGGCTTTTTAATTTGTGCATTGATGCGTGTCGTAGGTGCAATCAAATTAATATCTATTTCCACTCAATTAAAAATAATATAATGGAAGTCAAGTTCGTTCCCACGAGGAGCAAGAGATTCTAGTTGTAAAAATTGTCACAAAGGGGGGTGTAAAAAGCAAAAGAAAATAAACAAAGCAATTAAAAGATAAAGTTGAAAGCAATAAGAGAGACAAGATCAAGGAATCCTTCTTCGTTGAAAAACAATGAATCAAATTATGTTTTTCATCCACATGTTATTAGTCACAGATTATCACCAACCGTAGGATAGCAGGTCCGCTTAGCTAGCCCCAAAATCCCTAATTTCACTGAGTAATGTGTCCTCTTAGTTATCGATTCTATTCAAAAGAACCACCTTGAGGTTCGCTTACAAGATGTAATTCTTCGAATGCATTAAGATCTATGAATTTAGGTTTAGTACTAGTAGTTAGACTCGGTTCGCTTGGTCCACTTTCTAGCGTTGTTTTTACACACAATCGCTCCACGGAATCCCTCCGCAAGGTCTCGTGTTTTCTACTTGTGTAAAGTGTCGAGAACGATTACTTATTCCCTAACTTATACTAGATTTAGATTAAACTAACAAATCAATTTAGCATGCATTCTAAACAATCTATCAATCAATCATGAATGTCATTAAGATCATTCCTATTAGTAAAAACAAACGATAATCATGTGAAAAACTTCAAGATAGAATTGAAACAAAACTCAAATCATATATTAAGAACTAGGAATTCATCCTCAATCAATAATAAAATTAGCTACTCATGCTAAAGAGTTCACACAAAGAATAAGAAAAGAAAAGTGTTGTGTGTGTGGAGATGTGTGTAAAAGATGTAGAAAACTTCTCTATTTATAAGCTTCAATATTCTCCAAATCTTCCAAGGAATAGAACCCTTTTCCTTTTGCAATTCAATTTCCAAATTCAAGTCTTTCTCATCTTCCATCTTCTCTTTCCAAATTTGAGCCCAATTCTCCATCCAATTCCTAGTCCAAGTCTTCACACCCATGAGAGAAATCCACACAAAATTCTGCAACTTTTGGCTCGCCGGAAAAATGGTATTATGGCTCTAATCCGGCCGGAATAATCAGTCAGCGCCGCCACCACCTCGAGTTCATTTGCCGTCAAGGGAATATTCGACGGAATATTCCAGTCCACCGTTAGGACTAACGGTCAAAAGTCAAACCGTCACCAAACCGGGTCAAGGCGGATGAGAGTCGACTCATCGAGTCCGACTTCTAACTCGGCTGATTGGTCTTACTCAACTGAGTTACCGAGTCAGGTTTAGTAAATCGCTGAGTTGACTCGGTAGAATGGAGATTCAGACAGAGTTTCCTCTGTTTCATGACAATTCCGACCATAATTTCAGGCCATTTTCTTCTCCCTGTGACATCCTAAACATACATCTAGTTAAGCAGCTTCACTTCAGCATTCCCTGTGCCAGCAGCAACACAGCCCTTCAATCCGATCTGAGACAATCTCATTTCAGTTCTTCAAACAACACCAACTCTTCACTGCCTAACCATTCATTCCCCTTTAAAGCTTGTCTCAATTCAACACAACAGCGATTCACCATACTCATCAAATCGAATTCCTAATTGCAGTGACAACCAACAGCATCAACCTCTCCTTGTTCGTTCATCAATCCACAGACCCATTAACTTCACCGATTCAATCTACCAACAATTCCTGCAGCTACAAACTCAATACCCATCTCTGGCCACAAAACCCATTACTATCAATCATCACACTCGAGACTCAGCCACAAAGACAATCCCCAGATCCATTACCGCCAGCTTCAATCCTCATATGAATCCTAACATAAATTTCTCTTCCATCTCTCAGCGAACCCATTCGATTCTCTGAATCTCTTCTTCATCTCGCAGCAGCAACCATCAACATACCTCCAGATCGAACCCATCTCAAGCATCAGCAGAATCGATTGAACAGCAAACATTTCGTCGATTAAACTCTCACCTTCATGGTAACGAAGATCTCGTCATCCTCTCTTCCATCTCGTTGTTGAACCAAAACCAGAACCATCTTCATCTTGATATCCAATCCACAACAGACCCATTTAATCTTCATCTCTGAAAACCCATTTTTCAATTCATCAATTCCATCTTCTCGACATCACAGAGTCTTCAATCAAACCCTGATTCATCCATTATCACTTCGAACCACCAATCTCGACATAGCAATATCTCCATCTTCATTTTGTTCACAGAGACAGCAAACCCTTATCAATGACAACATCAAAACCCTCAGCTCTCTCTCTGTTCTTGATTCGATTTCACAATCCGCTCGATCTCTCATCATTATCCCAAATTTTGTCTCAATCTCGAACAAATCAATAGCGAAGAACGTACGCTTCTCGGTTTCAGGTGTGGAAATGAATGAGAGAATTGTTCTCTCAATTTAGGTTAAAGAAACAGGTTGGATAATGACACCCCAGTGATAAGGACCATCCCACTTATTAGATAAGGGATATCCCAGGGATAGTTACACCCTCTGATAATGATAAGGGGTACCCTGATGACAACCCCTTAACCATAGCTGGCCTATTTTTAATACTCCTCTAAGAGAGTTGCCCTTTAACCTCAACTGGGCTCCATATATCAATCGCCTGTAAAATGACCTTTTTGCCCTTTTGGCTCAAATTGGGTGATTTCTTATTCTTTTCCTCCGTGCGACTCCAAAGTAGCTATAAAACTCAAAACAAGCGTAAAATACATAATTTACAAGAAAAATAGCAAAGAAAGCATAAACAATAGATAGTAAATAGGATGTATTCTACACCCAATCATGCATCTCTAATCTATTTCTTGGCGTTTCTCCTTTCATTAGATAAGCATGAAGTTCTGTTATCCAATCTTCGCAATAGGGTCTTTGTGTTCCATCTTCTATGAGCATTACTTCCGCTTCTTCTTCTTCCTCTTTGTTGATTGACGGTGATAGAAGTGTCTGTATTTTTATGCATCTCGCAGTTGGATCTGTCATCATACTTGATATAAAAGCAAAAGCATCCGCGAGTCTATTGTCTCTTCTTGATATGTGTCTCCATCTTATTTTTGGTATCTTCGCCGATAATTCTTCAACAAGTTTTTTGTATTTTTTCATTGATGGTTCATTTGTAGTATATTCTTCTTTTATCCGGCGAATAGCTAACGGGAATCACTGGTGACTCTTACATTCTCCAACTTCATTTCTATTGCAAATCGCAAAGCATGTATTATAGCTTCATACTCTGTTTCATTGTTGGTAGATGAAAATTCCAATCTGAAAGAAAAAGCCATTTTATTGCCTTCTGGCGAAATTACAATGATCCCAATTCCGTTACCTTCTCCATTTGACGATCCATCTACCAATATTTCCCATCTGTTTGGCTCAGTTAATAAATCCCTTGGATTTCCATGTTCTTCTTCTATATCCATCATTTGTTCTACTGCTTCATCTTCTTCCAATGGAAATTCTGCTAAAAAGTCTGCAACAACTTGTGATTTGGGTGAGGATAGTATTTCATATTTGAGTTTGCAATGACTTACTTGTGCATTCCATCTTTCAACCCTTCCTGACCTTTTTGAATTTTTCATCACTGACTCAATTGGTACTTTTGTCATTACCATAACCATGTGTGCTTCGAAGTAGATGCGAAGTTTAAATGTTGCGCAAACTAATGCTAAGATTAGTTTTTCAATTTTTGAATAATTTTTCTCCGCGGCATTGAATGTTTTGCTGATGTAATAGATTGGATTTTCCACTCCTGCGTCCATTCGCGAATATCTGCGCTTAGTGCATGCGAGGTTGTCGCAAGGTAAATTAGTAATTCTTCCCCCGCTCGCTTTTTGTAAGATTGATATATCCATTAAATATTCTTTTATTCCTTGTAACGCCTTTTCACATTCATCTGTCCACCTAAATTTCGCTCCCTTTTTAAGTATGTTGAAAAAATGCTTGCACTTATCAGATGATCGCGAGATGAATCTTCCTAGCGAAGCTAATAGTCCATTTAAATTTTGCACATCTTTCATCATTCTTGGTGTCGGCATATCACGAATTGCTTGTACTTTCTCTGGATCGACTTGTATTCCTTCTTTTGACACAATGTATCCTAAAATTTTTCCAGATGCCACCCCAAAGGTACATTTTTCCGGATTTACTTTGATGTTGAAATGCCTCATTTGTTCAAAAATTTCCTTCAAATCCCGTACATGATCTTTTGCTTCTTTACTTTTTATTAACATGTCATCTACGTATACCTCTAGTGTTTTATGTATCCATTTTTCGAACACTTTTTCTACCATCCTTTGGTATGTTGCACCAAAGATTTCGCAGACCAAATGGCATTTTTGTGTAACAAAGATAATCCTCTTGGAGCGAAAAAGGCAAGTATGCTCTTGGTCTTCTTCAACGAGAGGGATTTGATTGTATCCCTTGTATCCATCAAGAGAAGATATCCTTTCATTTCCTGCTACTGACTCAACCATTTGCGGAATATCTGGCAAAGGAAAACTATCTTTTGGACAAGCTTTGTTTAGATCGGTAAAATCTATGCAAATTCTTATCCCTTTTTTCTTCTTTAGGACTACGGCCATATTTGTTATCCATTCATGGTATTTTGCTTGTCTAATAATTCTAGCATCAAGCATCTTCTGTAATTCTTCTTCTATTTGAGGATGATATGCTGTTGCAATTTTTCTAATTCTCTGCTTGAATGGTCTTGCACTTTTATCAATCTCTAATTTATGGCACGCTACAGATGGATCTATTCCAGGCATCTCATCCATATCCCACGCGAAGATGTCTTTATAATCTCGCAACAAATCAATAGTCTTATTTTCCTCATTTACCTCCATTTTAGTCCCGATTTTTAACATCTTGGGTTCTTCTTCAGTTCCGATATTCACTTCCTTTGTTGGCTCTGCCGCAATGTAGTTAGCCTTCGGTTCTCCCATGGGTGTTGGTCCTTTTACTTCCTTCGCGAGTTCATTCTCTTCGCCATATATTCCTTTTCCTTCTTCTGCTCTTATCATGTAAGTTCTAAATTCTTCTTCCTTTTTCGCTGCTTTTGCCATCTTCTTGCGATCTTTTCGCCTCTTCACCTGTTCTTCATAATGTTTTACTTCGATTTGATGATATATCCTTCCATTATCGGTATCTCCTCTGATTTCGCCAATTCCACTCGGTATAGGAAATTTGACACATTGATGAAATGTTGATGCTACAACTTTTATTGCATGTATCCATGGTCTTCCCAACAGAATGTTATATGGTGATTCCATATCCACTACACATAACGTCACATGTGTTTCAATTTCTCCCAACAAAATTCGTATTTTTATTTCCCCTTTAGGTTTTGTTATGGATTTGCCGAAACCATAGATATGATATGTTGCGGAAGTCATTTCTTCAACTTTGTATCCCAATTCTTTATAAGCATGATAAAACATTATATTCACTAAACTCCCTGTGTCCACCAAAGTTCTATTTATCGCCCATTCTTCCATTGTTTTTGTTAATTTTCCTTCTTCTTTGCTTGCACTTACTGTAATTACTATTGGGGATGCGTGATTTAAATTCTCTCTTGATATCTCCGTTGTTGTGAACATGATCTTCTGTTTTTCCCATTCTTTCAAGGGTGACGTCTTCTCTGCTGTTATAATTTTCTTTCCTTCAAAATCTCTTTTGTGTATTCTCCCTCTGATACTTTAATGAAATTCATTAACCATTGTTTTTGTAATCATATTACATTCCAATTCTCCATTACTCTCTTTGATTCTGGCTTTCTCCAATTTATCCATCATACTCTTGATTTAAACAATTTTAGTGACAATATCCAATCTCTTATCTCCAATCGATCCCTGTTTCTAGCGCCAATATGTAGTTGCAGGAAATCCTACACTACACCCCTCACTAGAATTCACACAACTAAGACATTTGAAGATGAACAACTATGATTTTTATTGATTAATTCTTTGAATGTTTACAAGATATAATGGAAAAGAGATAAAGAAATTACAATCACCACAAACATTCTCTCTCCTAATGACTTGCCTAACCCTCGAAAAGATCCTTTCAACAGTTCTGTTCGACTCCTTATATAGGGTATTACACATTGGACGACAGCTAAGTTGTCCTTTATTTTCGGGAATGACTTGCGAAATACCGCAAGTGTACAATTATATAATCTCGCAACTATCCTAAATCTCGCTAGGTCTTCACATATTTCTCGTGTTTTGGCTATCGTCATTCATTCCGTCGTTATATTACCCATTTGCGACATTTCGCAATGCTGTCGTTTATTAATCTCGCGAAGTATTGATGTCGCGATATTCTGATCCTACAGAAGGTTTGCCAAAGAATACTATAACATCTTTCAACCACTTGCAATCTATATTTTTAGGGACATATATAAGTAATAATTCCTCGCGACCTGGCATTGAAGATGTATTTGGGTTGAAGCAAAGGGTTGGCGAAAGTTTGAAGCATCTAACTGTGAGGTGGAAGACAATGTGTAGTGATATGGTTGGTCGTGTGGACGAAAGATATCTCATTCTGTCATTCATCAACGCTATGTTCGCAACCAATCTGTTATACATTCAAATTTTCAGAATCAAGAATACAATCACAATGACTGAGTTGCGAGAACTTCAGGAGGAGTATATTGCTCTTGAGGAAAAGCAAAATGAGATGGAATCATACCCCATTGCGAACACAAGTTCAAGAGAAGCGAATGCAAGCTTGTTACCTAAGTTAATAAATACAGTGGCGAGCACCTCGTAAGGGCAACAAGAGAGGATAATGGGACATAGTCAGCAAAAGCTAGTAGCTATGGGGAGTCGTGATCAAGAAGAATTCGAGAGAGAGAGAAACTTCTATAGCCGTGGTGGAAATAACAAAATCCAAAGACTTGATCAGCCGCAAGAAACTTATGGAGGTCAGAGGCAAAACTATCACAGAGGATAGCGAAGTCATAAGATAATATGGGAAGAAATCAAAATGCCACATTTGAATGCTAGTGTGGAGAAGATATGGGAAGCTATAATCCTAATGGAAAATATACCCGCACCATGGAACATGGGGAGTGAACCACCTCCAAGCTACAGAAGTAATGAATTTTGTTCTTATCATCATTTCCATGGACATACAACAAATGACTGCAGAAATATAAAGAGAATCATTCTTAGGATGATAGATCAGGGAAAATTAAATCACTTTCTAGTAGGACAAACGCAAACTCAAGCATTACCACCTCCTCCAGATATTCGCAAAGAAAACATAGCAAAAGAAAGAGAAACATTTGTGATTGAAGTTGGCGCAAAGGCAAAGAATCTGTTTTGTAACTCTATCGTACACTCATACAAGACGATTGAAGATTTTCACGATAACACTCTCAGCAGGGTTTTCGCAAGAGATGCCGATGATAGAGAAATAATGAACATTGCGAAGACATCGCCACTGGAAGAATGGAAAAAGCAGACTATCTCTTTTACCGCAGAAGAAGTACATGAGGATGGAGAAATGCACGACAACCCATTAGTGGTAAGATTGGAGATTAACCCAAAACCTAGCGAGGATGAAGATGATGAAGCCGAGAATTCATGGGCAATCAACAAAATTTTGATCGATACTGGAAGTTCCGTGAATATTCTTTTTTATCATACTTATAAAACTATGGGAGGGAAAGATGAAGATCTAATACCTTCAACGTAAAAAATCTATGGTTTTATCGGTACTGCAAATAAGCCAAAAAGAGAATTTCATATGTGAATTCCACTGAAAGGATTATCCTTTGAAATTTTATTCTGTGTAGTTGATGTGGAATCACCATACAACGCACTGATTGGACGACCTTGGTTACATGAGATTTTAGGTATGGCATCGACTTTCCATCAATGTATCAAGTTCCCTCATCCCACTGGTGTTGGCATCATAAAAGGAGATTGGGTTGAAGGAAAGAAGTGTTATGAAATTGATATAGAATCTTGCGAAGAAAGAGCTGCGAAGAAGAAGAATTGGAAACACAACATCAAAGAAAAACAAAAAGGTGAATGATTGATGGTAGATATAATATAACAAAGAGAAGAAGAAATGCTGCGAAACCAATATATGATGAAGATAAGAAGTGGCGAAGGCTTCGCAACAAACAAGAAAATGACAGGAAAATTCAAAAATGCAGAGGCAGAAAGTAGCAGAAATAAGAGACTTAAAGAATGAATGTACTTGTTGACTGTCGAAGTAGAAATTGGGAGGTGAAAGAAAAATGTATGATTGGTTTGATCGTCAAAAAAAAAATTAAAAAAAAATTGATTATGAAAATCTTTCTTATGAATAGCAGAGATGAGGTTGCGAAAGGGAGTTGATATGCCGAAGAAGAGAATATATTTTATGAATGATAAAGATGAGATTGTGAAATTACAAAAGAATTTATATGCAGAAGAATCAACAAATTAATCAGACAGAGGTGAACCAACTATGGCGTACACCCTATTTCGCGAAATCAAAATTTCGCAAGAGGCAAATGTAAGACCTAAAGTGCGTCATAGAAGGGGGTACCTATTGCATGGCTCAGGGAAAAGGTTACACCACCCCTGGAACCTGAGTCATGGAGAATTGAGGTCAATAAAGCCCATCCAGGGGAGGTACCTTGGATTTTCAATCTAAGCTTATGACTTAGATTGGACGACCGAGGGTCTCGTCTAAGGAGTCAGAATTTGACCAAGGCGCCGAGGTACACGGTTGAGCCAAGAGTGCATGGGGCATTTGAAGTGTCTCGGCCATTCTTGGCAAGTCTTGGCTTATGCTGCACTCGGCCCGAAGAAAACTCCACTTAGGGTGCAGTCTCGTAACCATAAGCCCTATAGGCAAAAGGGATAAGAGGTTGCGAAAACAACTGGTTGTTGTTAAGACCGGATGGGAGGAGCTAGCCTTGTATGGCAGAAGTACGTCTCCTTGAAGGGGCAACCAGGGGGAAGATAAGGGCGGCACCCTCCATTAGGGAGCTGATAAGTGTCTTAAGACGCAAATGTCATGAAGCTTTATTTTCGCAAGGAAATTTAGGCTTGTCATATTTGTGCGACAATCCTGAAGAGGAAATAATACAAAAGACAAAGATAAGACGAGATCAATGGGTCAGTACATGAAAATGTAAGGACGTCCTGCGATCTCGTCGCAAGACGACAATGTCATGGGGCTTTATTTTCGCAAGAATTTTTAGGCCTATCATATTGTCGCAACAAAAATTTCAAAGAAAAGGTTAAGGCAAGATCAATGGGTTTTTGCATGCAAATGCAAAGACGTCCTGCGATTTTGTCGCAATGACAAGAGGTGGCGCAATAAGACCTTTAACTAGGAAGGCAAAATAAGACCACATAAGAGAAAAAGAAAAAAGGAAATCTTGGAAGAAACCAAGATTTCCTTACTTGCGAAAATTCAGCAGCAACAACTGCGAGATTGAGGCATGAATACATATCACTATTCGAAAGTAACTCGCTTAATCTCTCATTTGAATGCAAATAACAGAGGCAAGTATGGGAATGTATAGAATAAAAACATGTTATTTGTCTTCATATGATAGATTTACGCGCTCATAAAATGAAAACTTGATAATATATTGATTAATTATATTGCAAAAAATAATTGCTCTTTTAACATGTGCATAAAGGAACAACAAAGTTAGAACTTAAAGATCCAAGAAATTCGCAGGAAAAGACTACAAAAATAGAAGATTAAAAGAATGAATATACAGATATTACAAAAAGAGAAGGAAGAAGATAGAACTATTTCTTGCTTGATTCTTCTTCTTTATTTTCTTCATCTTCATCGGATCCTTCTATTTCTTCATCTTTATCAGATTCCTCTTCTTCGCTAGCATCGCTGTCAGAGATATCCAAAGAAGGCACATTCTCAGGGATTTCATCAAGGAGGCAAGGGTATGAAGAATGAGGAATGATGTTGTCGTCACAGACCATCTTAATAGTCTGATTGCGAAAAAGAATAGCATCATTCTTGAAATTCGCAACAGTAATTTATAGTTGCTCCTTCAATCTAGAATATTTGTCATCTCGAGAAGAAAGGTCCTTTGCGAGCTGCTCCTTCTCAGATTCAAGTTCTTCAATTCTTTTGCGAAATCTCTCCTCAAACTCTGCGAACATATGACAATGAATCAGCAACTTAATGACAATTTCATAAAAAACAAACAGTTAAATAAAGAAGAATGATTAACAACCTTCTTTGTCAGAAATCATATCCCTAATCAAAGCCGTATGCTCAGCTTGAAGACTAACATTAACACCTAAATTATTTCTGGCATCATCTAGAACCTTCGCAGCCCAAGCGAATTCATCGTCATTTTTTATGAGATGAAGGGAGCGAATTTGATTCTCTCTTTCGCTAAGAATAGCATTTTTGCGGATGGATTCATCCCGTTCAATTTGAACCTCAAGAAGAGTTTTTTGGAATTTCGCTAATGCTTGAGCACCTTGACTAGCAATGCGATCTTTGTCATCTATGAGATCACTGATTTTCTTCCTTAAAGTATTAATTTTCTCTTTAGAACTAAGATATAGACGTTTAAATTGGTTTGCTAAGCCCAAACTAGATCTATGATCAATTTCTAAGAGGCGAAATTTAGATTGAAGTTCGTTTAGAGGAAGAGATTTAATCTTGTTATTTGAAAAACTATTCAAAGAATCGTTGAGGTGATCGAGAAGGGCATTGTTATCCATAGGATCAGGGAATGAGTGAAGAAGAATGGCTTCATCATAAAGGTTATAAACGTCTGCGAAAATGGTAAATCAGATGAGGGAAGATAATGAGAGAATAAACCAAAGGAAAAAAGAAAAGTCTCATACCATAAAGTTGTTGGTTGGCACTTTGAAGACTAGAAATCTTATTCTTCTGAGTGGAAGAATCGACTTCTAATTGCTTAGTTTTCTCGCGAAGAGTAGCGACTTCGCTTTCGAATTCTTCATTTCTCTTGCGAAGAGCAGCAGCTTCAGCTTCCAATTCTTCATTTTTCTTGCGAAGTTGAAGATTCTTCTTTTCGAGAATACTGCGCCTTTTCTCAAGATCTGAGGCAACAACGAAGTAAGCTCTCCCGGACTATAAAGGAAAGTAAAGAAATCATCAAGATATAACTTAAAATCAAAATTATGAAGAAATAAGGGAACAAAGACATACCAAGACACCAAGCGAATTTAGAAAGCTGGGAGTCACTGATCTGGAGACCCCATGAAGAGAATCATCACCCTCTAGTAAAGGAGCATCACAGATACTCGCGAGAGCTTTGCACGTACTAGAGAGACGATCATCTCCAATTCCTTGCATGGAGTCAGAGAAGATGCTAGACAGTTGCGCCATAGAAGATTCAGTTGGAGAATTCTCCTTTGCGAGAAAAGTATCAATATCATCATTATCTTCATCAGAGCTTTCGCTGGATTGAGGATTTGAGGGAGAAGGGGAATGAATCTTTCGTTTCTTTGAAGGTGGGGCAGTATTCTTCTCCCTGCGAAGAGAACCTTTACCCTTGCTTTTGGTCTTCGCAACCTTAGAACTTTCTTCTTCTTCAGTAACTTCAGCACCAACCTTCGCACACGAATAAAGATAAGAAACAGAGGCAACAATATTGTTAAAAATAATAAAGAAAAGTATTTCTTACTTCATCCATGATCGAACGGAGTCTTTGCTAGGTACTTGCCTTAGCATTTCTTTTGTAGCTCTTTCTCAACTTGATAATCTGAAAATTTCGCAAGATTAATAGGTATAAAAAGGAATGAAGATTATAAACTGAGCAAAATTTAGGAAGCATACCTCTTTTTCTTTTTCAGGCCAGTTAAAAACCCAAGGTTGATAATTGGCGAGATTCGCAGGGAGCACATGTGAACCTGAAATGTAAGGTCCTTTCAAAACCAACGGAAAGACGCACCATTTGTCGTCTTTAGAATGACGAGGAATATTATTCTTGCCAGAATGCCAGTCGATATCCTGCATAAGTATTTTATCGCTGGCGACATTCTCACTTCTCTTCAAGCGATCACCCCAGCGAGTTTTATCATTCTTCATATTTATTACTTCATAGTTTTCGAAGAAGCTTTCCACCGTATATTTTTCGGCGAATATCTCTAAGTTCACAAATTTAGGATCTCTGACTTCTTTTGGGTAAAGAGATCCCTTGCCAGTACCATGGTTGGCGAACTCAAGCATTAAGCGGATACAATCCCCGCTCAGTTGGTAGATAGCTCGCGAGAATTTCGCATGAGCAAGAATTTCATAAAATAGGGGAAGATCAGGGTCATATAGAGGAATGGGAAGGCCAGCGAGAATCTGACCTAGCGAAATTATGATTTCCTGACCATCACAATGATGATCAGCAAATAATTTAGCAGAAAGAATGGATTTAGATTCTTGATTGGGAATGGTGGTTAATACGAAACCCTTCTCTTCGAAATCTTTCTGCACTTTATCCAGAGAAGTTTCATATTTACGACCAACTGGAGGCATTTTCAAAGTATGGGAATGAAGAGAAACTGAAGATCAAAAGAAGTGAAAAGGAAAAGATTTACAGTAGCAGAAACGGAAGTTACGGAGAGATGTTGAAGAAAAGTTGCAAAGAAAACAAGAAGGAAAGTAAAAAAGAAGAAGAGAGGAGTAAGAAAAGTATATATAGAGAGAAGGTTTCTCGAAAAGGCAAACACATTTAATGCGAAGAGTAGACATGAACGGTTGATAAAAAGCTGTTGAAAAAGACGTGTCAAGAAATGGATGGAGGAAGAGATACGTGTAATAAATTCTGCGTAAAAGTACAGAATCATGTCAATACAGAAAAAATATGAAAAAATGAACAGTTGCGGCATTTTGAAAGTACTAATTCTCATGACATTCTCTCCTTCGCAGAGAAGACATGAGAAGAGGCAAGATGTAGGATCAGAATATTGCAACACCAAGACCCTTGCGAAATCCATAAACGACACATTGCGAAGATATCGCAGATGGGTAATATAAATGACGCAACGGATGATGACAGCCTGAACACAAGAAATATGTGAAGACCTAGCGAGATTTAGGAGTGTTGCGAGATTTAACATTTGAATACTTGCGAGAGTGTCGCAAGTTAGATCCGAAAATAAAGGACAACTTAGCTGTCATCCACTATGTAATGTCCTATATAAAGAGCCGAACAAGCTTAAGAAAGAGAGGGATCTTTTTCGAGAGTAGAGAGAAAGTTTAGAGGAGTGAGAAAGTCTAGAGTAGCAATTACATTCTTGATTTCACTTCCTTCTTGTAAAATTTCTAACTCAATTAATAAAGATATTGATTATTGATCTTAAATATGTGTTAGATATTATGAATTCTTGTGAGGTGTGTATTATAGGATTTACTGCAATTACACATCGAATTCCGACGTCGTATGAGGTTCCAACAGCTTCCAGAGCGTACAACATGCAAGCATCAATTCTTAGACGGGATTCATAACTTCCACAGTCGATCGGTGTCCACCAAGTCTTTCCACTAAGTAATTCATCAAGGTACCTCCAACTTGGACCACCTAGGTCTTTACATCAATTTTCTACCTGGGTCCTCTATCCAAGACTTGCCAGAAGAAGAGAAAACGAAAAAGAGAGATTTAACAAAATACTGGGGACTGACGGTCCATTGATCATGACGATCAGTTTCACAGTCCAAGACGCGTGGCACCAGACTCTCTTGTGCTAATCATTCATCATAAAAGGGATGCTACCATGGGACATGAAACCATGGTCATTACATCGAGAGCAACATCAGCTATGGTCCCATGACCAGGGTTTCAGAAGTGATATTTCTACTACTGACAGAAGATGGCACTGCAAGCACCACCATGCTCATGTATCAATCAAGGGTTCCTGATCTCAAATGAATTAATGATATTAAAATCCTTCACCAACTGTTCAAGGCACAAGCGAATGGTCCAAAGACACAACAAGAGTGTTTTACAACAAGCTCGTCTGAGATGATTTTACACTGCCCCGTACAAAGAAGTGAGCTGGGAGAAATTGGTGAAGAATATGGGGATGACTCATATACCATTCTCTTCGTATGGATGTCCTCTACAACATATCCAAAATTTACAACAATTGGAGAAACGAGCGAAGAGTTGTGGCCAAAACATTGGACCACATGCCAGCTAAAATTTTTCTGAAGGTCTCCTGGAAGTTTTCTGTTTCATCGATTTCGACCCCTAAACGTGCTCAAAACTTAAAAATCTTCCTTGATAAAGACTGGAAATTTCCTGGGCATAAGGATACATGGGTTGATCGTAAAATCTGACATCGGATGAAGATTTTACGACGTTTTTGCTAAAAGGTTGAGTTCTGAATTTTCTGGTGACGTATTTCGGTAAAGCTTTTCACTTATTCATGAGAATCTTCATTCATTCATCAACAAATCAGCAATTTTATACTTCTATAAAGAAAATATACGATGGGTACTTACTGGAGTACTCCCTAAAGTGCTCAAAGGACCGGAATTGCCAACATCACCATTGGAAACATCATTGCTTTCACTCGGTTTCGAAATCCGGGGTTTTCTTCTTCACCATCATCCGAAGACGAATCGGAATCATCAGTACTCCCTCATTCCATGGAAATCTCCTCCTGAATACGTCAACAACAATTAGTGGCATTTAATTTAAGGAGTGGCATGAACGATTATACGAATTCTTCTTTGACGCCCGATTCAGAAATTGTTTGTTCAGCAGCAATGAATTGAAGACCGTCAAGGCTCGATGGAGCAAAGTTCTGAAACGAAGTAACAAACATTGGTCTCATGATCCTAATTGCACGGACAAGAAAAATTCATGGTATAAGGAGCGCTAACAACTCACCAAAGAGACAGCCAGGGACTTTACAGTGTTCGATATCATTCTATGATCCTTATTTCTGGATTCTCCACTCCGAAGACTTACTGCTATTTCCGAGTAATCCACATCAATCGAACAAGGACCTATTTGTCGAGATGATCTATTGATGTTATATTCCTTCATCAGAGACTTCTAGTGCATTACTGATACCAAGTAATCAGGAGTACAACTCAGTATGAAGGATCTCTCACCATCACTCAGAGGTCCCAGAAGCACCATTTCTTAAAGCTGCATCTGTAGAGATGTCATCTCTGGAAGTATCATCTACGGAAGTGTCATTATAGGAACCAGTCATTCTTGCAAAGTTGATATGACGTCCATACAACATTCCTACTTCAGTATATCATCCGTAGATGCAAATTTCATCAAAGCAGTGGAATTAAAGCACAACAAAAATAATTAGGATGCTCACATCAGCGTCTACAAAATGGTAACTCTCAACTCTTGTCTATTTACGGTTTTACGAACTTAGTGATAATAACGTAAAATTTCGAAAATCTTGCTCGCTCCTTCGAACCTGCAAAGACGAGAAACACCCATTACTTAAAAGTCCGACACCTGACTTTTCATGAAATTATGAATAATTCACGAAACTCCTGTCACGTGAACAATTCACATAATTTTAACCCTGTGAGCAACTCCACTGGGCGAACACTCATTAGTTTTGTGCATGCACTATCAGATCACAAAATCCATGCAAACAATATTTTACCAAAAATTGTCTACTTCTAGCAATTGCTGAAAATCGAAATTTTATTTCACATAAAGTTTTACTATGTGAACGCTCACTGATTTTTCAAAAATTGGACAGACGTCCATTCTACAATTGTGAAAACTCACATACAGACATTATTTCACCATGAATAATTTTCTGCTCTCAACAGTTGTTCAAAATCAAAACATTGATTTTACAAAAATATATATTTCAACGTGAAACTCACGTAAATTTGAAAATATATGTATATATTTTGCTCCCTCACTCGAGCATCCGAGAGTCTTTCAATTTTGTGAAAATCCGCATATTCATGTATTAAAATTTTGTTTTCATGAAAGCTCATAGACAAAAATTTTATTACTAATGACGACGTCTTAAAAAAAAAAAAAAAAAAAAAAAATCTCTCGTTCGAGCATTCAACTTTGAAACGAGAGTTTATTCCATCTTGTGAAATCTCACATATTTAAAAGATAAAATTTTGATTTTCATGAAGCCTCATAAACAAAATTTTATCTACTGTAACTAAATCATGTCAATTCAAGGATTCATGTATCTCTTTCATATTACGGATTATTGCTCGTTTCTTAAACTAACGAACAAACGTGCATATGTTTTCTAAAACAAATTTTCATGAAACTTACGCATACATGCACACATGGAATTTTATTTTGAACAACTCATGAACAACTAAACTTTAAAAACAAATTTATGGCTTCTTCCCTTTTATATCAATTTTATTTCCAAAACCTAATAAAACATGGATTTCCTTTTTGGGCTCGGGCCCGTAAATCCTAAACTGACCAAAACTAAGCCTCTGGGCGCCCAAATCAGCAACACCTCATCTCTCCGTACTCACGAGATGACACTCTATCACACTATTAGGATCCTTACACAAATATTTGCCCGTACATGACACTATTACAACAAACCGAGGATTCTGAGCATACCTTTGTAGACTGAGTTCAACCACCGATCTCATCGACTGAAAATCACCATTTAATGCATTACTGCGGAACATGAATGTTCCCCACTAAGCAGGGGACTTAATGTTGATGGTGGATTTTCAACAAAGGGCAAAACCGTAAAATCATGAGGCATGTTTCGACGCGACTTTCACGCATGCAACGATTCATATTTTACGAAGCCATGATGAATATGTTTTCGAAAAGCCCCACTAGCTGAGCGAATCGATCCCTAGCATTTCATCATGCCCTCTATGTAGAATAACATAATTGGGCGGTTCTCCGTAGATTGAGAGCTTAACGCCTTCAGGACGTCGGTGACACTCACTGTTCCCTGACTGCAGGAGAGAGACCCCCATCCACATAGAAGAATAGTTGGGCGGCGAACGCCTTCAGGACGTCGGTGACACTCACCGTTCCCTGACTATGTGGAGAGACTGTGCATAGATTCAGGCGGTTCTCCGAAGATTGAGAGCAGTAACGCCTTCAGGTCGTAAACAACACCCGTGACTCCCTGACTATGCACCATTCAGAATGGATGTGACGCTTTAACTGGCTAATACTTTTTCTGTAATAGATTAATTCTGTCGTGACATTCACCACTGAATTCCCAGAATGATCTATTATTGCTCCTATTCCATGGTCGAATCCACGGCCTGATCCCATGGAATGGCAATAACAATTGCTCCTATTCCATGGTCGAATCCACGGCTTGATCCCATGGAATGGCAATAATAATTGTTCTAATTCCATGATCAAATCTACGACTTGATCTCACGGAATGGCAATAAACTACTATATTATCTCATTATTCCAATTTCATGATCGAATTCACTGCTAATCTCATGGAATGGTAATAGATAATTTTATTACTCCGATTCTATGGTCGAATCCACGATCCCATGGAATGGTAATGCCTGCTTTATTATTCCAAGTTCATGGTCGAATCCACAGCTGATCCTATGAATTGATAATAAATGACTACTCATTTTATTGTTCCGTTTCATGAACTATTCTACATTGAATTTCATGAATTAGCAATAAATACCCAACCAACGGGCATCTGGATCATCACTGAGTAAGCCCCACAAAAATGGTGTAAGTGTACTCGACAATGATGCACGACTGAGCACCCGGATGCACAAACGAGCATCCAAAAATATGGACAGATGAGGAATCCTACGCAAAATAGGAGAAAGCAACAAATAATAATAAAATAATAAGAGGCGCCCAGGGGTCGGGCCCACCGGCCGGCCGGTCCCATGCCTCTTCCATTATTTTGCCCTATTTTGTTATTGTCATGAACTCATGAAAAACTCCTTCAATTTAGCAATTTTCCTTGTTTGTGCAAAACTCATGAATTCCCCATAACTTCATGGATTCATGAAATAATATTATAAAATAGGGAAAGATGTGCGGTACCGAGCAACCTAGCCGGCCGGCCATGCCTAAGCCGTGGCAGGTCCCACACCTCACAATCCCTAGCTTTTATAATTCCCTAAACTCATGAAACTCCTCCGTTTCAACAAAAACTCATGGATTCTCCATAACTTCAAAGATTCATGAAAAAATAATAATATAAAATTAGGGAAAGGTGTGCGGGACCGGGCAACATAGCCGGCCGGCCATGCCCTAGCCTTGGTCGGTCCCACACCTTTCAATCCCCAGTATTTTATAATTATTATTTTCCTAAATTCATGAAACTCCTTGGTTTGAGCAAAAATCATGATTTCGTCATAACTTCTCAAATTTTGCTCAAATTATGAAAAACCAAAAGCCAACAGGTCACACGACCGGCTAGCCTCTCACAGCAATTTTAAATGTTAAAATACTCTTATTTTAATATTTACAAAATATTGATCAATTGAGCATACATGACCATTCCAACAAAAATCAAGAATTTCAGTCAAGATGAAACTCTTCTGAAAATTCATAATGTTGCTCGAACGCACATCAGAAAATACTGAAACTCTCACTACGGAGACACGGATACCACGAGAACACGTGCATGCCTTCATGACCGACCAGAGTCATTCCTAGGGCTTGCACAAAGCCGGTCCCACGCGTTTTCATAATTCTGACCTAATTTGCTCAATTGCTCATATTGGGCCCAAACTCTCATCAACCAACCTGGGGATTGCTCAAACGACCAACAACCGGTCCCGTGACTACCAAGAGCCGGTCCCATGCTCTCTTGGTCGATCAACAAAACCTAGACTCATTGTCTAATCAGTCAACAACTGACAAACTAAATACACGTCTGTCATGCAGACTCCACGATTCGTGAGACATCAATCACGTTAAATTGGGGGATAACAACTAGGGTTTTGTTCTGGCGGCCTAAAGCACGTGGATTTCATCCACGACGAGAAATGTGCGTAAGTTGTGTAAACGTTTGAAGGAGTTAGCAAAGTAGTGGGTGCACGATCCATCAAGTCTCCACACGACATGGAACTAACTTTACCACGATCTTCCACTTGCCCACTCTTCCACTCATGAAACCGTCACACTTACAGGGATCAAGGTGTTCACAGCTCTGACAATATAAATAAGTCTCTTAATCCATGATTGAGGACAACGAATGATCACTAGCTATCGGAAATCATCCAGAATTTCTCGAGTAACTACTCTCAAGAATTCATCAATCCATCAGAACTTATTCGAACTCCACAGTTCACCAATTATTGCATAAACCTTCAACGCATCCACAATCCTTGATCATCATTGATCCCACATAATTCTAAGCTTCCCTCCTACAGATCAACCCATCTTCCTCTTTGCGACCGAAGTGACTCTGGAACGGCCATTGACTTGGTTTAGGACGGAGTCCTACAAATTGATCTCTCGAATCTAAGCACTCCCTTTGCAGTGCATATGTGTGAGGTTAAGCAGTTTTCTCGGTCGAGAAGTCTCGACGACACGCTCGACTCTTCACTTTCCTAAAAAACCAGCGAACCGTTTCTCCCCATCTACAAAACCAATATCCAAGTGTCAATCAATTTAATCAACAACCAAAGGTTGGATTCACAATTGATTGAAGTTACGTACAACCTGTGATATTTTAATTATATAAACGAATATAATGCGGAAAAGAAATAACACAGCCACCAGAAATTTTGTTGACGAGGAAACCACAAATACAGAAAACCCCCGGGACCTAGTCCAGATTTGAACACCACACTGTATTAAGCCGCTACAGACACTAGCCTACTCCAAGTTAACTTCGGACTGGAATGTAGTTAAGCCCTAACCAATCTCACATTGATCAAGGTACAGTTGCGTTCCTTACGCCTCTTGAACCACGCCGGATTTTGTGCACTTGATTCCCTTAGATGATCTCACCCACAACTAAGAGTTGCTACGACCCAAAGTTGAAGACTTGATAAACAAATCTATCTCACACAGAAAAGTCTATTGAATAGATAAATCTGTCTCCCACAGATATACCTATGAGTTTTGTTCCGTCTTTTGATAAATCAAGGTGAACATGAACCAATTGATAAACCAGACTCATATTCCCGAAGAACAACCTAGTATTATCAATCACCTCACAATAATCTTAATCGATTAATGAAACAAGATATTGTGGAATCAAAAACGATGAGACGAAGATGTTTGTGACTACTTTTTAATCTTGCCTATCGGAGAATAAATCTCGAGCAAATCTTAAAGAATATAGTACTCAATCAAGATAGAAAACAGCAAGATCAGAACACGCAACTACAGAGAAAATAGTTGGGTCTGGCTTCACAATCCCAATGAAGTCTAGCCTACAGTGTTTCGTGAAAAACCTAAGGTTAAAGGAGAATCGACTCTAGTCGCAACTAGTATCACACAGGAGGTATGGGGATTAGGTATCCCATTTGCTAGAGTTCACCTTTATATATTCTTCAAATCAGGGTTTGCAATTAATGTTACCTTGGTAACAAAGCATTCAATATTCACCGTTAGATGAAAACCTGATTAGATTCAAGCTAATATCTTTCAACCGTTAGATCGAACTTAGCTTGTTATACACAAATGAAATTTACCTACATTTAGATAAAGGTAACCATACTTAAACATGTATACTTAGTTGGTTCAACAATAGTTAATCAATGGTTAGCCATATGAGTACTTTCATATCAACCTTATTCATCTTTATCATAACTAGTTCAAATGACTCAAATGAAACTAGTTAGAGAGTTGTTCAATTGTTTATATTCTCATAGAAGTATACAAGACACAATTGAAGCAAAATCGATTTTGATTTACTCGAATCATTTCATGAACATTATAGCCACGGTTTTCAAAAGATCGCATTCCTTATTATATAAATGTATTAGTTCATGAACAAACCGATTTTAGAACATAACCTACTTAAGTATGCAAACGTGTACGCATACCTAAGTAGCCGAACTAAGTTTGGTTACGCCAGTACGGGTACGCATACCATTTTACACTTCCAAACTCCATCAGAAATTCACGGAACTTGAACTTTCGCCAGTACGTGTACGTGTACGCATACTTAGTTCTCGGACTTCCAACAACCAACCAGTACGCGTACGTGTACGCATACTAGGGTTCCCAGTTTTGGACTTTACACAAATGTGAATACACACTATGTTTATATCCAATCATGGTTACATGTTCTAAACCCTCATTTCAATCATTGAAACATTCTTGGAAGACGACAATAGCTGTCTCACACAAACTATTAGCTTCAAAGCAATTTTCAAGTGATCGAATGATCAATACTATACATTCTGAGTCTACATCAAATGACTGTCTCACACAAATCATGTAAGATGTTACAAGGAGATTTTCACATGATCATATTTTGACTTTCGTCAAGAATAAAAGATGAACTTGGTTAAAGTGAAAGCTTACCAACACATATTTCGAGAAATAGATAAGCGAGATAAACTCAGCTCGAAATACCAAATGTGTATAATTGAAGTTTATATAGCAATACGACTTTTTGTCTCAAATAGGAGATAAAGTAGATAGACTTTTGAGTGATAGATGAGTTCAAGTATCCACATACCTTTTGTTGATGAAGTTCCACAAGTTCCCTTGAGTAGTTATTCGTCTTCATTCGATGAACGCCGTGAAGTCTAAAGCTCAACTACACTTACTATCTTAATCCGAGACATAGCTATAAGTAGACTAGAAATCAAGACTTATAGTTTTGGCAACTAAACTTGACAAACAAGCTTGAGATAGCAACGCTTGCGAGTTCGACCGAGCAGTGCTCTAACATGATTCCTTCATGAAATATGAATCTCCTTGATCTTTGCTTTATTTTGACTGCATCTCTTTTGTTGGCAGGAAGTACGCCATCATGACGGTAGTTGATGCATGGTTCCTGCCAGTCTCCATCATAATTGACAGTTAGAATCTCCAATTGATGTGGTGGCGCTTGACAATTGGAGCAAGATCCTTGCAGTGTTCGAGATTGGATCTCCATATTCGGCCAGTAGTATCCGAGGCGTTGAAGACGTCGGTAAAGAGTCACCACTAGCGTTTGCCCACAGATTTCACTATGAACACGTTTAAGTTGCAGCTGTGCTTATGTATCTCCAAGATATCTCGACAGGGACCCATCTGAGTTTCTATAGTATAATACTCCATGGATCATGAAGAAGTTTTTTAGGGTTTTAAGACTAACCTTTTCTTGAGAAAGTGAACTGTTAAGTTCTTTAATGATCGGAGTTCTCCAATCACTAGTTTCAGTGTCTTTGGGTTGTGAGAGCCACGTCGATGCCACAGTCCGTCTCTTCACCGTTAGAGTCTCTTCTAAACCTTCAAATTACAATTTAAAGGCTAGTGTAGCTAGGCAATGGGCATGCTTGTTGTTATTGCGACCAATATGAACTATGGTTGCGTCATCAAAGTAATTCAAGAGTCTTTGCGCTTCGGCTCTATAAGGGGCTAGGGTTATCTCCTTGAATGAGTATACTCCATTCATTTTATTGACCAGCAACTTCGAGTCGCCTCTCACTTCCAGATATGTTGATCCTGCTTAATTGGCTAATGACAGCCATATGAGGAAAGCTTCATATTCCGCCGAATTATTGGTGCACTGAAAGTCCAACTTGAATGAGTGTGAAAAGACCTCACCAGTCGGAGATACCAGAACTACACCAGCTCCTCCAGTGTTACTACTAGGGGTGGTAGAATCGTCGAAATACAATAGCCACGCTTCTTCTTTGACAAAAGAGATTTCCGGAAACTCTATAGGAATATCCTCATGCAACACATTAGTCTCCTCTCCTAGGAATGCTGCTAGCTAGTCTACTACTTCTTGTCTCTTAATGGCTCTCGGAGGAGTGCATGTTATGTCGAGCTCTGACATTTGGAGTAACCATTTATCTGGCCTACCTATCAAGGCCGATTTTGAGAGCATGAATTTGACAGGATCAGCTTTGGCTACGAGCACCACTTTATTTGACAACATGTAGTGTCTGAATTTCTGAATGGCGTGGACTAAAGCTAGGCATGCTCTTTTTGCCTTGGGATATCTGAGTTCAGCATCTCTCAGGGTACGACTGAAGTAATATATGGGGTATTCAGTTCCTTCATCATCTTCTTGATCAAGAAGGGTTCCGACGGTAGCATCGCTGGAAGCAGTATAGAGAAACAACGGTCTTCCTTGTATAGGAGACTTCATAGCGGCGGGTGATGATAATATTTTTAGAATCTTCCGAAAGGTTTCTTGGTGCATCGTGGTCCAAGTGAAGCTTGCTCCCTTTTTCAACAAGTGGGTGAACGAAGCAATAAGCTGAGCCAGACCGGGTATAAAATGCTGAATGTAGTTTATCTTACCCATAAAGCTCTGAAGTTCCTTCACTATTTGTGGCGGCGGCATGGTGAGGATAGCCTGGGTCTTGGCTGGATCAACCTTGATTCCTTCAGCAGTTACTTGAAATCCCAGAAATTTGCCCGAAGAAACTCCAAAAGCACATTTCAAGGGGTTCATTTCCAGCTTGTATTCACGGCACCTTTCAAACACTTGTCGCAAAATGTCCGTGTGGGCTGCTCGAGTTTTTGATTTGACTACTATGTCATCTATATAGTCTTCAACTTGTTTATGCAGTCATGGGATGTTGATAGGTAGCACTAATATTTTTCAAACCGAAAGGCTTTACAGTATAATAAAAGTTTCCGAGAGGAGTTTGAAATGTTGTCTTACTTGCATCATGATCGTACATTTTTATCTGGTTGTAACCGATGTATCCATCTATGAAGGAGAACATGCCGTGTCTACTGGTATCATCCACTAGAATGTCGATTTTGGGAAGAGGAAAGTCATCTTTAGGGCAGCACTTGTTCAGATTTCTGAAGTCGACGCAGCATCTGATTTGACCGTTCTTCTTCTTTACATGAACCACATTAGCTAACCAGTTAGGATGTTGAATAGGCTTGATGAAACCGGCCACTAGTGGCTTTTGAATCTCATCTTTGATTTGTTCCTCAACATCGTGCCTGAATTGTCTCGGAGATTGTTTGACTGGCTTGGACCCGGGTATTATATGCAGATGATGAGTGGCCAACTTTTTATCTAATCCGGGCATTTCCTCGTAAGTCTATGTGAATATACCTGGTACTCCTTGAGAAGATTTATAAGCTTTGTACGTTCCTCCGTGCTCAAAGATGAACTGATGGAGACAGGTCTTAAAGCTTCTTCAGTCCCGATATTGACAGTTTCAAGCTCGTCTGTAGTGGAGTCAGTACCGTCTTGCAATTGTCGTGGAGCATCTGGTACCTCTTCTTCTTGTAACTTGTCATTGTGATTGTATTCTCCTGGGCGGAGAGACCATGTAGTGGTCTCCCCTGTTAATTTCTAACAGCAGCGCCGATATACAGTCTTTCCTTCGGCATCACGATTTGCTATAAAAGTTTGTTCCCTCTTAGTATGGGGGTGGAACGAGTTTTTACCTGATGAAGGAGATTTGACGTGCTCTGTCAGCAGAGGCATCTTGCCGGGTTTAGTCCCCAGTAATGACAACATGTCTTCCTCCTCGATCGACGTCCAGGTAGGGAACGGTGTGCAATAAACCTTGTTTGATGAGTCCTGCGGATTTTCCTTTGGTTCAAAAAGTTTAATGCCGCAAATCGGAGCATAAGGAGGTAGAGATGCGGGTATGCGTATGAATTCTTCATTCAACATAGTCTTCAGGCACTGGTGATATGTCGAGGGGATGATCCTATTATCATGAAGCCATGGTCTCCCCAATATCATATGGTAGTTCGGATCTTTCTCTATCACCTAGAATTTCACCTTCGACTGGATGGGCCCTACTAAAAGGTTCAAATAGATGTAACCATACGTGCTGGTTTGGTTTCCTTCAAAATCCGTCATCACAGTAGGCTGCCGCACAATCTTATTTTGCCGAACCCTGGTTGTTTTGAGGGTTTTAAAAGATATAACATTTGAAGATGCTCCCGTGTCGATGAGAGATCTTTTGAATTATGAACCTTTAATGCATGCAGTAACATGTAGGGATCTGTTATGACCCTTTTCAGCCATCATGTCATCTTCGGTGAAAGTAATATTGTTTATAGACATCTCTGACGCTTTCGAGGCTTTTGGAGACGAAAGAGTCAAGCGTGTGCCTAAAGCTATTTGATTGATTGTCGCAAATGTTTCCGCCCGTTGATCCTAAGAGAGGTGTACAAGATCACATAAATTCTACACCAGGGAAGCTGCTTCCTGGTCCACAGGCCTCTTGTTGGTAGTAAAGCTTCCAATTTGTGAATGAGGGGAATCGTCAGTTGAAGTATTCGCTCTTTGCACGGGAGACCTTGGGTGTCTGAAAACACCGCGATGCCCTAAGTCATCCAACAACTTCTGAAAGATGGTAAACACGCCATTCAATGTACTTTCCAAGTATGCCAACTTTCCAAGTATGCCAACTTTCCTGCCAGTTGTTCATGTGTTCTCATCAATTCTTCCATAGTAATTTGGATTCGCGTGGTCCTGACTTCTCTTGCTGAACCGTTGGAAAGAATATGAGCAACATCTTTGTTAGTGTTATTTGTATCACTGATAACAGGAGAGACAGGGCTGTCGACATGATTAAAGTTGGTAACCGTTGAGTCTTGATTAAGACCAACCATTGTGAAGTTAGAGAGATTGAGAATGAAAAATGAGAAAACTGAAATGAAAATTGAGAAATTAATTTTGCAACCGAGAGATTAACCTCCCACTGTGGTCGCCAATTTGTAGTAGGATAAAAATTGATTCTGCTGAAAATGGTAAATTAGGCGTGTCGACGAGAAACAAATTTAAACCCTAAACAAATGTATATCACAGGAATACTTTTAGATTTGAGAGATAAATCTGTACAATCCTGTCATAAACTAAGAAATGGTCGTTCCAGTCTTGTTTTGGTCACAAAATGAAGAATAAGGGTTGATCTTAGGGAGGGAAGCAGAGAAGGTGTTGAGATCAGAATGATGAACTCTGTAAAGTGTAGTTTTTATGACTTGTATCCATATGTAGGAATTTACTTGCAAAGTGTAAGCTGCGAATTATGGGTGATTTCTAAATATTTTTGTTGATAACCAATGTTCCTGGTTGAAATAGATTGAAAATCTATTTATACAAGTCATAGTCGAACACAATGATCTCATAGGAAGTGAAAATAGTTGGGTAATGGAGAAGTGGAGAAGTGGGGATCGTGTAAAGTAGTGAAAACCGTGTCCATACTATAAAGGGAAGACTGGTCAATTTTACACCCACTACTTCTCTATTTCCACTAACTATCGACCTTTCCTGACACTTTCTCATAATGGACGTGTTGCACGGCGCACGCTGTAAACCGCCAGACCAATACCCTGATGAACATCCCCCAGTTTATGACATGTTTGATGTCTCGAGCATTTTTGTAGAAAATATTGAGCAATTTACATAGGAATGGAACAAATCCTACATGGTAGTTGCTGAGTGGGTGTTGCTAGCAAGACCTAAGTATTTCGACTAATTACGCGCAAGCTAGCCGGCAGGTAGTCATATCTGACAAGTCAAGTCGTGTGACTTGCCACAAAAAATAGCATGCAATGCTTTTAGGTTAAATAATTAAATTATTTGTGAAATCGATAGTTATAAAATATCATTTGTAATCGATGCTTGTGAAGTATCGCTTTTAAGCAAGCAACTCAAAATAATCGATGCATATGAAGCATCGTTGTATAGAGCCTGTTTTGGTTTGTCGCGGAATTTACGGTCTTAAAAGAGGCGCGACCGGCCATCTTTGAGCAGCTGCCAGAAGATATCTGTGTAGGTTAGAGATAAGGTGGTCGATCCTCATAGGATAAGGATGGTCGGCAGCCATTATGACATCTCATTGGTCGGCCCAAATTAAATCTAAACCGGTCAAATCAGCTAACCAAGTTGGATGGTTGAGATGATTTGCGGCAGTTATTGATTATCGCTAAATTTATACAAGACTCTTATAAGTAGCGCGACTAACCTACTTCGAGCAGCTGCCAGGAGCTATTTAAGTGAGTTGAGGATGAGTCGATCGGTCCTCATAGGAGGGGGCGGCCGGTAATCACGATGGCACTTTATTGGTTTCCCAAAATCGGATCTAGGCCGGTCGATTTGGCCGGCCAAGTTGGATGGCTGAGATCATTTTGCGAAAGCCGTGTATTGCCGCTAAGCCGCGTGACCAACCTACTTTGGAAAAACGGTTCAAAGCGCTACTTGCAGGCTAGGAGCAACACGATTGGTCGAGGCCAAATGCGGGTCACCGGTGACCATATCGGCACTCTATTGGTCGCCCAAACTTGAATCTTAGCCGATCAATTTGGCTGGCTAAGTTGAACGGTCGTGATTAATTTAAGATCGCTATGGGCGGTTATTAACCTAATTAAGACCCTTTTCAAGCCGCTCAACTAGCTTACTTTGGCTAGCATTTGCGGATGTTACCTGGGTGCTAGGAGTGTTCTGATTGGATGGAATAACATAGGGCCCATTGGTGAATATCATGGAGTTCGTTTGGCCGCACTTGCAAGATCTAGAGCTTGGTAATGGAGCTTTCCAAGTCATGTGGTCATGATTAGTTTGCGTCTGATCTGGACGACCAAGATCTATTTTCTTAAGAAATTAAGAACGTCGACCAGCCAACTTCCACCTTTAATTTAAAGTGCAGTCTGCGACTTTGGAGCAATTTGATTGGACGATGGGAAAAGGGGGGCCGACCGACAGCAGTATGGGGCATGGGAGATCGGTGATGGGTGGCGCCAGCTAGAGCAAACAGACTGGCTAAGTGGCGCGGTCGCGCCCCTTTTGCTGCTGCCTTTATTTGCCGCAGTTTCCTTTATTTCTTATTTTCCAACTTTTGGTAGGATTCTGCTCCTACTAGTTCCATGATGGATCAATTTCCAAGTTTGCCTAGGTTTAGTCTCGACCAATAGGGATCGAGATACTGTAAAGGCTCAGTTTAGGTGATAAGTGCTTAATGTACATGTTTATAGTGTCAATTCCGTACTGGTTTTAGTTATATTTCTTGCATATTACCTTGTATTATGATTGTTTTCTAGTTTATGTGTTTTATTAGATGAATCATCCAAAAGAAGTGGAAATAGCTACAAAAGTGAAGTCATAAATGAAGAAGGGCAAAAGACCCAGTGGAACTCGTTCAAATGGAGGATTTCTAGTCATCATTTCGTAGATGACGAAAAGGCAAAAGCCAGTGGCGAAAGAACGAAGTCATTCTGAGTTCGTATGAAGAAGTTAGGAGCAAAACAAAGAACTTGGAAGACTAAAAGGGCAAAAATGGTCATTTCAAAGGGCAGTGCTATTGGCACCCCACCGTACGTTAAGGGGGAGTAGTTCTGTTAAGGGGTGAATGTTTCAAAGGAACTGCTAAAGGCAGTCAAGTCATTTACTGAGGGGAAGCCATAATTCATACAATACTAAAGACACCCCTATTTTTGTTAGGAGCTACCACCTTATTCCTCATGTCAGTCGTCTTCCTTCTCTCTCCGGTTCACAGCATTTATCTAGTGGGGTTTTATGACACAATTAAGCATAGATGATGGGCAACTTCGAAGTTATATAAAAGACGGATGAATCTTAACAGAGAATGATGACGTTGATGATGGCTTGCTGCCATTGATTGATGGGATACTCGATTTAATGGATGAAGATGAGTTTGTTGTGAATGCTGGAAACGAAGGTGGTTAATGGAAGAAGGATGTTGCTGTGATAATGATCACTCAAGTTAGAACGAGTTGTTGTTAGAATAGGTTTGAGTTCGAGTCAAAGACGAAAATGGTTGTCGCTGGGGTTTATCATGATGAAGAGGAGTCTGTAATGGACTCCAGTTTGTAGAAGGAGGATAGGCTGTGGCCATTATCAGCAGTAGATGATGTAATGGAGGTGGATGTGGATGTGATGGTACTCGGTAATGGTGGTTGTTTGTTTATCAGAGATGAATGAGGAGTTGCTGCCATTGGCAGTGATTAGAAGGCTGAGAAGAGCTTGAAGATAATGCTGTGAATAGATGGGAGTTGAGCTCGAGTAGGTTTGGAACTGGACAGAGCTTGAAGACGTTAGAAACTGAAGATGATCGTGACGAACGTATGGCCATGGTGGTTAACGAGATGGAGAATATAGAGCAGTGGCAAAGAAGATTGTTGCTGCCACTAATGGATTTTGTTGTTTTCGGTGATTGCAGCTGATGAAGGGTGTTGCTGGGTTGATGATTGGTGACGGTGATGAGAGGTTGCTGTTGAGAAAACGACAGCTGCCATTTGCTGATAGAGAGTTGGCTACAGAGAGTTGGCTACGGAGAATGAATGACGCAGAGATGATGGAGAAGATAAGGAGCGTTAGTTGATACTCAAGAATGGAGTTAGTGTTAGTGGAGATGGTAGTGATAATCATGATAGTCAGGGACGAGTCGGAGCTTCGACTGTTGTTTTTGTGAAAAAGATGTGGGACCGAGTAGAAGGCAAAACAGAGGAGTTATTCTCTCGACCATCAGTGTGTTTGGAAGAGTTTGAGGAGAACAGGGAACTAGTTTCCTTATTCAGATAAGAGTTGTAGAGATATGCCAACAATATTTCTAAGATCAGAATGGAATGATTCTTACGCGGAATGGAAAAGATTTCCGAGCAGTGAATAGATTTGACGCATATGAGAAGACAAGAGTTTGCTGCAACATGGAGCATTAAAGCGAGATGTACCATCGGCTCTAGAAGACACAATGTATCACATGGGGTCCGCTGATGTCACTAGCCAATTACAAGACGCGTTTTCTGTATTAAGCTACTCCATGTCATACCGGATCAACATCACTTAGTTTCTCACGCAAGGGATTCTTCTTAGCTGACTTCCAATATTTATCAAGTGCGACTTTTAGGGATCATACACGACTACTGATGCCTATATAAAGTCCGACTAGCCGAGCCGAGAAAATACAACTTTTGGGAGAGAAAAACAGAGAAAAGAAAGAAAGAGGAGTTTTGTTCATATCTAGGGTTTACCCCTTTAGGGGGAAACCAAGTTTTCTTCTTTTAATTCTTCTTCGATATATTTTTCATGGGTTTTAGTAAATCCATGTGTAGCTAAATTTTACTGATTAAGGATGATTTCAAAGTCCTGATTTATGAAACTTTAATTCTTTTTACAAGTTTATTTTGAGTTTAATTCTCTTGTCGATTGTCTCTATTAATTTTAGTGTTTAAGATTACTATTGGGTTATTCAATTGGTCATTTGAATTAACCTGATAGTAATTCTTCTACTAGTATTGGGGTTGGTGATACGTGTAATTGTCATTCAATTCTTTACACGGGTAGTAAATCGCAAAAGCTGACAGAGGGATTCTGTTAAGCAATTGTGTATAGAGATGACACTAGTAAGCAGACCGAGCTTATGCGTCTGATGCTAGGATCAACCTAATTCACAAAGCGTAATGCATTCGATGGGTTACACCTTGAGAGCTTATTCATGGTGGCTCAGATGGATAGAATCTGGTAGTCGAGCGCTTCCGTATCCAGTGACAACAGGAATTCCGGGGATAACAAAGCTTATTGCTATTCTACGGTTGGTGACAATAAAAATTCTACAAGAAATAAACAAGTACTTTTATTAAGTTTCTGTTCAGTGGCAGCGAATGATTCCTTGATCATCTTTCCTTTATTTGTTATTATTTTTATTTTACTTTAATCAAACAATTCCCCCCTTTGTGTTTTCCATTTTACTTTATTTTTGCTCATTCAAATAACATATCAATTACACAACTCTCTGTGGGAACGATCTCTTACTACCGCTATATTACTAGTTAATTAGTGGGAAATATCTTAATTAATTTGTTGCACTTACGACACGCATCATTAGGGCCAAGACCTAATTTTTGTAAATTGATAAAATTAGGTCATAAAAATTGAATTTTGTGAGCTGACACAAAATGAATCAATTTTGGTGAATTTTTTCCGTTGATACAAAATAACTAATTTTTTTTTATCTCGGAGAGCAGTGCAGCTTGCACGCCTCTGATTGAGTATCTTCATGCACATCTTAATGCTGACACTTCGGGAAATTCATGCTACTCAGCTGAGAGTGAACATTAATTGTCATATCAGGTCAATATTAAGAGTTCAGCTTGGAACATAACATAGGCTAAATACTCGGTAAGCCATGCATTAGTGAATAATGTGGGAGCTTGAATAAATTCATATAATATTTGGGATTGTTGCTACATGCACCAATATTATTCTAATAACTTTCGTAAATATTGAATTACATAGTTCATATGCAATCAGAGAGGTATGGACGCTCATCAGTTTCTTGACAGCTCTACTTCTTTTGCAGAAAGCAAGCATACAAATTTGGAATTTTACGATTTTAGCCCTGAACTAAAAACCACCATCAACAGAAGCGTAACTAAACCGTGTACAAAGACAATGTTCATGAATGGTTAGCCGAAACTAGCCAACTGAACTATAAGCTTGAGCATTTTCATAAACCACTTAAGACTTTAATCTTGAGTCAAAATTATGCGTTCAAATAAGTCTATAGTGTTTTTAGAGATTGTTCAAATGCTAATTGTCACACAAAAATAATTTTATGTGCATCTGAAATTAATCGACAGGGCAAGTACATATACTTAAACCTTGTTCGTGAACATATTTGTCATGGTACGTATACCGGGTATGTGTACCCTTAAGACAAATTAGAGTTCCGGAACATACATAACTTTTCTGGTATGTGTACCGGGTATGGATACCACACCGGTTCCAAAACTGCTAGATCTTTTTCAGTACGCATACTGGTTTTCATACCGTTCCGGGTTCACGAGTTCACAGACTTTTTTAGGTATGCGTACAAAAAAGTTGTTGTCGACATATAGCTACTCCGGTACGTATACTAGGTACATGTACTACGATTCCGGACATATAATAGTTCTCCCAGTTTGTAAGACTGGTATGTATACTTTCTTGTATTCGAAAATAATAGTAATTCTATATTTCTCTATAAATCAATTCGAAACATTCCCAAATAACATCAATGACACATATCACTGTTCCAAGCTATTTTCGAATGATACTCTTGAATCACTATTTAGATTACGAACAATAAATTGTCCTTAACCGAAATTCATCAAGTATGAACAAATGTTCATTAAGCTTAGTCATATATTTCGAGAAGTTCTTTACCTTGGTAATTAGTTCTCAAAATTCTTGATATGCTTACGATAGTCTAATTAGTTATGCGATATCGTCTCATAGATAGAAAGATGAATATAACTTGAGATATAGGTGGTTCAGTCTTCACTTACCTTTTGTTGAAGAAGTTCTCCAAAGGCTTCGGTTAATCTTCTCCTTCAAACTGTAGAACGCAATGATGACTGCCGTGATGTTCGTTTCTCAACTACATGTTTTATCCTAATCCGAGACTTAACTAATTGTATACTAGAAATCAAGATATAGTTTTGACAACTAAATTTGACAATAAGCTTGAGATAACAACACTTGTGAGTTCCACCGAGCAATGATCTAACAAGTTTAGCAATCAAAATCGAAAGAAAAATACAATAGGAATGAACTATAATGGTCTTCACTTTGTTAAACTTTACCACTTTGACCAATAAAAAACAAGTTTATCAAACTTCGCTGACTATACTAACATAAATTACGAAAATACTAAACCTATGTTACTAAATTTCAAAAATAAATGGGGTTCTCCGACCCCACTTGTATCCACCTCCCTCCGTCTCTGTCTATCTTAACCTTCACTAACTCTCTGCTTGAGAAACTGTAGCGTTCTTCCAAATTTCTTTTAATAGTTTGTTTCACACCAAGTAACATATGTGATGTTGATATAATTTTTCATACAACTTTTCCCAAAGACAAAATAGACCATTCCAACTTTCCAAGAGCTTACTGAACTGAAAATTCCCATGCCCACCTATGCTTCTCACTAGGTCCAGATATAATTTAAATGTGTAGAATCTTCATAATAACGACACAAACTACATCTATCGAAACGTAGTAATATCATTGGTAAGAATAGACAAACCTGAAAGAATAAAAAGGATTACTTGATCTATTTACCTATGATAATCAAGGTTTAAGAAAGAATTAGAATTTTAAGCTAAATTGATTTCATTCGTACTGGATTATGATAGGGGAAGATGAACACGAAAGAGAGAACACTGGAAGATGTGACGAAAGAGAAAAAATATCACAAAAAAGAAGAAAAAAAATTATCTGAGTTGTAATCAGGTTACTGGTGCAAAACAAATATCCATCAAATAATAAGAATTATCTTCAAAATCTAGATCGTAAATACATTGTTATCCAACGGTCAGGAGACTTTGTCAAACCATTTCAAATGAGGGGGCTGTCAACGGATCCCCCGTTAGAAATATTTTAAAGTGGAGGACCAAGCGAATGTCTAGTTAAGACGTTTTCTTAGACATTTTCAGAGGAAAATTTCCAAATTTATACATACATTTAAAATTTAGTATATTATCTTATAGCAATAACTCAAAACAATTGTTATTTTTGGTATTTTTCATAGGTGCCACTCTTATTTTAAAAAATAAATTAATACATCCACCTCAAAACAATCTTCCAGAAATTTCTCATCTCTCAAGAACAATGAAACGACTAAAAATCTATCTGAAAAAGTGTTGTATTTCTACTCGTGGAACTACTAAGAATGTCACTTTATAAATTCCAAATGGAAAAAAAAAATCTTTGGATGATTCTTTGTATTTAATAGGAAAGTTTTCAAGGAAACAGATGATCCTCGCAATTTTCGCAGCATTCCTGTTCGCGAAATGATCTATGCAATAACTAATGCTTGAAAACCAAAGGGAACTCTGGGGATCGTTATACTCAAATTCGTAATGTTTATATTTTGAAATTCTCTTTGAAAAAAGATATTGATAAGTCTCTTTCTATAATCCCTAATTCTATTAAGGGTCATCTCTTTGCTTTCGAAAATGGTAACCTTCAATCAGAGTGGAAACAATTGACTTCTCCTTCCAAGAGTTTTTCATTAATATTGTTATTGAAAAAGATATGCATGATGATGGTTTTACATGGTTGATTGCCTCTCAAGATGGAGAAATTTTAAAGACGTACAAGCCTGATCATTATGAGTGTATTGGTAAGGTCTTAGTGGATGTTAGAGTGCAACTAACAAAGAAATTTCAGTTTACTATGGATGGTGGCTATCGTTATAAGTTCATGATTTTCTATGTTAATCTATCTTCCGCCACATGCAAGAGATGTTCTATGATTGATCATTGTAGAAGAATTTCCTTGCTTTATCCATGAAAGCAGCCAACAATGTCCCTCGAATTACTTGGGAAAATGGCATTAGTGAGGATAATAGATGTTTCAAAGGATAACTTAAATAAAAATATTGATGCTGAATTCCATGGTGTAGAAGTATTCATACTCATATGGTTAGTAATACAAATGAGCCAAGCCAAACTATTGTTGCAGATGAAGCTTTATGTGTTGGAGCATAGCTCGGTTGAACTCACCAAGCGTTGGTATGTCAAGTTTGGTTGTCATATTTTAGTATCAAAACTCATCTAGAGTCGCTTGATTAAATGATAGAGTCAACTTCGTTTAGGCTATACTAGAAAGTATAGGAATGTTGAGACATACAAGTATTACTCTGAAGACTTGAAGAATGTGAAGAAGTAATGAACTACAACGACGACATCAACCTACCTTTTGAGGTTAGTAATATTGACTTGAAATTTTTCATTCCTAACGTATCTTTCAAGTCGTGCTATATTGAAAACATAACATGTGAAACTGTATATACTTTACATATTGTATATAATACTCTAGTGGACATACATGATCATAATAGTATTGTCATAGTATTAAGGAATCATACTACAAAGTATAACGCTTATCTTTTGAATTTCGTAGATATGACATCGACATAATCTTTTGATGATTATGTGTATGGGTTAATGGTGAAGATTTCATCTTGAGAAATAATGTTTTAAATTTGTTTAAAGGAAGTACATTCATGAACTTGTTTCATGAATAGAAAGCGAAATCAATAGGTTATTAGTCCGCCTATTCATTGCATATTCTTTGATGACCAATATGTGTGAGTTGGTAGAACCGATCTTAACTCAGGGTATGTATCTTGGTATAACCGATCACAATACCTAGACTTATGATTTGGTATGACCGGTCCTACTAATTGGTGTAATCGATCCTAAGTAATCACCATGAGATGGTATTGATCCTTGTAATTGGTGTAACCGATTCTGGTAATTGGTGTGACCGATCATAAGTATTGTGTGACCGATCCTTGTAATTGTTGTAACCGATCCTAGTGACTGGAATGACCGATCAAAAGTAAATACCATGTGTAGATGGAACCGATCCTTGTAATTGGTGTGACCGATCCTAGTGACTGATGTGGCCGATCACAAGTAGGTACCATGTTTAGGTAGAACCGGTCTGAACCCATGTATGTGAAAGGACCGATCACAACTAACCATTGTGACTTGGTATGACCAATCACATAGTAGTCTTGGAATACTGTTAAACCAATTCTAAACTTGTTTGGAAGTGTGGTTGAACCGATTTCAAGAAGCAAATCCATATAAATACGAAATAAGGATTTGCATTGAAAAGATGTCAACATACTTTGAACACGAGCAGTAACTCATATCATTTATTGTTTAAAGATATTCCTTTGTACTCAAGGTGATCCTGTGCCGAAATAAATTAAGAATCTTTTAATTAAGGTTTTTGGTTTTAAATGATTTAGTGACCAGCAATTAATGCATAGCTCTAGAGAATAAAAATTAGTAATGTGCAATTACTAATTGGAGATTTTCTATGAGAGATTTCGGAAATATTGGACAAGCATTTATTGGAATTAGGAAAACCGAATTTGGGCATTCATTGCATATCTTGAGTATATTTTCGGTTTTGGAAATTCCTTGGTGTCCAAACATCCCTGGTCTATAAATACCTAAGTTTGCATTTCTAGCAAACTATCCTAAGAGCCAGGAAAACTTCATTTCTTGTTTTTTCTGGTGGAGCCGTCTATTCGAAGAGGAAAGTATCCTAATTAGGTTAAATCTCTTATGACCGCTTGTTTAAAGACTTCTGTGGGATCAAGAATCTCCATGATTACCGTTGGTGGGAAACTAGATAATTGCAGTGTTATTAGTTTTCGATTTGACTGACTAACGGTTGTTGAAACTTTGATTGCACCTAGTTTGTTTATTCTCGAGAATCTTCTCTTCTGATATAAGATTCACTCAGACTAGATCAAAGTATCGACGAGATCTTTAGAACTGTTGTTAGATCTAAAGACATCTTGTGATAATCCATTGTTAACAGACTCCGTTTTGTGTGTGACTGATCACAAGAGATGGTGTTGTGCATGTATTTGAAGGCAATAGAAGATTTGAAGACGAAGAAGAATTCTTATTAGTTTTCGTATCTTGTGGATTAAGTGCACAAACCTTGATCGGCTGGGATCCAACTAGAATCGGTTTATCTTTTATAGATCTAATTGATTAGTTGCATGAGATCGACATTCTCTATATTTCTCTTCGAGATCTATATTGAGTGAGTGTGAATCTATACTTGACTATTTCGGTAGTTATAACTTAGATTGATCTAACCAGACAAAGGAGTTTATTCGATTAAACTTAAGACCCTTTGTCAACGACTCATTAATATCTTCTAGCAAGATTGATTAGAGTGCTTACCAAACAAATTCTTCCTTTGTTGTTTGGAATACGATCTAAATGACTTGTTATTCACGTGCGTGACTCTAGAAGTCGAAGGCGCAGGGATACTGAGGGAACTAAGTAGCTAGGGGTAGTCTGCTTGGTCTCAACTATACGAAGTTGGTATTAGATTTTGTATAGCGGCTTAATTCTGAGAGTATTCAAAACTGGACTAGGTCCCGGGGGTGTTTTGCACTTGCGGTTTCCTCATTAACAAAATCTTGCTATTTCTTTTATTTTGTTTTTCGCATTATAATTGTTAATTATAATTAAGTAAAATATACAAGTACGTTAACTCTGTAATACTTGATAATGATCCTATAGAGTTTCGGTTATTACCGAACCTATTATCAAGTACGCACTTTGTTATCGTATCATCTCGTTCTTGTTACCATAGTTAATCACACAAGTGATCTAGTTGTTGTATTGTCTCGATCTCGTATCCATAGACGATCACACGAAGTGTGAACCGAATTGTCGTATCGTCTCGACTCTGTCCATACACGATCATATTAGGAAGAGGTCTTATAGGTTGATAAATAAAAGATTGTGGTGTATGTGGGTACCCTCGTCTTTTCATTATCTAGTGCTGAATTTTCTCAAAATGATGGTACTATTGGCAAAAAAAAAAAAAAAAACGGGGTGACAATGTTCAAGAGTTCAATAGAATTGAGAAAAAAGCAAGGAGCGAAGATTATGATATTCTTGGTCTGGGGCCTTTATCTTTTTCGATGGGTGCCTCAACTGTTGATAAGTTCAAATTGGGTACAGGCCCAAGTAAAACCACTAAAGCTAATTCTTGGGTTGGGCCTAATAAACGTTGGTCTAAGGTCTTATAAAAGTTAACCAAAGGTCCAAAGGTAATAAGCGATCTAAACATTGAATCAGGAATTCTGAATTCATAGCACAAATTGAAACTCAATAAGGAGATGTTCTTGGTGGATTAGCAGAGGCAATGACTGAACGTTTATTGGTGGATGAAGATAACTTGAAGATCGATGACGGGTTTGCTCTGGTTTTCGCCGCTGAAATCACGGACACTGGAATGCCTAATTCTACTAGGGGTTCTCAGGTAACATTTCAAACCCGTATTTTGTTGTTTATCATTCAATTTATGTATTTTAAGCAACACGCTTCCCTCTAACCTAGTTTCCTGTCATTCATATTCATAATTTTACTCCTTTGATTTATATGATGAAAATCCTTTCGTGGAACCTTCAAGGAAGTGGAAAAAATCTTACTCAAAACCATTTAAAACTTCTTTGTGATACACTAAATCCTGATTTAATCTTTTTTATCGGAAACCAAAACAAATCCGGATAAGATGAAATTGATGTGCAGGAACTTAAAATTTTCATGACCTATTTGCCATCCCTTCTATTGGTAGGTCTGGGGGTATTATGATTGCTTGGTCTAATAATGTGAAAATTGAAGTTATTACATATTTTTGTAACATGGTGCATGCTCAATTGAAGTTTAGCGATGGGAATGAATGTGTGGCTACTTTTTTATATGGGGATACTAATGATGGTGGAAAAATTGATCAATGGGACTTCATTATTAACAAATTTAGAAATATTACTGATCCTTGGTTCTTAATAGGTGACATGAATTTCATTTTGTATCCTAGTGAGAAATGTGGAGGATATGATGATATTTCTGGTGCTATAAAATTCATTCAAGGTCCCACACAGAAATTAGGACTAGCTAATCCTTAAACTAGGAGTAACAATAGAACTGGTGAAGCTAATGTTAGGCAGAGAATTGGTAGAGTTTTAGCTAACCCAGTTTGGCTTGTGCATTATCCTGTTTCTAAGGTCTTTCATCTAAGTAGAGTTGGTTCTGACCATTCTACACTTCCCCTTGACTCTTGTCCTGAAAAAATTAAAGGTGAGAGACCATATAGGTATCTTAGATGTTGGTCTGAACATTCAACCTATAATGATGTTAATGAATAAACCTTATAGTATCCGTGACAATTTGTGTGAATGGAATAGATCTGTTTTTGGGAACATATTTAAAAACATAAAAGAAACTACCAGAAAGATTGAGATGGAGAATAAAAATTCACTGATTACACTGTTACCACTAGGATTAATACTTTAAAAATTGAGCTCGAAGATTGGTATAGAATTAGAAATATATATTGGCAACAAATGTCAAGGGACAAGTGGATGCTGGATTATGATAAGAATACCAAATTCTTTCATGCCTTAGACTCTAATAGAAGAAGAAATAACTCTATTAATACCCTTAGGTATCCATAGGGATTATGGATTACTAAAAAATGCCAATAACATAATTTGCTCGAGATTCATTTTTCTGATATGAATTCTTTTAGTCATCATGTTTTCATGATTTAATTCCTGCATGTACTTTAGATAGTGACAATGATGCTCTTCCGACTCTTCCATCTTTGGAAGAGAATGTAAAACCTTAGCCAACATGAATCCTTGGGGGTGACCCGGACCCGATGGTTTCCCCACAGGTTTCTTAAGGCAACACTGGGATTTGCTTGTCTCGGATGTGGTTAAATTAGTCAAAGATTTTATTACAAGTAGAAAATTTCCTGTTGGAATAAATCATACTTTTTTTCCTTAATCTCTAAGGTCCCTAAACCAACTTGTCCGGCTTAATTTAGACCTATTAGTCTAAGTAATGTTGTTTACAAGATTATTTCAAAACATTTAACTAGTAGACTAAAACCACATCTTAATAGGCTGATTAACCCTAATCAATCTGCTTTTATTCAGAAAAGGAAAATAACGGATAATATTATTGTTGCTCATGAAATATTGCATTCCATGAAAACCAGATTTAGAAAGAAGGGATTTTTTGCATTAAAACTTGATTTATTAAAAGCATATGATAGACTTGAATGGAATTTTGTAATCTTTATGCTAAAATGTTTTGGGTTTAATGATTTATTTTGTGATTTAACATTGGAATGCATTTCTACTGTTAGCTTTTCAATCCTCTTGAATGGTTCACCATGCCCTATTTTTCTGCCCTTTAGAGGAATCAGACAGGGGGAACAGTTGTCTCCTTATCTATTATACTCTGCATAGAGGGTCTGTCAAAGCTGTTAAGAAAATTTGATTAGGAAGGTAAAATAAATGGTGTTAAAGCTGCGGGATCTGGTCCTTCAATCACTCATGTACTCTTCACAGATGACTGCTTTGTCTTTGGGAAAATATATCTTTTACAAGTTAGACATCTTCTAATTAAATGTTTTGGATATTTTTTGTTCCTCTCAGGTAGGGCTGCACAAGACCCACCCACGATACCCATACCCGCCCGTACCCGCTAAACCCGTGGGTTTTTTGTCCATACCCGCCCGTTGTGGGTGCGGGGTTGGTTAAGGAAAAAAAAAACCCGCTGTCTGTGGGTGCGAGGTTGGTTTTAGGTCATACCCGCCCATACCCTCCCGAAAAACCCGCTCAATATACCTCGTTGATTACAGCTAATCCTTCACTGGCCTTGAGAAGTTCATCTCGCTCCCTAGACCACCTCTTTTGTCCCTTTCTCCGAGAGACTTCACGTTTTCAATGGTTGTTGGTGTCTTGTGTGTGAACATCCACAGAGGTGCCAATTTAAGAGCTGGCCTTCTTAACGTTCAGAGATTTCTTTACCATCAAAAATAAAACAGAAGCGTATTCGATTTGCTATCACTATAATTAGCTGCACGCATCATGAAATATATTAAAGCGGACTCCATGGATTGTAATCTTGAAAATTTCAATGTGGTGCGGCAGATTATAGCGAACTCCTCCTCCTCCTGATCAGTATATCTAATTTTTGGATTATATCTAATTATTGCGGGTTTAAACCCAAACCCGCCTACTACCCGCAATGGTGGGTAACAAAACCCGCCCGCTGTTTGTGGGTGCTTGGGTTGGTTATGAAAAAAAAAACCCGCAGCCTGTGGGTGCGAGGTTGGTTTGAGATTATACCCGCCCATGTGCAGCCCTACTCTCAGGTGGTCAAGCTATCAACTTTCAGAAATCAAGTATTTATTTTCCTCCTAAATTTTCTAATAGACATTGTAAGATCATTGCCAATATTTTGAAAGTAAAAAGAATTTCTAAAGATGACAAATATTTGGGGATACCTCTTTTATTTAGTAGAGAAAGGTCCTTGAATTTCGAATCTTTACTTGAAAAAACTTACAATATGCTGAAAAGATGGCAATCTAAACTTCTGTCGTGAGCTTGTAGAACAATTTTGTTATATTCTGTTACTTCTGCCTATCCATCCTTTCAAATGAGTTGTCTGGAATTTCCAGCAAATACTCTTGAGAGAATGGATAGGTTACAAATGAACTTGTGGTGCATATTTTCTCCAAGAGTTGGAGAACCATTTGCATTCCTAAGGCTAATGAAGGGTTAGGTCTCAGAAACCCTAGGCATTTTAATTTTTCAATGCTTACTAAGCTGGCATGGAGAGTTCTCTCCCGTCCATCTGCTCTATGGGTAAAATTTCTGAAGTCTAAGTACTTTAGTACCAATCCATTAATCTCATCTACTCGGACTAACATCTCTTGGATATCGTCCAGTATTAGAATAGGTATGGAAATTCTTAGACCTAACTGTATTTGGGATCTTTCACCAAACTCTATTTTAGACATTTTGACCGGAAAATGGATCCCTGACAATGATTTCTGAAAAGACGAGGGTACCCAAATACACCACAATCTTTTTGTTTCAACCTATAAGTCCTCTTACCAGGTGTGATCGTCTATGGACAAAGTCGAGACAATACAACAACTTCGGCATTCACACTTTGCGTGATCGTCTATGGATACGAGATCGAGAAAATATGACAATCAAAGTGTGATACTTGATAATAGGTTCGGACTTAACCAAACTCTATAGGATCACTATCAAGTATATCGGAGTTAACGCAAAGTGCAATTTACTTTAATTATAATAAAATAATTATAATGCGGAAATATAATGGCACATCAAGATTTTGTTAACGAGGAAACCGCAAATGCAGAGAAACCCTGGGACCTAGTCCAGAATTGAATACTCTCAGAATTAAGCCGCTATACAAAATCTACACCAATTTCGTATCGTTGAGACCAAGCAACTACCCGTAGTTCACTTAGTTTCCTAAGTATCCATGCGCTTCCGACTTCGATGAGTCACGCACTAGTATAATTCCTTTTGATCATATTCCAAACATCAAAGGAACAACGAATCTGTTTGGTAACAACTCTATTGATTCTTTAAGATAAAGATATCTTAAATCATACACAAAGGCTCTTCCATTTAATCTAATAAACTCCTTTTTCTGGTTAGATCAACCTATCTAATAACTACCAAAGTAGTCAAGTTTAGATCTCAAAGAGAAACTATAAAGCGATGCCGATCTTACACAACTAATAAATCGAATAAATCTGATTCTAGTTGGATCCCAGCCGATCAAGGTTTGTGCACATACAAAGATACGAAAACCAATAGGAAATCTTCTTCGTCTTCAAATCTTCTTTAATCTTCAATAATAACCTGCACAACACCACTTGAATATCTTGTGATCAATCACACACAGAACGGAGTCGATTAACAATGGATTATCACAAGATGTCTTTAGATCTAACAACAGTTCTAAAGATCCCCTCGATACTTCGATCTAGTTTGAGTGAATCTTATATCAGAAGAGAAGATTCTCAAGAATAAACAAACTAGGTGCAATCAAAGCTTCAACAACCGTTAGTCAATCAAATCAATCAAAAACTAATAACACTGCAATTATCTAGTTTCCCACCAATGGTACTTGTAGAGCTTCTTGATCCCACATAAGTCTTTAAACGAGAGGTCGTAAGAGATTTCACCTAATTATGATACTTTCTTCTCCGAATAGACGGTTCCACCAGAAACAACAAGAAATGAAGTTTGCCTTGGTCTTAGGATAATTTGCTAGAAATGCAAACATAGGTATGTATAGACCAAGGATGTTTGTACATCAAGGAATTTCCAAAACCGAAAATATTCTCAAGATATGCAATGAATGGCAAAATTCGGTTTTCATACATAAATGCTTGTCCAATATTTCCGAAATCTCTCAATAGAAAATATTCAATGGGTCATTTATTGATATGCCCCCATTTTTTTTAAATATTTACAAAGCTATCCTGTTACATTGCAAACTTTGAAAAATATCCTGAAACTCCCTTTTCCGTCCAACCTCCTTCCCGTTTTTTTCTACCAAAAGAAAAACCACCTTTTTGGTCCACGTTTTAGAAATCTCTCGGCGGAAAAAGACCACAGAACCCCTAACTCCAATTTATAAAAAAGTTAACAAGGTTTAACATGTTCTTACTCGTCATCTTCTTCTTCTTCTTCTTCTCTGTTCAGAAATCTGGTAAGAACCTTAGAAATGTTAAATGTATGAAACTCAGTTAGAAAATTCAAGATAAAAGTAAAAAAATAGTTCTAAAACAAGTAGTTTTAAATATAAATATACCAAGTCATGAGATAATCAAAATACAAAACCTAATTCCTAAAAGAGGACTTGATCGAGAAAAAGCGGAAAAAAACTCCTCAAGACCCTCTAATAGAAAACTTAAAACAACCAAGTAAAACATTAAAGCAACAAGAAGTCTTTTTCCTACTAAAATAAAAAACTGAAACTAATAACAACTACTGAAGTTAAGTAGTTTTTTTGGCCTTTTTGGTCTTTGGTTGCGATCCTCCGGCTTGTGAAGATTCAACAAGATTAATGTTGTTGTTGCCAATCTTCTTGCGTTTTCCAGTGCTGCTTTGACCACGATCATAGTTGATGCTTGTAAAGGTCTGACCATCTACCTCAGTTCTAAGTCGTTTTGCCTTCGGATTAGAACCAACTGCGCCACCCCCACATGTAGTTTTGTTGTGTCCAGTCTGCTTACACTTGCTACAAGCTCTAGGTTTCTTCTCAGTTTGTGGTTCATCGTAGCTCCTCCTCCTATTCACTCTTGGCCTTTCTGGTTTCCTCATGAGTATTGGAGAATTGATCTCAATGGTTGGCTTTAGAAAAAAAGAACACTATATGTTACACATAGATTTTTTTAATGCACATGAACAAGACAAAAACAGAAAATCTAGAGCTTAGAATACAGACACTGAATAATGCATAAATTTTGTAAGCCAATAAAAGAGGGAATTTGAAAAACATACCTCTTCCCAGTCATCAGGACCCTGTAAAGGTGCAATTGCAGGTGCATAAGTGGTTCTGAAGTTGTCAACAGTGTAGAAATTACTACAATATCTGCCCAACAAAAAGGATTGATTAATAACTACAAGCATAGAAAAAGATGAAGAAGTGTTAGTGATGTATTAGACTTACTCTGCCCAGTTGGGTCTTATCATCTTAAGAGCACAAACGGCATGTTGACAAGGGAATCCCCTCATCTGCCATTGGATACAAGTACATGTTTTCTGAACAAGATCTACAGTAAAAACTGTGTTGCGGGTACTTGTTACTTCATACAATTTACCGGAAATTGAGCCCTCTGCTTTGTACTCACCAGTCAGCTTTAACATCTTTCCAATCAACTTTTTACCTGTAGGCACTAAATCTCCATCTTCCCAACCTAGACATGCATTCCTTCTCTTATAAAACATACCCATAACTAACTGCCCATACATTAATACCATCTTGCACACTGGTTTTTCCCTAATCCTTGATATCATATTGTTAAAACTCTCGGAAAAGTTATTGTTCAAATGTTCACAGCAACTGTTACGGTCAAAAAAGGGCCTTGCCCAACCGTTAGGGTCTGCTTCAGTCAGATACAAAAAAGCATCAGCATTCTCTGCAAGCAAACTGTCCATATGAGCCTGAAAAACACACTTAATGGTTAAAACATCTTCAAAAAAATTCAGAACTAAGTTGGTAGAAAGTAAAATGCAAATAAAATAAAGTTATACCTTGAAATGTTTCTCTTTATAAGCTCTAGCGGCATTCCAGAAATGATTGTGCAACTTAGACCCCTTGTAGTGTGTTTTGAAGTTCTTAGATAAATGCCTGCAATGAAGTCGGTGAATTAGTAAAACACACACCATGGGCCGAAATTAGAATACTAATTGCCTTGGTTAATAAATTACCTAATGCAAAACCTGTGTGGGGAACCAGGAAATAGTAGAGCCACTGCTTCTAACAAACCCTTTTGTCTGTCAGAGATGAAGTTCAGTTGCAACCTATGATCAACTAGTCTTGGTTTCAGATCTTTCAAAAAGAAATATCAATTCTCAAAACATTCATTCCTACAGATCATTATGCCTAAAGGCACCAAACCATTCTGAGCATCTAGAGAGGTAGCCGAAAGTAAACAACCTCCATATTTTCCCTTGAGGTGGCAGCCATCCAAGCCTACAATTGGTCTACACCCATTTATAAAACCCCTCATAGGTGCATCGAAGGATATCGTAACAGAATCAAAGCAATTATCATTCCTGCGAAAAGACAAAATAATAGTTTAAGGAATGTTTATCCATATTAGGTAAAGCAAAACCTCAAATTTTTAATTCAGAAATTTACCTTCCATATGTGAATTTTGCTATGGAGCCGGGGTTAGTCCTTCTAATCATCTCACACAAACTTGGAACAAGTTTGTAACTCTCATCATAGCTTCCATTGATCTTCTCCAACACAATGTTTCTGGCTTTCCAAGCAACATGATATGGAATTAGAGTGTCGTGGCTTGTCCAAAAGTCATTTGCGATCTCAGCAGGCTTAGGTAAAACAGATGCAGTTGAAGTCTTCAACTTCTCGAGAACACACTGAGCTACAAATTCAGGATTAGCCGAAGAATTTCTCCCTAGTGGGTCTCCAATACAGGTGTGCTCCAAACAGAAACCCTTAATGCTTAATGTAGGTTCATTAGGAAGCTTTCTGGCATACATAAACCATTGACAATTGATAGGAGGTCCAGATAACTTGCACACAGCTCTGATTCTCAAGTTGTCACTCTTCTTCAACTTATACTGAGTTCCATGTTTGCATGCAAAAGCTCTGAGGTGTCTTTTAAACGCCAACTTATCACTAAATTGTGTTCCCACCTCAATCAAACCTGGTTCTACAACTTGTTCAACCCCTGCATCTTCAGGAAATAACTCACCATTATCTAACGAGTCTTCACCAAAAACATCTTCATAGTCATTAAACCACTGTCGACGCCCATTAGGAATTTCAAGAGATTGATCAACTGGAGACCCATTAACCACTTCAAAACCATTATCCTCTTCCAGTGCATTTGTAAAAGAATCAGGTCCAAGGTCAATGTTTGGTCCATCAATTTTTAGTTTATCTGCAGTGAAGGAGACAAATTGAACATGAATAAGGACAAGGACTCCATATAAGTAACACACACAGGCTATAAGTTCATCGACATTACCTTCAGCTTCATCGTCCGTCTCCAACAACCGCTCGTATCCATCATCTGCACGCCAACCATTATTAGTTAAATACATCAATAAACAATCAAGATTAACTTTAAATCATAAGTTCAGACACATAACCTTCACTATTGTCTTCTTGGTCACCATAGTCAGAACAGCCATCTCGTACAGAAGGACCACCACCACTAACTTCCTTAAAGTTTTTACAAAACTCAGTCCACTCCGTAGCATCTTCACCGTCACTATATAAAAGTGGCTGAGTCCATGGTGTATCTTCAGGATGACATTCATCCTCTGCCCAATTTTCTAGATTACAAACTGACTCATGTGTTGCCTTAAATGCTTCCTCCATATTGATGACTTTTTTTGAGGCTTTTTTCCAGAAAAGATCTTGTTCCTTATCATTTTCAAGATCAACAGTGCCTTGACTGCCTGCCACATGTAAATTATCACCAACACTTGCTTGAGTTGGCTGTGTTGTCCCAGGATCATCACCAAAATCTAAGACTACCTTTCTATAACTTGAATTCAGATTATTCGTAGCTTTAGCAATAAGTCTCGGGCTTTTTCTCGGAGTAATAGTTGGCTCTGGTGGTGTTTTAGCCAATTTCTTTGGTGTTGAACTCCTATAATTATGATCAATAAAATCATATAAGTAATGAAATCAGACAAAAAGAGAAAAAGACTACCATTACAGAAGAATTAATTTCATATCTACAGGCTCTCTAATAAATAACTTGAACACTCAAGCTACATGCTGGCACTTGAGATCTAATTAGGGTTTGAAACTGTTCCACGATATGAAAATTATGAGTATAGCATTTGTAATATCAAAATTATGCAAGTGTTGGGACTATAATTCAAGAATTTAGAATGCAGGAATAAATGTGCTTCGTTTGAGATCCTGGACAACAGTAACCATGTTTTCCTCCTCAATAGAAGTAGCCAAGTAGGTCACCTGTATGATCCCCTTACCGCAACGAGTGTCTTACACTAAAATTATTTTCAGAATCATGATTAGATGAGGTACCAGCTCAAAACTCATAGTGAAGTGGAAACGTTTGATTCATTACACATTGGTCTATTTCATTAGTGGCCATTGCTATAGGGCCGTTGGCCTCTCAAAACTTACAAGTATAATATCTCTTATATTCATATCGTTCCTGTGCAAAAACAGATGGCTGTGAGTAATTTCATTTACAGCCTTGTGCAAAGCTCAATTAGGTATTCTCATTGAGTAGGATGGATGCATTTTAAGTTAATGCGTTCTTTGTGCAAAACGCAGACAACTAGCAAGTACATATTAATAATTGACATGAACATGCAAAATGAAAAATGAAGATTCCAACAAACTCCACAAATGCAAATTAACCAACAAATGTACATACGAACATATAGATCAACAACAACAACCATTTAATTATACAACAAATCAGCGAACACAATTAATCAAAGAAAAAATCAGCAAAATAAACATACAAATAAAGGTAGAAAAATTGGATTTAATACCTTAATTGAAGTTCCTTTGTTTTCTTCTTCACCATTTTCAGCAGCACTACTTGCTAATGAACAAAAATCGAGTGCAATAGAAACTGCACCAATAAACCTTAATTTATAAGGAAGAAATTTGGGGAAAAAAAAACTGATCATAGAAAATGGGAGAAATGGGTTAGAAACTGAATTGGTGGGTATTATGTGGGATTTAGTATATCGAATCTTCATTCCCGCAACTACAGTTCGTGGATTCATGAGCGAATATAAGGGGAAGATGGAGCTGTGTTGAACGAAAATGGGAAGAAGATGGGTTTGATTCGTATCCCACATTTTTTTACCTTTTGACTTGAGGGTAAATGTGACAATTTGCCTATCCTTGCTATGTCCACGTAGCACTTAGTTGTCACCTTTTGCGTTTTCAACATGGACCCACCAAGTTAACGTTTTATGAACGGGAATTGTTACGGAAGGCTAGTTTAGAAAGTTTGAAAAGAACGGGTATAGATTAGTATGTCGGTCATTAATTTGGGGACAGTTTAACCTATTCCCCATATTCAATTAGTAAATGCACATTACTAATTTTTATTCTCCAGAGATATGCATTTAATTGCTTATAAGTAAAGCATATAAAACCAAAAACCTTAATTAAAAGATTCTTAATTTATCTCGGCACAAGATCTCCTTGAGTACTAAGAAATATCTTTGAACAATAAATGATAAAAATTATTGTACGTGTTCAAAGGATGTTGACATCTTTTCACTGTAAATCCTTATTCATATTCACATGGATTTACATTCTTGGAATCGGTTATACCACACTTCCAAAAAAAATAGAATTGGTTTCCTTGTATTCCAAGACAACTATGTGATTGATCAAACACCAAATCACATACATGGGTTCAATTGGTTCTACCAATCACTTGGATCGGTTATACCTACTTATGGAAATACTTGTGATCGGTCACACCAGTCACTAGGATCGGTCACACCAGTTATAAGGATCAATTCTATATTCCCATGGTATTGCTTGTGATCGGTCACACAAGTTACCAGGACCGGTTACCAATTACAAGGATCGATTACACAACACTCGTGATCGGTCATACCAATTACAAGGATCGATCATACCATCACATGGTGATTACTTAGGATCGGTTACACCAATTAATAAAAACCAGTCATACCAAATCATGAGTCAGGCATTGTGATTAGTTATACCAAGATACATAACCAAGGTTAAGATCGGTTCTACCATCTCACACATATTGGTCATCCAAATATTTGCAATGAATAGCCGAACCAATAAGCCTAATGATTTCCCTTTCGATTCACGAAACAAGTTCATGAATGTACTTCCTTTAAACAAATGTAAAACATTGTTTCCTAGGATGAAATCTTCACCAAACCCATTCACATAATCATAACAGTATATACAAGATTATGTTATGGTTTAAACCAGCCACCAACAATTCAGCACCTTAATGTACAAACCAACCATATTATTTCTATCTGAAACTTTGGCCAATGACTTTCAAATGCTGCGAATTGCGCAGACTTTGCAATTTCCAAATCACTGCACAGTTCCTAAAATCGGCAGAAGAAGAGGCTTATGTCTATTATGGAAAAATAAAGTCAACATCCAAATCATCTTGAAGTCCCAAAGTTATATTCATGCTCTCGTCACACATGCTGCTCCATCCCAACCTTGGTTTTGCACGGGTATATATGGCCCACCACATCCATACTCAAGGAAAAACCTGTGGGAAGATTTCCCAACAATTTTTCCTAGCACTTCAACACCTTGGCTACTACTGGGAGATTTCAACAAAGTTTCGGACCAATCGGAAAAAAAGGAGGCAGACCGGTTACGTATGCACAAATGCAACTGTTTCTCAATTTAATGGATCAAATGGGCTATATTGATCTAGGATTTAGAGGAGACTCGTTCACCTGGACAAACAACCAACAAGGACATGACAACATTCAACAAAGACTTGATAGAGCAGTAACAAATCAGCATTGGAGAACAACCAACCCCCATGCTGGAATCACACACGTGCCACGAATAGCCTCAGATCATGCTCATATCCTGCTTCAAACGAAAGCCTTGGACTGTCAAGGAAGTAAGAATTATAAATTTGAGCATCTATGGCTATCTCACCCTCAACTTCATCAAGTGGTTACCTCGGCATGGGATAAACTACAGGATTCAGATCCACCTTTGAACCTCCATCTCAAACTCATCTCAGCCAGTGAAACTCTAACATAATGAAATAAGATTAACTTTGGCCATCTACCCAATTTAATCAAAAAGTCAACTGCGAAAATTAAAGCTGCCCAACATCAATGTGCTACGCAAACTGGAGCTGCACTGGAAAACTGGATTCAACAAGAAAAGCAACTCCGAATTGAACACCTGAATTTATTGGATTGACATGCAACATATTGGCAGCAGAGATCTAGAATACAATGGCTTCAGTCAAGTGACCGTAACACCACATTCTTCCATATAAAGGCCACAATTCATAGAAGCTGCAACAATATACAACAAATTCAGGATCATCAAAACAATTGGATTAACAACAAAGAAGAAATTATCAGGATCATGCTTAAACACTTCACAAACCTGTATACGGCTCCAAATACAGTATTTGATGAAACCTGTTCGAGGCAATAAAACCAAGGTTAACCCCCCGACAATGTGAGAAACTAACAGCGGAAGTCACTACTGATGAGATCAAACAGGCGCTTTTCTCCATATGATCGGACCGCGCTCCAGGACCATATGGATTCACCAGTAAGCTTTTTAAAGTTTTCTGGGAAACAACCCAACCACAACTTATTGCAAATGGTCGGAAGTTTCTTTGAGTCATTTAGCATTCACCCTCTGATGAACCACACTAACATCACTCTAATCCCAAATATTGAACAACCCTCAAAACCATCTCAATTTAGACCGATAGGGTTATGTAATGTCACTTACAAAATCATCTCAAAGATCTTGGTCAATCGAATACGACCTCTACTCCCATTTTTGATAAGCCCATACCAAAGTGCCTTTGTGCCTCAACGATCCATTCATGATAATATAGCTATCGCAGCTGAACTTTTTCACCACATCAGAACATCATACCGTACGAAGGATCCTAAAATAGCACTGAAACTAGACATTCAAAAGGCCTATGACTCCTTGGATTGGGGATTGGGGATTCATCAAACAAGCTTTCACTAGCTTAGGCTTCCCCTCCAACTTTGTGGATTATATTATGCTATGCATATCTACGGTAACCTACTCAATCAATATCAACGACACACCGCATGGATACATCACTCCAACCAGGGGAATACGACAGGGAGACCTTCTCTATTCTTATATCTTTATTATTTGTGCGGAAATATTGTCCACCAATTTGGGAATACATGAAGCACAAAATAAGATAGAGGGGCTCCACATTTCTCAAAAAGCTCCACCAATACTGCATCTTATGTACGCGGATGATCTCTTGATAACATATAAAGCAACTCCAGAAGGCACCAATCACCTCAAACTACTGCTACAGGCTTACGTCACCTTGGCGGGTCAACACATCAACGACTCTAAATCCACACTGATACATCACCCGAAGCGAACAACCCCCGATAGATAAGTTAACCCAAGATTTCAACATGCCAACAAAATCGAACCCCCCTATCTATTTAGGAGTAGAATTTAAACATGGTAGATCCTTTAGCCACATATTTGCCCCTCTGCTTCAACGGCTGGCACGCAAGGCAAAAGGATGGATGACCAAATGCCTCAACCAATCAGGAAGATTCGAGCTCATAAAATCATCACTAACCCCTATTGCCAACCACCTCATGAAAACCCAAATCCTTCCTTCTCATATCCACCAAAAATAGATCGTATCACGACAAACTTCTTCTGGGGTCACGATTCTTGAATCAGAAAACTCCACCCACTAGGAAAAGACAAGCTCCACAAACCCAAATCACAAGGAGGGCTCGGTATCCGAAGTAGTAAGGAACATAACAAAGCACTACTCATGAAACGAGTTTGGCACATTCACCAAAACCATAACTCTATCTTAGCCAGACTATATAATGCAAAATACCTTGATCAGACCCCCATTTTCGAAAGCATCCCACCACTCCCGTCTTCCCCTAGCCCTTAGTGGAGGCAAATGGCCTCGCTCATACCATTTTTCAAACAACATCTCTTCCACCAAATAGGAGATGGATTACACACCCCCATACAAGCAAATTGGATACCACAATTTGAAAATACCATTAACTCAGCTTCTTGTTATCCAATACAATCAGTAGCAGGAATATTCTTGGGCCCACACACACCTCCCACCGATGCTCCCTGGGATGCAGCCATATCCAAACCCATCACAAAGAACAGTAACAACTTCAACCATCTTTGTAGGATGGCTCAGGCCTCAATCAGATTGGATCAAAATCAACACGGACGGCGCAGCAAGAGGAAACCCCGGAATAGCGGGAGCAGGTATTATTTGTAGAAATGAGGAAACCAACACTATCCTAGCAATAACACAACCTCTAGGCATCACCACAGCACTTGCAGCGGAGACATGGGCCATGCACATAGCCTCTAAAACGGCGACGGAACGAGGATGGTCAAAAGTCCAATTTGAAACGGATTCGGAAAATTTAATGAGATTTATAACCTCGGATACAAACCCCCATTGGTATATATCTGACCTGGTTGCAGAGATCAAACAAAGGCTCACCCAAATCCAGCAATATACCGTTAGCCACGTCTACAGAAAAGCAAATCAAGTAGCAAATGGTTTAGCAAATCGAGCAGCGGATGATTGCTCCATAGGGAGACTCACGACAGTAGTATGGGAACATACAATTCCACAATTTATCAGTCTATTGTAATATCAGACTCTATGAGTATTACGTACCCACGTGTAATTTCAGTCTAATCTAATAAATTTCATGCTTCAAAAAAAAATAAAAAAATATGTTGATGTCATATCTACGAATTTCAAAAGATAAGCGTTATACTTCGTAGTTTAATTCCCTAATACTATGATCATACAATTATGACCATGTCATATCACTAGAGTATTATACAACATGTACAGTATATACAACTTTGCAGTTATATGTTTTCAATATAGCACGACTTGAAAGATACGTTAGGAATGAAATAGTTCAAGTCAATATTACTAACCTCAAGTGGAAGGATGATTTCGTCGTTGTAGTTCGTTACTTCTTCACATTCTTCAGGTCTTCGGAGTAATACTTGTATGTCTCAACATTCGTAGACTTTCTAGTCTAACCTAAACGAAGTTGACTAGTATATAATCAAGCGACTTTAGATGAGTTTTGACACTCTAAAATACGACAACCAAACTTGACATACCAACGCTTGGTGAGTTCAACCGAGCTATGCTCTAAAAATTTTCCTATTTACCCATTAGTTATTGAGGAAGAAATACCAACTAATATTGCTGATTTAATCGATGTGAATGGTGAGTGGAATATTGAGACCCTAAATACCAACTAATATGCAGTAAAATTCTCGGTCTACCTGTTCCTTGTGCAGAGGTTGATGAGCTAAATTGGTTTCATACAAAAGATGGGGTCCATCTGTAAAATCTATATATAGAGTCCTTACTTCTGATATAGGGAGTCTCAATCCTATTTGTAAGAAGATACGAAGTTTAAATTGTCAATCCAGGATTCGGCTGTTTATATGGAAGCTTTACTCTAGTGCTCTTCCATTGGGAAGTATTATGTCTAGATTTTCTAATAAGGCATCACCCTTTGTTGTCTGTGTAATAACAACCAGGTGGAAGATCCGTTACACTTGTTCTTAAACCGTCCCTTTTCTTCTATAATCTGGTTTGGACTGGACCTCAACCACATGAATGCCTGCTCTAATTCTAATTCAATTCAAAGCTGGATTGAGAATCTCTTTCTATCTAATGTTGCTGATTGGTCTAAAAATGCAGCTACACTGGCATGGTTCTTGTGGAAACATAGATACAATGTTGTCATTATAAAAATACAACCTAATCCTGTGTAACTTAGATATTAAGTTCCATGTATCTTATCATTCCAGACCTATTAATAGGAGAGACTTGAATAGTTTATAGGCAAAGAGTATGAAAATTATGCGGAAGGATGTTTCCTTTGATTACTTAAAAGGAAAATAAGGAGCATGAGCTGTCCTCTTGGACCCAAATAGAGAATGCATCGAAGTAAGGGCATGCTCAAGTCTAACTACTGGACCGGAAGAGGCGGAATGCATTACTGCTAAGGAGGTTGTTTTGTGGTCTTTGAAACTTACAAAAACATCCAACATCTTCTTTGTTTTCGACCGCAAAATGTAATGGAGTCTATTACTTCTTTTGGAAATGCGTTAGGTTGGAGAGCTAAGAAAACTATGTGACAATGTCGGTCCTTATGGTTGTTTTAAAAATAGTTTTTCAGTGTGTCTTGGCAGACAACATATTGATATGGTTGATATCCTTGCTAAAACTATTAGGAAAGAGTCGGTAATCTATTTTGATACTTATAATGTGTCACTTGATGACCTTAAAGAACTTCTTTGCTCAACTTTGTACTGGGCACTGCCCAAAGTTTATTTAAGTTAATGAATGTATTTTAAAATTAACAAAATAAATAAATAAACATCCACCTCTATTGGAGATGTTCTTATAGTTTTACAAACTGCATTGAAATCTTTATATGTACATACAATTATTATTTTTGCGGAAATTTGTGAAATTCGACGATTGAATTTGAAAGTACCAGACCTAACCACTTAAATATTGCCGATTTTAATTTTATTGGCACTTTCAATTTGACTTGCTCCGCTTAAATGGAGGGGAGATACGTGGTATCAAGGTTTGAAAAACGACCATCTTATTCGGAAAAACGGTAGTTAAAACAACATAGTACGACCATAAAGGTCACCTTTATGCTCCTCGAAATAACGACTTTAAAACAGTAAATAATCGACTGTTTTTTAGGACCGTTTTCATGTTAACTCGTCAATTATACATATTTATTTCAGCGATCAACTTAAAAAAAAAATTCCTTTTAAAAACCTTTTTTTATAAAGGTGAAAGATTCTATTAAAAAATGAAAAATATTTACAGTATGTTTATACAAAGGTATTAAGCCGATTGGCTTACAAAATTATTACGTTCTCCAAATGGAGAAAGAGTTGCGAGGTAGGAAAGCAACGAGAGATCCTTCCACACACGTTTAAAGAAATTACACTCTAATTGATTAATAACAATACTTCATCAAATGCCTTATGTCTCGCTCCATTTATACGGTCATCTCTTTCCTTCTACACCTCCCTCTAGTGCGTGGAATAAGAAGTCAAATAGTCTTTGCTTATTCCATTTGGATTGTTGAATTCTCATGATCCTAACGGTTGACGAACCTCTATGCAGTAACCTGATAAGCACGTAAGTGTGACGTTTTTTCACCCATAATTACATTAGCCAGGACTCATGTTATTGCTAATAAACTTGTTTCAAGTCTTTTCAAGGAAATAAGTTCTTATGGAGAAATCGGCAGGAAAAAGTGGTTTTTGGACCTCATAAAAGTGCTAAAGGTACCCACATTTGGATAACGGCACCCCCAGAAATGTCTCGGAAGAGTTGATAAAGGCACCAGGAGTTTTCACTATTTACAGCCCAAAATTACTCTTTGTACCCCACAAATTGCTATCTGCACCACAGGAATTGCTATTTATACCCCAAATTGCTAAAGGGACACCGAAACTGGATAAGGGACGACCTCATCTTCAACCTTTTGAAACTGAAATTTGGCGGGAAAAATGAGTTTAATACAACAGAATTAGGGTTGAAGAATTGAAGGTGTTCTAGTGAGATTCAATCACTGAAATTTTGTGGGTCTACTCCTTTGAGTTTAACAGAGATGGTAATGGTGTTTGATTCGTCTGGAATTGGCTGGATAATCGAAACAAATTGTTGCAGTCACCGGGAAAGTTAGGGTTCAATATTTGGAGTTGTTAGAGGCAGACTCGATCGATCAAATTAATTGGGTTTGTTCTTAATGGCTACAAAGGGCTGATAATGGTCTCAGATTCGTTTAGAATGGGTTGGATAATCACCAATTGAATAAATATCAGTCTCGGGTTTACTTGGCTCCAGAAAGTTTTGTATGGATTTTGGAATGGATTTAATGCGACTTAATCGCTGGAATTCATCGGGTTGGACTTGTTTGAGCTAAACAAGACTGGTAAGTCCTTCGGATTCAAAAGAATCTGGCTGTTGTAGATGGTGGATTTTCGACAAAGGGTAAAATTGTAAAACTATACTCCGGATCCGGCAATCGGATGAGTATTGAGGCCCGTGTCTCTCATTAAAGCACGAAAGCTCATGCCATAAATCCCTGACTGAGAAGGCTGTCTCTCAGAGTATATGTAGATGTGTAGTGTCCCAGCTGAGGCCACGGCACATCTCATGAATACTGAGCAATTTCATTAATTACTCCGGATCCGGCAATCAGATGAGTATTGAGACTCATGTCTCTAAGCGTGAAAGCTCATGCCATAAAACCTCTGATCGAGAAAGTTTCTCAGAGAAGATGTAGATGTGTAGTCTCCCAGTGAGACCACGACACATCTCATCTTGTATAGAGTCGCAAGATTGGACAGCTCCTAGACAGGCGTGTGCGCTAGTATAGAGCAATAACGTTTTCAGGATGCAACCATGTTTTCCCTGACTATACAAGAGGAATATGACACTCCATCAAGTTCATATTCCTCAACCCTCAGATAATTAATGCTCCTAGATAGGAAGTCCCGCTAGTATAGAGCCATCGATTAATTATCTCTAATCGCTTTGAATATCCGGCAATATTCTACGATTCTTCGTTATATTTCGTCACTTCAATTCGTGGTTCTTCCCAGCGGAATTCCACGGGTTAGTGATAAATATTCAACTAAACAGGCATCTGAGCATCGAATAAGCCCTGACTAAAATGGTGCAAGTGTACTTAGCAATAATGCACAGACCAGCATTTGAATGCAAACGAGCATTTCAAAAATATGAATGAACGATGAACCTATGCAAAATAGGAAGGAAAAATAATAATAATAAAATATTAGCAAAGGCGCTAGGGGACTGGGCTCATCAGCTGGCCAGTCATGCCATGACCAGTCCCGCGCCCAATTTTATATTTTGTTATATTTTATTGTTTTTCCCTAATCTCGTGAAAATTCTCTCGTTCGAGCAAATCTCCTTCGTTTCAAGGAAATTCTCTAATCTAATGATTTTATCAAAGAAATAATAAAATTAGGGAAAGGTGTCGCGGGACCGAGCACCATCTGGCCGGCCATGCCCTAGCCGTGGGCGGTCCCACACCTCACATCCCATTGTTTTATTATTTCTCTCAAATTATGAAAATTCCCTGATTTCATGAATTTTCCCAAAACCATGAAAATTCCCTAATTTTATGAATTTTCTCTAAAAGCATGAAAAATATTATAAAATTAGGAAAACTCGTGGGACCGGTCTCTAGCCAGCTGGCCATGCCCTAGCCGGTCCCACACGCCTATTATTTTATTATTGTTTGTTGTTTTGTTTTCCTGATTCCATGAAAACTCCCTAATTTTAACAAAATACCTTGGTTTCAACAAATCTCTTTGAATTTATGAAAATTTCCTAAAATCATGAAAATTACATAAAATTGGGAAGAGTGCTCTGGGACCGTGCCCATTGGCCGGCCGGCCATGCCTTGGCCATTGCCGGTCCCACACTCCACCATTCCATATTTTATTATTATTTTATCTCTCTCATCTCATGGAAATTCCCTAATTTCAGCAAACTCTCCAGTTTCATGGAATTTCCCTCAAATCAGAGAAAATACATAAAATCACATAAAACTGTGAAAATATGGGACCGTGCTTGTCAACCGGCCGGCCATGACTAGCCGTGGTCGGTCCCACACCTTGCAATTCCCTGTTTTATTTATCATTTTTCATCATCTCATGTATTTTTTTTCCTAATTTCAGCAAAACCCTGGATTCTGCATATTTTCTCAGAATGTTGCTCAAATGCGCATCGAAAAATACTGAAATTCTTAGGACTGAGACACGGACACTATGGTGACACAAGCACATCCCTTGACCGACCAAGGATGGCTCTAAGGCCTGCAAACAGTCGGTCCCGCATGTTTTAATGATTTTAACCTAATTTTTTTCAATTGCTCATATTAGGTTCAAACTTTTTCCAAACAATTAAGTTTTTGCTTGAACGACCATCCATTGGTCCCACGGCCACCAAGAGCCGGTCTCATGACCTCTTGGTCGGTTCCTCCTCAGTTCATGACCAGGTTTTATTATTTGTCGCTCACACGAGCATTATTTCAATAAATGATTAAACCAGCATTTAATCATTCTTTCGCCAACTGGTCCTCTGAGAGACTTTGGTATTTTTGCTCATTCGAGCATCTGGGCATACATGGTGGACTCGTCATCCCATGTAGCTGGTCCCTTCTTCACTCTGCAGATTGATTTGCAATAAATCATCATTTCAGTAAAATTAGGATTTTTTAATCCAGAGCTCTGCAGAAACATGATTCTGAGCAGATTCAAATACTCTGATAATTTTATGTTGATTCCATGATCAACATTTTTATTTATTTTACTCGACCCAGAACTCAGTATCTTAAATTGATATTTTATTTGGTCCTGCTACCAGCAATTCATCAAATGAGCAACATTCGCTCAAACCGGCAATATTTGCTCAAACTAGCAATATTTCTCAGACTAGCAATATTTGCTCGAACCAGCAATATTTGCTCAGATTCAAGAATATCGGTTCAACTATCAATATTATTCGACAATTCAGTAACACATTTTGCTCGTCTTAGGTAATCAACATAATAATACCTCGTCTCAGCAGACATATTTGATTCATGAATTTCAGAACATTTGCAAAACATGTTCAATTCAACAATACATGGACTCATCGTCCCACAAAGTCAACTGACTCCACAATCACGAGATATCAATCGTGTCACATGGGGGATATTAACTAGGGTTTTGGTCTGGCGGTCTACGACACGTGTGTTCACCCACGATGAGAATGTGAGCAAGTCGTGCAATCAGTTGGAAGAGTAAGCAAAGTAGTGGGTGGAAAATTAACCAAGTCTCCGCACAATGAGCAACTGGTTTTAACACGATTTCCCACTTCCCCACTCTCTCGATTCCAAAGAACCTGTCACACTTCATGGGATCATGGTGTTTTCAACTCCGGCATTATAAAATGTCTCTGAATCCTGATTGAAATGACAAGATACGAACACTCGAACATTCGTCTAAACAAGGAATTCTCGGCAAGTTCATACAGACAATCTTTCGTCTACACGAACTCATCGTCTGAGCATTCACTCTCAATTGAGCAAAATTCAATCATTCAGAGCATTCTTATGCTGAATTCACAACATACCTACAATCTCAGATCATTGATCTCACGTATTTCTCGGATTCCCTCCTACAGATCAACCCATCCTCTCTTGTGACCGAATTGACTCTGGAACGACCATTGTTCTTGGTTTAGGCCGGAGTCTTACAGATTGATCTCTCGAACTTAAAACACTCCCTTCTTGCAGTGCATCTGTGTGAGATTCAACATTTCGCTCGGTTCAAGGAGTCTCCACATGGTCGACTCTTCAATTTCGTAAAAACCAGCAAATCGTTTTTCCCCATCTACAGATTGGCGACCACAGTGGGAGATTAATCTCTCGGTTGCAATCTCACGATTTCATAAGATGGCTGGTCTTAGGTCTGGGTTAGTTACAGGTTCCAACACTAACGGCGCTAGCACTAGCACTAGCAACGACAACAACAACGACAATGAAGATATCCCGGAAACAATTCCGGCCTATAATAACACTGACGGTGGTGACATTACTCCTCCTCACGCTAACACGGAAGGTCATCCTCTGTTCGGCCGACACCCTGAGGAAGTCAGAGGAAACCAACCACCCACCATTGCCGATCTCATCAAAGTGCAAGAGACTCTTTCAAAAAATCAAACCGATATGGCTACAGCACAGAAGGAGCTATTTAATCAACTGAAGGCTCTCACTGATACAATGTCAAAGAAAACTCAAGGAAAGGGGAAAGAAAAGGAGAAATCCTCAGATGCTGATCTTGAAGTAATCCCAATTCATACAGTGGACGACGACGAAATCTGCAAAGCTGCAGACGATTCGTCAGCAAAAGAACCATCAAATTTCATTACTCGGGAAGATTTGGAGCGCCTTCTAGAGAACCGTGGAAAGGGCAAGACATCACATGTCCATCGTCACCAGCCTCCTTATCATGCCGCTACGCAAAGGATCCCTCTTCCAAAAGGTTATACCTCTCCAACTTTCACCCTGTATGATGGAACTGGCAATGCTCGAGAACATGTCTCTCGTTTCCTGGAAGCCTTGGGAGAACATGAACACAACCACGTTGTTCGTCTCAAGGAATTTTCAAAATCCTTGAAAGGAAGGGCATACACCTGGTACAACAACATCGCACCAGGGACTATTAACAATTGGGGAGAAATGATTAATGCCTTCTACAAAAAGTACTTCTTCATGTCAGAGCAAGTCACTCTCTCCGATCTTGGTAGAATGTTTCAGAGGGTCAGTGAAAACCCCAATGATTACGTGAAGAGATTCAGAGTCCAGGCCTTGGATTGTCATGACCCAAATGTCACGGAGCAACACCTGGCAGATTTGTGCATCAACGGCATGCTCCCGGTCTAGAGGGCTCTACTGGAAAATCTTCAATTCCAGACTTTCTCAGAGCTTCATGAAGCCGCGAAGAGATCGGCAACCACTGCACCTGCTCTATTGGAAAGATCAACAAAGACTGAAGAATCGCGAGATACTCGAGGAAGAAGACGTCTGATCAACAAGCAATACAACCTGCAACCCTCCACAAACTTTGTTGTAGAAGGGAGCAAGCGCAAGGCTGAAACCCCAAAACAAGCATACTTCAGCTCCTCCAAAGACGCAAAAGAAGGACAAACCAGAGGAACGGGCTCCTGGCCAGCATACAGAGACTCCTGATCAAGATGCACCTGACTTTCCTCTCCCCATTAGTGAAGTGCTCGAACTATTAGATTCCTGGATCCAAGTTGGTGCAATCAAATTACCATATGTCATGAGAGACCCAACTGAGGAAGGCATGGAAAATCCTCGTTACTGCCGCTTCCACAGGTTCGTCAATCATCCCACAAGTAGCTGCAAAGTCTTGAAACGCATATTCAGAGAAAAGGTTGAGTCAGGAGAACTTAATCTGGGGGCTGAAGGAGTGCACATAGATCCCCTCCCGGTCAGGACCTTCTCCATTTTTAAAGCACCAATCAAAAAATCAGTTCAGTCATTGATAGAGCATGTCTGTGAATTACTTTATCTGTCGAAAACGCAAAGAGGAGACATGTTCACGGCTTTGAACCACATAGTGTCTGGAAAACGCCTATTGATTCCATAAGTACCTCCTGAACCTTCAGCCACTGACAAAGAAATGTATGACTGGGGACTGCTCACCGCAGTGCATATTAAAGGAAATGAATTCAGGAGGGCATTTATTGATGTCGGTACCGCCATCAATATCATTCCTTTGAAAACTCTCAGAGCCGCTGGCATTACTCGACAAGAAGCTACTCATGATCCCATGGCAATTAGGGATCACGAAGGAACTTCCAGAGATGCATATGGCTACATCAATCTCAAAGTTACAGAAAACTCAGTCTGCACTGAGACTAAGTTTTACATAATTCGAGAATACCCGGGATATGACATGATTCTTGGACGAACTTGGATCCACGCTGGAAAGAAAACTCCAACACCTTCAACATGTCCTGCTGTTGCAGAAAGCTCTAACTCAGAAGAAATAGAGGATACTCCGTCATTTGAGCATTTGGAAGAAGTTAAAGCTTTGATGGAACTCACACAGAAGCCTGTAGAAAGTGCATATTCTTTCATCAAGAGGTTCCGTACTCAGGCAAGTCTTATTCCTCTTCATGCACCAATAATACCAATGTTGAAACATACTGCTCTAGTCCGGGGACTTCTCCCTGCTAACAACTTAGCAATTACGAAAAGCTACGAGTGGATAGTCTCACCTCAACAGTATTACACCAAATGGTTGCGCTCAGAGCATCTCCATGTTGATCATTCTATCAAGAGGTTTATTGTTGAAGACATGGCTAAGCACGATAGACAATATGATGGATACTCTCCTCTACACGAGTTTCCATACGTGCCACAACCATGAAATCAGCAAAAAATATTCAAGGCGCGAACTACTAAGCCTAACAAATTCAAGGAAGGGGATTTGGTTCTTAAGGCGACTAAACGAGATCTCCATTCTGCAAGGAGCTCTAATTTGGAAGGACCATTTATGGTCGCTAGGTCCATAACCTAGGAGGATTCTACAAATTGATCAACACGGATGGCGAGAACCACGCCCGCAATTCACGAGAATTGGCTTAAGGCATTTGTCTCAAATTATTGGGTATTCGAGGTCTTTGGACGTCTGAGCACTCATGACGTCTGGATTTGGCATTTAGGATTTTCTTTCATTATATTTCAATTCCTCCAAAACGTTTGCAATCCTTGCAATCAGTATTTGAATTCAGCAATTTATCAAAATTCAGTTCATTTTACTTAAAAGAAAATCTCTATCAAATCCAAAAGAAAATCCTCAATCATCTACCAATCCAAAGTTATCCAATATCAAGACCCAAATAAAAACCTCACATCTCTCAGATTTTCAGAAGTTCAAGAGATTATGAAAAGAAAATCAAAGAAAATCAGCAAAAAAGGATTTTTGCGCCTCTGTATCCTTCAAGATCTGCAAAGCCGCCTTCTCCTTGTTCAGCTCCTCAGTCAGCCTGACAGTCTTGTCTTCCTTCTCCATCAAAGCATCATTTGGAAAGGGTATGTTGTTCTCACATGAGTCCTTGATAGCATTCATTTGCTTACGAAGCCACTTTACATTGAAACCAAGTCTTTCTGAATTCTCCAAGTTAAACTCCCAATCAAAGAGTATATCTGGAGTCACAGTACTTCTGGCCCTAGCGCATATATCACTTACAACGCGCAAGATAATACCTACTTGCATTGTTAAAGCATAAGCACGCCCAGGGTTCCTGTCCACTATTATGTGACCAAACTTCTTCCATATTTTCTCGTACAAGCCTGCATACCCAATGGGAACGCTGAATCCACCTACTAGTTCATGATACGGGAGTGAAGCATCAAATGGAGGATCAAAAGCAACTCCTGCACTTGGATATTCATGCACCACTATACGGTTCTCAATTACTGGAGCAGCTTCTACAATCATGGCAACAATTTCTTCAGTATTCTCTACTTCGGTTTCTTCTATCACTGAAGCAGCAACAATCTGGTTTCCATCACTTCGGTGACAACCTTCTCATGGCCTTGAAGTGCAGGGATGGTTGTCTCTTCATCAACAACTCCAGGGCAATTCGGGTTATCCTCGTTGGTTTCAATATCCTCAACTTCAGTATTTGACACCTAATACGAAGATTACATGAGGTTAGAGTCGTTTAAACATGAAGCCAAGTGAGATTATAAAATACAGCATACAATCAATACCACATCATCAAATTTCATCATTATAAGCTCAAAGCACGAGCAAATAGCATGAAAGTCATGAAAAAACGTTTTACGGTAACTTTGTCTGAAAAAACTGTACTCTACTCTATACTAAAAGACGAACTGGGAGCAATCTACAAGGAATATGAGGATGGGTTATATATTCTCTTTGTATGGATGTCCTCTACAACGTGCCAAAATTTCATAATAATCCGACGAACGAACAAAAAGATGTGGTCGAAACATCGGGCAACATGCAATCTGAAAAAGTTCTGGAAGTCTCCTGGAAGTTTACTGTTTCGCCTTTTTCAGGTCCTAAACGTGCTCAAAACTCAAAAAGCTTCCATGTTGAAGCTTGGAAATTCTCTGGGCTTGAAGATTCATATTCGGATCATGAAAATCCGACTCCAGATGAAGGTTTTACGGTGTTTTGCTAAAAACTGAAATCTGAAATTTTCTGACGACGTATTTCGCCAAAATTACTTGTACACTCACATGGATTCTCATTCATTCAATCACAAATCAGCAATTTTGTATTTCTATGAAGAGGTTACAAGATATCTGCTTACTTGGGGGGTCTTCGAAGTGTTCAAAGAGTTGGGATTGCCCATGTCAACATCAAGAGGTTCATCATTTTCATTCGGTTCCGAATATTTGGAACTTCCTTCGCCTCTATTCTCGGAGGATGACCGAGTATCAGAACTCTCCACCTCCATGGAAACATCCTCCTGGACATATTCTCAAATAATTAGCATTTTCACATGAGGCATTTATGTTTGTCTATGAGGGAGAGTACTCACAACATTTTCTTCTTCAACGCTCAAATCAGAGATTGTCTGCCCAGCAGCAGAGAATTGAAGACCATCAATGCTAGACAGAGCAAAGTTCTGTAACCAAATAACAAATATTGGTTTCATGATCCTAGTAATGCGGGTAGAAGAAGTTACAGCGGAAAAGTGTCGACAACTCACCAAAGAAATAACCGGGGACTTTATGGTATTAGGCAACAGCTTACAATTCTTGTTTCTTCCTTCTCCACAGTGAACAAATGTTTCTGCTTCTGAGAAATTCACTTCAAGACGAGGTCTCACAGCACGACCGTCCTACAGGAAGAAAATTAAGGTGATAATCAAAGGCAATTATTACAATTTTACGAAGAATGTGTAAAAGATACATACTGGTGAACATCCTGGAGATGTCTTTCGCTTATCACCACCAGAGATGGGTTTCAATCTGGGTCGAGAAGAAATCATATCAGCAGAAGGAGGCTCTTTCACCAAAGGTTGACTAACCCCTACGAAGTCATGTAGACGTTCGAATTGCTGGTTCCGGAAATCAATATGACCCGGAGTTACATACGTAATTCGATCTGCACAAGGGAACCAATAAGAGCTTCCTTCGACATGGGTACGGTCTAAACAAGTCTTAAGTTGTTCCACTGATGGTTTGCTCCTCCGGAAAGTTAGAACGCATTGATCCATACCCATCTGACGGGCTGCTCTATCAATGTTGTATTCCTCCACAGAAAAGTCTTCATATGTTGCTGCTATCAAATGACCTGGAGTATAGCTCGACATGAAGGATCTTTCTCCATCGCTCAAGTCAGCACCAGATTTTAAAGTCATACTCTCTTCAGTATTGAAAGTTGTCAATTGGGAAATATAAGGAGGAATCATCACCCAGGGACGGAAGTTGAACTCAGACTCACCGTCTAATACATTAATGAGGCGCTTTTTGGACTGAATTTTCTTCGTAGACCAACGCATGATCCTGGCATTATCCCTCTCAGAGAAAATACGTCGAGAATCACCAACAGTCAACCCTTGCAAAATACTACGAGTAATAGGCGCATACTTCTCGAAGCTCTCCCACATCAAGGATTGGAGGAACATCGAATTGGCGTAGCATTCAATCTTCATAAAGCCATTTGAAACACTGGAGTCTACGACCAGGGAATCCAGGTTAGAGTACAAAGAACCCAAGAATAAGCTACCTATGGGAAGTTGTTCACCCTGAGCCATCTTAATGGCAAAAGGGATTACAAATGGCATTAACAAAGTCCCGGCGTCTTCAAACACGTCCCTAGACAGCCATAAGCACAAAAAAGCGGTGATAGACAACATACCATCAGGTTCGTTGAGAGGAACATCTCGTGGCCACCAGTGTGTCAACCAGTGAGCATAACAGCCTTTGCCAGAAACCTTGTTAATTCTCTCCATCTCAGCTGTTAAGATGTTGGAAAATGCTTTCTCCTCCGTGGAAAGCTCTTCAGGAAAATTACCTGTGATTGGAAGATGCAATAAAGCAACTACATCTTCCAAGTTAATGGTAAACTCTCCCCAACTACATATAAAGGTATGAGTCGGAATACACCAGCGAGCAAAAAGGGCCACAAGACCTCGCGCATTATGAAAGATGTACAAATCTCCATATGCTTGAATAGCCCTGACAACTTGTGCTTTATACAGCATAGCTCTAACACGAGGCTATCCCAACATCCAGAGAACTTCTCTAAATGGAGTCGAGAGAGCTTGAATTCTATAATTGAAGCCTGGAAAATTCCTCGTTCAAGACAAAACCGAACAACTGCTCGAGGAGTCACCAATTTCTTTTGAGTAACCGTCCTGGGGTTTATCAAAAGACGATATGCTAGAGATCTGAGACGCTTTTCAGTTTCCTGAACCTCAAAAAATGCATCATCTATATTCGGAATATTCTTGATTCCAGGTTTTTCGTCTTCCTCTCCGCCAACGGAAGTCTCATCCATGCATGCATCTTCTCTAGAGACATCATTGTCTACACACATTTCATCTCTGGAAGCATCATTAGCTTGGGAATCAGACATTCTTGCCAAGTAGCTGTAAAATTCACACAACATTTTGCTTCAGTCGTCTAAATACAAGCTTCAACAAGATGATGGAATCATGCAAATGGGAATACGGCATCAACAAAAATGGTAATTCTTAACTCTTTCCTCTTTTCAATTCCACTAACAATAGTGATTGTGCCACAAGAGTTAACAATCCAAAATTAGTTCGTTCCTTGAAACCTGCAATAACGAACGAGGCTTTATTAATCTTCAAAACTGATTTTTCATAAAATCATAGACATAATTTTCATAGTATGAACATCCACAACTGAACTATGAAATTTACACCAAGACAATATTTCATCATAAATAAATTGTCAAAGTTTCGAGGTTACTCAGAACCCACGTTTTGAATTTACAAAGCAATAATTAATGTGAATTACTCACATAAATTTTCAAACTTTTATCTAATGAGAACAAACTCATGTGAATATCATATTCATCATAATATGTCACGGTTTCAAAAAAAAAAAATATATTTTTCCTTCGTATGAGCATTATTCTCTAAAACGAGGTTTATTTCGGTTTTGTGAAAGCTCACACCTTTTAAGATAAAGTTTTGGTTTCCATGAAAGCTCATAAACAAAATTTTATCACTGGACACATGTTTATTTCTAAAGAAAAATCTCTCTTAAGTTAAGGATTGTTGCTAGTTTCTTAAACTAACGATCGAACGAACATACGTTTAATAAAATAAGGGATTTTCTACAAAACTTACGCTAATATATACACATGTATAGAATTTCAACATGAACAACTCATGAAATGAGCAAAAGCAAAAAATAAAAATAAATTGCGTACCTGGTCGGTGCCGGCCAGATTTGGCCGGACGGTGCTAGCTCCGGTCGGACAGACGGTGGCGATCAGGCGAATTTTTTTTCCTGCTCCTGCTAAGCTCGGACGTGAAGGTGATGGGAGGATGAAGAAGATGTTGGTCATGTAGAAGAAAAAAAAAGGGGAATTAATTCCTTTTATACCTAATTTTATTTCCAAAACCTAATTCCATAAGGATTTCCTCTTTGGGCCCGGCCCGTAAATCCTAGACCAACCAAGGTTCCACCATCGAATCAGCGGTTCTACACCAATTTTTGCTCACTGGATGATGCTCTATTATGCCACTGGGGTTTCCGCTCAAACCATGGTTTGCTCATTCAGTCGAAATTCGGTAATATTTTATCTTATGACTAAGTTCAATTACTTATTTCTGTTTGTACCTGGAAAATCACCATTCAATGCTGACTGAGGAACATGACTGTTCCTTACTAAGCATGGGACTTAATGTAGATGGTGAATTTTTGACAAAGGGTAAAATTGTAAAACTATACTCCGGATCCGGCAATCGGATGAGTATTGAGGCCCGTGTCTCTCATTAAAGCATGAAAGCTCATGCCATAAATCCCTGACTGAGGTGGCCGTCTCTCAGAGTATTTGTAGATGTGTAGTCTCCCAGCTGAGGCCACGACACATCTCATGAATACTGAGCAATTTCAGTAATTACTCCGGATCCGGCAATCGGATGAGTATTGAGACTCATGTCTCTAAGCGTGAAAGCTCATGCCATAAAACCTCTGATCGAGAAAGTTTCTCAGAGAAGATGTAGGTGTGTAGTCTCCCAGTTGAGACCACGGCACATCTCATACTGTATAGAGTCGCAAGATTGGACGGCTCCTAGACAGCGTGTCTGCTAGTATAGAGCAATAACGTTTTCAAGATGCAACCATGTTTTCCCTGACTATACAAGAGGAATATGACACTCCATCAAGTTCATATTGCTCAACCCTCAGATAATTAATGCTCCTAGATAGGAAGTCCTGCTAGTATAGAGCCATCAGTTAATTATCTCTAATCGCCTGAATATCCAGCAATATTCTACGATTCTTCGTTATATTTCGTCATTTCAATTCGTGGTTCTTCCCAGCGGAATTCCACGGGTTAGTGATAAATATTCAACGAAACAGAACATCCGAGCATCGAATAAGCCACGACTAAAATGGTGCAAGTGTACTTAGCAATAATGCATGACCAAACATTTGAATGCGCAAACGAGCATTTCAAAAATATGAATGAACGATGAACCTATGCAAAATAGGAAGGAAAAATAATAATAATAAAATATTAGAAAAGGCGCTAGGGGACTGGGCTCATCAGCTGGCCAGTCATGACGTGACCAGTCCCGCGCCAATTTTATATTTTGTGATATTTTATTATTTTTCCCTGATCTCGTGAAAATTCTCTCGTTCGAGCAAATCTCCTTCGTTTCAAGGAAATTCTCTAATCTCATGATTTTATCAAAGAAATAATAAAATTAGGGAAAGGTGTCGCGGGAACGAGCACCAGCCGGCCGAACATGCCCTAGCCGTGGCCGGTCCCACACCTCACATCCCATTGTTTTATTATTTCTCTCAAATTATGAAAATTCCCTGATTTCATGAATTTTCCCTAAAACCATGAAAATTCCTTAATTTTATGAATTTTCTCTAAAATCATGAAAAATATTATAAAATTAGGAAAACTAGTGGGACCGAGCACCAACCGGCCGGCCATGCCCTAGCCGTGGCCGGTCCCACACCTCACATCCCATTGTTTTATTATTTCTCTCAAATTATGAAAATTCCCTGATTTCATGAATTTTCCCTAAAACCATGAAAATTCCCTAATTTTATGAATTTTCTCTAAAATCATGAAAAATATTATAAAATTAGGAAAACTCGTGGGACCGGGCTCTAGCCGGCCGGCCATGCCCTAGACGGTCCCACATGCCTATTATTTTATTATTGTTTGTTGTTTTGTTTTCATGATTCCATGAAAACTCCCTAATTTGAACAAAATACCTTGGTTTCAACAAATCTCTTTGATATTATGAAAATTACATAAAATTGGGAAGAGTGCTCTGGGACCGTGCCCATTGGCCGGCCGGCCATGCCTTGGCCATTTCCGGTCCCACACTCCACCATTCCCTATTTTATTATTATGTTATCTCTCATCTCATGGAAATTCCCTAATTTCAGCAAACTCTCCAGTTTCATGGAATTTCCCTCAAATCAGAGAAAATACATAAAATCACATACAACTGGGAAAGTGTGGGACCGTGCTTGTCAACCGGCCGGCCATGCCCCAGCCGTGGTCGGTCCCACACCTTGCAATTCCCTGTTTTATTTATCATTTTTCCTCATCTCATGTATTTTTTTTCCTAGTTTCAAGAAACCACGGATTCTGCATTTTCTCGAGAATGTTGCTCAAATGCGCATCGGAAAATACTCGAAATTCTCGGGATCGAGACACGGACACTATGGTGACACGAGCACATCCCCTTGACCGACCAAGGATGGCTCTCGGGCACATAAACAGTAGATCCCGCATGTTTTAATGATTTTAACCTAATTTGCTCAATTGCTCATATTAGGTTCAAACTTCTTCCAAACAATTAAGTTTTTGCTTGAACGACCATCCATTGTTCCCACGGCCACCAAGAGCCGGTCTCATGACCTCTTGGTCGGTTCCTCCTCAGTTCATGACAAGGTTTTATTATTTGTCGCTCACACGAGCATTATTTCAATAAATGATTAAACCAGCATTTAATCATTCATTCGCCAAGTGGTCCTCTGAGTGACTTTGGTATTTTTGCTCATTCGAGCATCTGGGCGTACATGGTGGACTCGTCATCCCATGTAGCCGGTCCCTTCTTCACTCTGCAGATTGATTTGCAATAAATCATCATTTCAGTAAAATTAGGATTTTTTAATCCAGAGCTCTGCAGAAACATGATTCTGAGCAGATTCAAATACTCTGATAATTTTATTTTGATTCCATGATCAACATTTTTATATATTTTACTCGACCCAGCAATCAGTATCTTAAATTAATATTTTATTTGGTCCTGCTACCAGCAATTCATCAAATGAGCAATATTCGCTCAACCCGGCAATATTTGCTCAAACTAGCAATATTTCTCAGACTAGCAATATTTGCTTGAACCAGCAATATTTGCTCAGATTCAAGAATATCGGTTCAACTATCAATATTATTCGACAATTCAGCAACACAATTTGCTCGTCTTAGGTAATCAACATAATAATACCTCGTCTCAGCATACATATTTGATTCATGAATTTCAGAACATTTGCAAAAAAATGTTCAATTCAACAATACATGGACTCATCGTCCCACAAAGTCAACTGACTCCACAATCACGAGATATCAATCGTGTCACATGGGGGATATTAACTAGGGTTTTGGTCTGGCGGTCTACGGCACGTGTGTTTCACCCACGATGAGAATGTGAGCAAGTCGTGCAATCAGTTGGAAGAGTCAGCAAAGTAGTGGGTGGAAAATTAACCAAGTCTCCGCACGATGAGCAACTTGTTTTAACACGATTTCCCACTTCCCCACTCTCTGATTCCAGCAAACTGTCACACTTCATGAGATCATGGTGTTTTCAACGCCGGCATTATAAAATGTCTTTGAATCCTGATTGAAAGGACAAGATTCTAACACTCGAACATTCGTCTAAACAAGGAATTCTCGGCAAGTTCATACAGACAATCTTTCGTCTACACGAACTCATCGTCTGAGCATTCACTCTCAATTGAGCAAAATTCAATCATTCAGAGCATTCTTATGCTAAATTCACAATACACCTACAATCTCAGATCATTGATCTCACGCATTTATTGGCTTCCCTCCTACAGATCAACCCATCCTCTCTTGTGACCGCATTAACTCTGGAACGGCCATTGTTCTTGGTTTAGGCCGGAGTCTTACAGATTGATCTCTCGAACTTAAAGCACTCCCTTCTTGCAGTGCATCTGTGTGAGATTCAACATTTCACTCGGTTCAAGGAGTCTCCACACGGTCGACTCTTCAATTCCGTAAAAACCAGCAAATCATTTTTCCTCATCTACAGTTGTATCATCGATTGGAAAGAAACAGTGGTGTATATTGCTGGAATAATATATTCACGGGATGGTGTGATGAATCAACATGAACTGCACGTGTTTGGAGTGAGTTGGAGATAAAGAAAGAAAATTAAACATCAACAGATGCGTGAAGAAGCTATTTCAGGGAATTATCTCATGTGATATCGCAGAAAACGGAAGAGGATTATCTCGAATTATTACCGAGATTTTATTGAGCTGTTTGGTATTAAAAGGGGGATGGGGATGAAGAAAAATAGGACGGAGAGTTTGGGGTCGAGTTTAGAGAGCTACAAATTGAAGAAAAGAAGTTGCAGGAAACTTCCCTGCTGCTGCTGGTAAAGAAGAAGCTGAAAAACAAAAGCCCGTAAAAGACAGTCGCGAAATCTGCTACAAAACTTCTTGCTTCAGTGTTATTCATTGTAACAGTTAATTCGCAACTCTTATAAACGTTGCAGTTCTTTGTTTTTATTGTTCTTCTCTCTTTTCACCATTGTAAACACACTTTTGAGCTATAAATAAATATTTTAAGCGTGTTTTCACCATGTGGAGCTAAACCCCATCACTGGGATGACGGAGGAAGCCAATTCTCATCAATGTGGTAACTTTATTTAATTCTTTTTGTGACTTTTGCATTAATATAATGTAGGAGCAGAATCTCGCAACAACTATGTGCTAGCGAAATTGTGACTAATAAGAATTTGCGAAGACTTCGCAGAGTACTTAAAGAATGACATAACAGATGACAACAGTGTAAACATGAGTAAAGTGTGGTAATTTAGTGAAATTAAAGATATTCGCGAAATTAACATTTACAAGCTCGCGAGGTTACCGCAAGCCATATCCGAAATTAAAGGACAGCTTAGCTGTCATCCACTATGTAAACACCTATATAAAGAGGAGAGCAGGAGAGAGAAAATGGGGGACATTTTGTGAAGAGAGAGATATTTTTAGAGAGAGAAAGACTTTATTTTCTTTATCATCTTCTTCCCCAAAAACTAGATCTAGAGCTCTACCAAATATCCATTAATGGAGATTGTAAATGAAATACTAATGTAACCTCAACAATTATAGTGAAGAACCATGGATGTAGATCACATTGATCGAACCATGTAAAAAATCCTTGTGTCAATTTATATTTCTAGTATTTATATTTGAAATTTAGGTGATTAATAAGATTTAGATCTACAAAATATTATATGGGGTGTGTTGTAGGATTTCCTGCAACTACATTTTTGGCGCTAGAAACAGGGACAGAGTAAGGATTGACATCGTGATTTGAAAGAATTTGGAGTAGTAGGGAAGGAATTTCATATAATTTTCAACAGTTTACCAAAATTAAGAAATGGCAAGAAGGAGAAATGCATCCGAGCAACCAACAACTGTTAGAAGGAGTAGGAGACTTGCCGGAGAAGGGAGAAATGAAATGGGAGAATCCTCAAGAAGGAACATATGGAATAATGAAGAAAATCAAATTCAATCACCAATTCAACCAGTAGCGGATATAACTATGGATTATGATAGTGTAAGCGTGCATACTTGGAGATCAGACTCTGTGGACGAAGGGGAAGAAGAACAACAATTGGTAAACAATGGACAAGAGGGGAGAGACCGAGAAGGGAATGGAGAAATAATTCATGGAAATGAAGAGATCGCAGCATTAGAGGCGTTGAGACAAACAATACATGAAGAGAGACGATTAGAGGCAGAGGAACGTGCAAACTTGACAAGACAGAATCATGAGCTGAGGATGGAAAGCATCAGATTACAAAACAGAAGGTCGAGAAGCACTACAAGGTCAAGTTCAAGATCAGTTAGAGAGGAAAGAAGGAGAATTTTACCTATAGAAAATGCTGATGAATAAAACCAAGAAGAAACACAAAATCCAGGCACAGAACATTGCGAGAGAAGAGAAATGATGGAAGATCGTTATGTTCCACGTCCCGAGACTTTTCAAAATGGGCAGAATGATGGAAATCGAGGAAATAGGCAGCGTCAGAGGCAGAATAATCCAATTGATGAAGAAAATCAAGAAGAAGGAAGAAGAATATTGCATGGGAGAGAAGCACGGAGAGGAAGCAAAAAGAGATTGAGGATGAAATTGAAAGACATTATGTTGAACAAGCACGTCTAGCTCGCGAGAGAGAAAGATTGAGAACAGAAATGGAAGAACGGAGTTAGAAGAGGCAATTCGCCAGAATAATCATGATAATCGAGAAAGAAGGCGAGAACAAAATCGCAACAATGATAATATTAATGAAGAATATGAAAGAGCACAAAGGAGAGCTGATAGGAAACAAAGAAGAGAAATTGATAGATATAACGGTGTGCAAATTCGTGAAAGAAGTGAAGGAGAAGATCGCAGAGAAAGACGAGAAGAGAATGATGAAAGTCAAAGCAGACATGAACGCAGGAGAAGAGAAGCGAAACTAAAAAGACAAATAGATTCAAATTCTGATGTAAATGAACAAATTTTGAGAAAATTGGCAGAAATGAGAGGAATGATGAACAGTAAAAGGGGAGGAGGAAAGAGACAGTTGGATGAAGCCATAGAAGAAGCTGCGAAAACTCCGTTCACACAAGAGATACAATTAGGAGGAATACCACCGAAGTGCAATTTACCGACATTAACCAACATTTTTGATAGAACAACTTGCGCGATACAGCATATCAAAGCTTATATGAGATGTATGCTACAATGGGAGAATCATGATGCTATATTGTGCAAATATTTTGCATCAAGTCTGACAGGAGAAGCTTTGAAATGGTTTGAAGGGCTACCGAAGAATACAATAACATCTTTCAATCACTTGCAGGCTATATTTTTAGGGGCATATATAAGTAATAATTCCTCGCGACCAGGTATTGAAGATGTATTTGGGTTAAAACAAAGGGTTGGTGAAAGTTTGAAGCATCTAACTGTGAGATGGAAGACAATGTGTAGTGAAATGGCGGGCCGTGTGGAGGAGAGATATCTCATCTTATCATTCATTAATGCTATGTTCGCGACAAATCTGTTATATATTCAAATTTTTAGAGTCAAGAATACAATCACAATGACTGAGTTGCGAGAACTTCAGGAGGAGTATATTGCTCTAGAGGAAAAGCAAAATGAGATGGAATCATACCCTGTCGCGAATACAAGTTCAGGAGCTGCGATTGCAAGTTTGTTACCCAAATTGATATACACTGTGGCGAGTACCTCGCAAGGTCAACAAGGAATGAGGATACCAGTTGATGGTCAGCAAAAGTTGGTAGCCATGGGAAGTCGCGATCAGGAAGAATTTGAAGGAGAAAGAAATTTCTACAACCGTGGCGGAAATAATAAAATTCAAAGGCTTGATCAGCCGCAAGAAACCTATGGAGGTCAGAGGCATAATTCGCAAGAAAGCTATGGAGGTCAGAGGCATAACTATCATCGAGGGCAGCGAGGTCATAGGGTAGTTTGGGAAGAAATCAAGATGCCTCCATTAAACGCTAGCGTGGAGAAAATATGGGAAGTTATAATCTTGATGGAAAACATACCTGCACCATGGTACATGGGGAATGAACCGCCTCCAGGTGACAGAAGTCATGAATTTTATTCCTATCACCATTTTCATGGACACCTAACAAATGATTGTAGGAATATAAAAAGAATCATCCTCAGAATGATAGACCAAGGGAAGCTAAACCAATTCTTAAAATGTGAAGAGAAGACTCAACCATTACCAACACCTCCAGAAATTCACAGAGTAAATACAACAAAAGGGAAAGAAACATTTGTAGTAGAAGTTGGAGCGAAGGCAAAAAACTTGTTCTGCAATTCTATCGTACATTCGTACAGGACAATCGAAGATTTTCATGATAGTGTTCTCAGTAGGGTTTTCGCAAGAGATGCTGACAATAGAGAAGTAATGAACATAGCGAAGACATCGCCACTAAAAGAATGGCAAACGCAGATTATTTCTTTTACCGCAGAAGAGGTACCTGAGGGTGGCGAGATGCATGACAGTCCATTAGTGGTGAGATTGGAAATTAACCCAAAACCTGTTGACGATGAAGATGATGGGGCGAGAAAATTCATGGGCTATAAATAGAATCTTAATTGATCTTTGGAAGCTCAGAAACATCCTTTTTTACCATACTTACAAGACTATGTGAGGGAAAGACGAAGACTTGATACCTTCAACCTATAAGATTTATGGTTTTAATGGTACTGCCAATAAACCTAAAGGAGAAATTCGTATGCGAATACCACTAAAAGGATTACCAACAGAAATCTTGTTTTGCATAATCGATGTGGAATCCCCCTATAATGCATTAATTGGGCGACCTTGGTTACATGAGATCTTGGGTGTAGCATCAACTTACCACCAGTGCATCAAATTTCCTCATCCCAGTGGTGTTGGAGTTATAAAAGGAGATTGGGCTGAGGGACAAAAGTGCTATGAAGTTGATGTGGAGTCTTGCGAGGAAAGGGCTGCTCAAAAGAAGAATTGGAAGCGGAATATCAAAGAAGAACAAAGAAGAGAAAGACTGATGGTGGACACAATAGAAGTGAGAGATGAAGATATATTGCGAAACCAATGCTTGAAAACAATTGGAAATTGCGATGGTCTCGCAAAAGGGAAAGAAATATCAGGGAATTTGAATGAAGAAACAGAGAGCAACAGGAATAAGAAGTGTAAGAAATAAATAGTTGATTTTAGAGTTGTAAAAAAAATGTGTTTGGAGTGACAAAGATATGTCAAAAGTACAAAGAATATGATGATCAAGGAAGGAGTACGCGAAAGTCTCGCGATTCATGAATATAATGAAAGTTTGGTTAAATAATTACAGCAAGATCACAGCAAATGAAGCAATATTATGTGATAATTTCACAAAGATAATGAAGAAGAAAGAATCAAAAATCAATGAATGATTGCAAGAATTGATAGAAATGAAAGAATGAGTGAATGGGACAAACCTTTATGGCGTACACCCTAGTTCGCGAATGATATTTCGCAAGAGGCAAATGTAAGACCTAAAGTGCGTCATATAAGGGGTATCTCTTGACATGGCTCGGGGAAAAGGTTACACCGCCCCCCGGAACTGAATCATGAAAATTTGGGGTCAATAAAGCCCATCCCGGGGAGATACCTTGGATTTCCAACTATATATATAAGGTTATACCCTGGTTGGACGACCGAGGGTCTCTTCCAAGGAGTCGAGTGTATGACCAAGGCGCCGAGGTACACGGTTGAGCCAAGAGTGCAGGGCATTTGAAGTGTCTCGGCCATTCTTGGCAAGTCTTGGCACATCTTTTCGACCAAGAAAACTCCACTTAGGGTGCGGTCTCGTAACCATAAACCCTATAGGTATAAGGGATAAGAGGTTGCGAAAACAAGCTGGTTTTTGTTAAGACCGGATGGGAGGAGCTAGTCTTGTATGGCCGATGTACGCCTCCTTGAAGGGGCAACCAGGGAGATGATAAGGCGGCACCCTCCATTAGGGAGCCGATAAGTGTCTTAAGACGCAAATGTCATGAGGCTTTATTTTCGCAAGAAAATTTAGGCTTTTCATATTTGTGCGATGATCCTGAAGAGGCAATAATACTAACGCGAGGGTAAGACGAGATCAATGGGTCTTTACATGAAAGTGTAAAGACGTCCTGCGATTTCGTCGCAAGACGGCAATGTCATGGGGATTTATGTTCGCAAGAACATTTAGGCCTGTCATATTGTCGCAAGAAAAATATCCTGCAGAGGCAAAAATACTAAATAAATGATAAGACAAGATCAATGGGTCGTTACATGAAAGTGTAAAGACGTCATGCGATTTTGTCGCAAGACGGCAATGTCATAGGACTTTATGTTCGTAAGAATATTTAGGCCTGTCACATTGACGCAAAAAATGAGGGGTGGCAAAATAAGACCTTTAACTAGGAAGGCAAAATAAGACCACACAAGAGCAATGATAAGGCAAGATCAATGGGTCATTACATGAAAATGTAAAGACGTTCTGCGATCTTGTCGCAATGATGAATTTCAACATAAATAAAGAAAAGATCACACAAGAAATTGAGTAACCAAGTAAACTTGTGAAAATGGCTATATTTCTTCATTTATTTGTGAAGAATTAGCAACAACAGTTGCGAAACTAAGAAGTATTATTACTTAAAGGTTATCGATTTAATCTCTCATGTGAAAATAAATAACAAAGGCAAGTATGGGAATGATTAGAGTAAAAACTTGTTATTTATTTTCATATGATAGATTCTGATGAGAGATTACAAAAATGGAAGGCTAGAAGGATAAATGTACAAGTATCACAAGAAGAGAAAAAGGAAAATGGAGCTATCTCTCAGTTCATTCTTCTTTTTCATCAGATTCTTTATCAGACTCCTCTTCTTCGCTTGCATCACTATCAGAGACGTCTAAGCAAGGCATATTTTCAAGAACTTCATCAAGAAGACAAGGATATGAAGAAAGAGGAATACTATGATCATCGCAAACTGTTGTAATAGTTTGATTGCGAAAACGGACAGCATCATTATTGAAATTCGCTACAGTAATTTGTAGTTGCTTCTTCAACTTAGAATATTTGTCATTGCGAAGAGAGAAGTCTTTTGCAAGTTGTGCTTTCTCAGATTCAAGTTCCTTGATTCTAGTTTGAAACCTCTTCTCAGATTATGCGAACAAATGACAATGAGTCAGTAATTTAATAGCAGTTTCACAAAAGAGAAGTGGTAAAGTAATGAAGAACAGTTAAAAACCTTCTCTGTCAGAAATCATATCTTTAACCAAGGCAGTATGCTCAGCATGAAGGCTGACGTTAACACCTAAATTATTCCGGGCATTATCTAGAACTTTCGCAGCCCAAGCGAATTCATCATCACTATTTATGACAAGAAGTGAACGAATTTGATTTTCTCGCTCATTAAGTATGGCATTTTGGCGAAGAGATTCATCTCGTTCAATTTGGACTTCAAGAAGAGTTTTTTGGAATTTCGCTAATGCTTGTGCACCTTGATTAGCAATGCGATCCTTGTCATCTATAAGGCTATTAATTTTCTTCCTTAGAATATTATTATTCTCGTGGGAACTAAGATATAAACGTTTAAATCGGTTGGCTAAACCTAAACTAGATCTATGCTCAATTTCTAAGAGATGAAATTTGGTTCGAAGTTCATTTAATGAGAGAGAGTTAATTTTGTTTGACGAACTACTTAAAGATTCGTTGAGATGAGCGAGAAGGGCATCATCATCCATAGGCTCAGGAAATGAATGGAGAAGGATGGCTTCGTCAGAAAGATTATAAATGTCTGCGAAAATGATAAGTCAGGCAAAGAAAAATAAATGACAAAGTAGAAACGAAGAAAAGAAAAGAGTTTTATACCATAAAGTTGCTGATTAGCACTTTGAAGGGTAGATATTTTATTCTTCTGGGTAGAAGACTCAGCTTCCAAATGTTGAATTCTATCGCGAAGAGCGGCAGTCTCATTTTCATTCTTCTTGCGAGATGTCGCAACTTCAACCTCTAATTCTTTGTTCTTCTCCTTAAGTTGAAGGTTTTTCTTTTCAAGATTGTTGCGCCTTTTCTCGAGATCTGAGGAAACAACAAAGGAAGCTCTCCCAGACTATGAAGAAAAGTAAAGAAACTGTTAAGATAAGGTTTATAATCGAAATCACAAATAAATAAAGAAATATGAACATACCAAGGCACTAAGCGCATTTAAGAAACTGGGAGTCATTGTCCTGGAAACTCCACGAAAAGAATCATTATCCGCTAGTAGGGGGCATCGCAGATATTTGCGAGAGCTTCGCAAGTAGCAGAAAAACGATCATCTCCTATTCCTTGCATAGAATCAGAGAAAACACTAGACAGTTGCGCCATAGCAGATTCGACTGAATGATTCTCCTTCGCAAAAGAAGTGCCAACCTCATCATTATCTTCATCATAGTTCTCGCTGGTTTGGGAATTAGAGTGAGAAGAGGAATGGATTTTCCGTTTTTTAGAAGATGGAGCAGAAGATTTATCCTTGCGAAGAGTGATTTTATTCTTGCCTTTAGTCTTCGCAGCTTCAGAAATATCATTCTCTTCAACGCCAACCTTCGCACACGAATGAAGATAAGAAACAGAGGCAACAATATTGTTAAAAGTAATAAGGAAAAATATTTCTTACTTCATCCGTGATTGAACGAAGTATCGCCAGAGTACTCGCCTTTGGATTTATTTTGTAGCTCCTTCTCAATTTGATGATCTGAAAAATTCGCGAGATTAGACATAAGAGGAAATGAAGATTGTAAAATAAGTAAAAGTTAGGAAGTATACCTCTTTTGCTTTCTCGGGCCAATTAAATACCCAAGGATGATAATTTGCGAGATTCGCAGGAGTATCTTTGGAACCCGAAATGTAAGGTCCGTTCAAAAATAGCGGAAAGACACACCATTTCTCATCTTTAGAATAGCGAGGAACATTGTTCTTGCCAGAGTGCCAATCAATATCTAACATGAGTATCTTATCGTCGGGAATGTTCTCTTTTCTTTTCAATCGAGCACCCCAGCGAGATTTATCATTCTTCATATTTATCACTTCATAATTTTCAAAAAAGTCTTCTACTGAGTACTTTTCAGCAGCTATCTCTAAGTTTGCGAATTTAGGATCTCTGACATTATCAGGATATAGAGATCCCTTACCAGCGCCACGATTGGCGAATTCAAGCATTAGACGGATGCAATCACCACTTAATTGATAAATAGCTCGCGAGAATTTCTCATGAGCAAGAATTTCATAGAACAAGGGCGGTTCGGGATTGTAGAGAGGAATGGGAAGACCTGCGAGGAGTTGACCTAGCGAGATTATGATTTTCGATCATCACAATGATGATCGATGAAACAACTTTGCGAAAAGAATAGATGAAGATTCTTGATTGGGAATAGTAGACAAGGTGAAACCTTTCTCTTGTAAATTCTTTTGAGTCTCACCCAAAAGGGTTTCGTATCTACGACCAGGTGGAGCCATTCTCAGAATATGGGAATGATTAGAGAATTGAAGATCAAGAGAAAGAAGAAAAAGAAGATTTACAGTAGCAGAAACGTAAATTGCGGAGGAAGAGAACTGAAGAAAAAATTGCAGAGAAAAAGTAAAAAAGAAGAAGAGGAGGGTGAGAAAACTATATATAGAGAACAATTCTCGAGAAGATAAATGCATTTAATGCGAGAGGGGACGTGAATGGTCAAGAAAAAACGGTTGAAAGAGACGTGTCAAGAAAAGAGTGGAAGAAGAAACATGTGTAATAAATTACGTGTAAAAGTACGGGATCGTAACGGATAAATATGAACAGTTGCGGCATTTTAAAATACTAATTCTCATGACATTCTCTTCTTCGCAGAGAAGACATGAGAAGAGGCAAGATGTAAGATCAGAATATCGCGACATCAATACTTCGCGAGATTAATAAACGACAGCATTGCGAAAGTGTCGCAAACGAATAATATGAATGACGCAATGAATGACGACAGCTAAAACACGAGAAAGATGTGAAGACTTAGCCAGATTTAGAAGAGTTGCGAGATTATATATTTGTATACTTGAGATATTTCGCAAGTCATTCCCGAAAATAAAGGACAGCTTAGTTGTCATCCATTGTGTACTACCCTATATAAAGAGTCGAGCAAGTCTGTTGTGAGGGATCTTTTTCCGAGTGTTAGGCAAGTCATTAGGAGAGAGAAAGTTTGTGGTGATTGTAATTTCTTTAGCTTTTTTCCATTTATCTTGTAAACATTCAAAGAATTAATCAATAAAATTCATAGTTGTTCATCTTCAAATGTCTTAGTTGTGTGGATTCTAGTGAGGGGTGTAGTGTAGGATTTCCTGCAACTACATATAATTTGAATTATGATTTTAAATTAATTAATTGTCATTTAGTTTGATGAGTTATGCTTAGCTTAAGTGTTTTGATAACTCATGCTTACCATTTACAAATAATATTTTTATAGAATCTACCTTGGAAAAGATTTAGAGTCAATAATAATTATTTTTGGAGCTATAATTGTATAAGAATTAATATTTGAACCATAAAATATGAGTTTGGTGGAATCCTTAGTCCTAGTAACTCTTAATCTTGTTACCTTCTTTTGCATATTTTTGCTAGTTTTAATATTTTCTTTTATTAGTCTAAAATCAATATCTTCCCAAGTCCGAGAAACGAATCCTTTTCTTACCACACTTTAAAACTACATCAGTTTTTGGCGCCGCCGACGCGGACTTGTTTTTAGGTTAGGTTTTAGATTTTCTTTTGTAAATATTTTTTTAGTTTCTTTATTTTATTTTAATTTTTTTTTTCTATTTTACGTCTTTGGGTATTTTTCTTGTATTTTTGGTGTGCAGATTTTTATCGAAATAAAAAGTGGAAAGTGGAATACACAGCCAAAAAGGTAAGTATAAAAACCCAAGATTTTATTTTCATTTATTGTGTATAGTAGATTTTTTTTATTTGTTTTCTTTTGTAAATATTTAAATTTGAAAAAAAATAACATATTTGTACATAATTAGACTAGGTTTCTTTTTATTTTTGTAAATATTGTATTATTTTTTACACGTGCACACACGAATTGCATCTTCCGACACCGATTTTAGGAAAACACGTGGTTTAGTAAGGTGAACCCTCTGGACGTTATCATCCGAACACCACAAACCTTAGCAAAGTACCGTTGACCAGTCTTTGATTGTAGGTATATTCTGCTTAAGGTTACCTGAGCTTACCTATTTTAGTCGACCCTGCATTTTCATGTGCACGGAAAATATCGAGCTAGTATTATAAAGACCAATACAATGAATATCCGACAGAGTTTCAAAATGGACATTACTGACCATAATGTGTATAGTGGTTGGGAGCACCAACGATTTAAAAGTTATGGTTCATACCATAGTGAGCCCAATTACTATACGCACGCGTACCGGTCATACGAGCAAGAAAATAAGAAATATCATAGTACTTGTTAGAGCACTGCTCGGTCGAACTCGCAAGCGTTGCTATCTCAAGCTTGTTTGTCAATGTTAGTGATCAAAACTATAAGTCTTGATTTCTAGTCTACTTATAGTGATGTCTCGGACTAGGATAGATTGTGTAGTTGAGCATTAGACTTCACGTCGTTCATCAATTGAAGACGAAGAACTACTAAGGAGAGCTTGTGGAACTTCATCAACAAAAGGTATGTGGATACTAAAACTCATCTATCACTTGGAAAGTCTATTTCTACTCTATCTCCTATATTGAGACAAAAGTCGTATTACTATATAGTTGTCGATTATACATATTTGAGATTTCGAGCTGAGATTAACTCGCTTACATATTTCTCGAAATATGTGTTGGTAAGCTTTCGCTTCAACCAAGTTCATCTTATATTCTTGACGAAAGTCAAAAGATGATCATGTGAATATCGCCGAGTAACATCTTACATGGTTTGTGTGATACAATCATTTGGTGTAGACTTGGAATGTTTCGTTATGATTATTTCAATAACTTGAAAATTGCTTTGATGCTAATAGTGTGTGAAAACGGCTATTGTCATCCTCTAAGAAAGTTTCAATGATTAAAATAGAGTTTAGAATACTTAATCATCATTGGATTATAAACATAGTTTGCATTCTTGCATGTATGTGATCCATGACCAGAACTAAAGTATGCATACCCGTATGCGTACTTGTAGTTGAAATTTTGTGTACCATGTACACATACCGTTACGCATACTTGCGTAAGGTATAGATCCGGGTATTTCTGCTGGGTTTTGGAAGTGTACTTAAGTATGCGTACATGTTCGCATACTGGTGAACCCAAACTCAGACCGGTTACTTAAGTATGCGTACCCGTATGCATACTTGAGTGGTTAAAGTTCTAAAAATGGTTGGCTCATGAACTAATACATTTATATATTAAGGAATGCATTCTTTGCAAACCGTGGCTATAATGTTCATGAATTGATTCGAGTGAATCAAACCGATTTTGCTTCAATTGTGTTCTTGTATACTTCTATGAGAATATAGCAATTGAAAAATTCTTTAACTGGTTTCATTTGAGTCATTTGAACTAGTTATGGTTAAGATGAATAAGGTTGATATGACGGTGTTCATATAGCTAACCTTGGTTAACTACTGTTGAGCCAACATGGTGTACACATTTAGGTACGGTTACTAAACCTAAATGAGGGTACATTTCATTTGTGTATAACAAGCTAAGTTCAATCTAACGGTTGAAAGATATTAGCTTGAATCTAATCAGGTTTTCATCTAACGGTGAATATTGAATGCTTTGTTACCAAGGTAACTTAGATTACAAACCCTGATTTGAAAACTATATAAAGGAGAACTCTAGCAACTGGGAAACCTAATCCCCACACCTCATGTGTGATAGTAGTTGTATAAGCTAGACTCGATGCTCCTTTAACCTTAGGTTTTTCACGAAACTCTGTAGGTTAACAACTTAAAGACTTCACTAGGATTGTGAAGCCAGACCCAACTATTTTCTCTGTAGTTGCGTGTTCTGATATTACTTCTTCTATCGTGATTGGTACTATCTTCTCTAAGATTTATTCGAGATTATATCTCCGATAGGTAAGATTAAAAGTAGTCACAAACATCTTCGTCTCATCGTTTGTGATTCCACAATATCTTATTTCACTACCATACGATTAAGATTATTGTGAGGTGATTGATAATACTAGGATGTTCTTCGGGAATATAAGTCTGGTTTATCAATTGGTTCCTATGCACCTTGATTTATCAAAAGGCGGAACAAAACTCGTAGGTATTTATGTGAGAGACAGATTTATCTATTCCAATAGACTTTTCTGTGTGAGACAAATTTGTTTATCAAGTCTTCGACTTTGGGTCGTAGCAACTCTTGGTTGTGGGTGAGATCATCTAAGGAAATCAAGTGCGTAGTATCCTGCTGGGATCAAAGACGTAAGGAGCACGAATGTACCTTGAATCAGTGTGAGATTTATTAGGGTTCAACTACATTCCAGTCTGAAGTTCTTTGGTAGTAGGCTAGTGTTTGTAGCGTCTTAATACAGTGTGGTGTTCAAAGCTGGACTAGGTCCCGGGGTTTTTCTGCATTTGCGATTTTCCTCGTTAACAAAATTCTGGTGTCTGTGTTATTTATTTTCCGCATTATATTTAGTTATATAATTGAAATATCACAAGTTGTGCGTTGAATCGATCAATTGGTAAACCCAACCTTTGGTTGTTGATTGAAATTGATTGATCCTTAAACATTGGTCTTTGATATATTTTTCTATAGATTGAGTATGACTGTCTAGTTGATTCTCTTGAAAGTATATTGGAGTTTGTCTATTCAGATTGACAAACGAAATATTGTGTGTGGTTGTTAAACCCCCGCTTTTTGAATTGGTATCAGAGCAGGCAAACACATTTAAAACCTTACAAGTCTGTGTTTGTAGCGATCTGAATATGGACAGAGTGCTATCTCCATTAACGTACCACCAGTCTTCAATGGCTCAAATTACTTATGGTGGAAAATTGTTATGCATACCTTTCTACAAGCGCGTGATTTTCAATCTTGGGTTTATGTAGTTAATGGCTATAATCCTCCAGTTGTTGCAGAAGGCGATGCAACTGTTCCAAAGGATATTGGTACATACGAACCTACCGAGATTCTCGCTGCAAAGCAAAATTCTGACGGGTTAAATGCTACCATTCATGCCATTACCCCATATCTTCAGCACCATGTGACTACGTGCACTCGGTCTAAAGATGCTTGGGATATCTTAGAAACTGTATTTGAAGGGAATACCTGTGAAAAGGAAGCTAGGCTACAAAACCTAAATTCTGATTGGGAAAACCTTCGTATGGCAGATGAAGATTCATTTGATGAGTTTAATCACAAAGTGTCTGATATTGTTAATGCATCTTTTGCATTGGGTAAGACTATTCCTGAAAAGGACATTGTGATGAAAATTCTCCGATCACTGCCATCCAGATACGATTATAAGAAGCATGCCATCGTTGAAGGTAATAACCTTGCAACTCCTTCCAGAAACACTCTGGTTAGGAAGTTAAATATCTTTGATCATGAGCATACATCCAAATCCGGAAAGGATGTGGCTTTCAAAGCACAAAAGAACACTAAATTACTTGACAAAAGTAAAAGTGTTTGCATCTCTAAAGATGATCTTTCTGAGGCTGATTCATCATACGAAGATCTTGACAAGTCAGTCTCCTTGATAACAAGACAATTTAAGGATCTTCTTTTGAAGAAAAGTAAACGATTCTCCAGAGATAAGCCTAGGTCATCAGTTAAACCTCATAATCGTGTTCCTCCTAAAAACAGGGATATAGATGAAACTGATTACGAAGATATGCCTCATTGCTTTAAGTGTAAAGGTTTTCGTCATTTTCCGAATGAGTGTCCAAATCGTAAAAAATATACTGGGAACAAAGGTCTAGCTGCAACTCTTGATGAAATGTCTGAGAACTATGATTTTAATGAAGACAAAAAGTCAGGTGTTGCACTTCTTTGTGAAAATATTGATTTTGATAATTGTAGCAATACATACATCAATCTTGATATTCTTTTAGAAGAAATCTCAACCGGTTTCTACTGGAAACTCTTTTTCTGATTTTTCAGGTTCCATTATGTGTCTAGATGCCTACAAATCTCGGGCGTCTGAATCATCTTCCATGTTGACATACTCTTATTGTTCTCTCAAAGGTCATGAACTTTCAAAGTGTTTCAAGTACAAACACAAAATGAGACATGTCAACAAACTTCAACGAAGAGTGAATCGATTAGCAAACAAGCTCAAACTTGTTCAAAGATCATCAGAGGTATGTAATCGCTTCTCTTCTTCAAAGAAGTTAGTTTCCAAAGAAAAGTCTAGATCATTAGAGGAAAAATTATGGTCTAAACACTCTGAGAAACATGGCTCTATGAATTCCTTTCGAAAAGGTTATGGTGGACAAATTATTTTTCACCCCAGCACAACTTAATTATGTTGGTTAGTGTATCTTGTCTCATGTGCCGGATCAAAAGAGACAAGATTATACACACCTCAGGCTTTAGGAAAAAAATTTGTTTTAGATTGTTTTGATTTTCCTTTTTTTTTTCTTTTTTGCTCTGCTGAGCTTTGAAAGTCTGGAATTCGTGCCTCTTTTCATATCTAATTGATATTGAGATTTGTGCGTGCGTGAACTTGTATGTTTAAAAGTTCTGTAACCCTACATTCCTTTTTCCTTCTCTCAAAACTCTTTTTATCATAAAACTGCATGTTGAGATTATCTTGTGATTTTCTTTCATAATTCCGCTTGTATGGATACTCCAAGCATTATGTCTTCTGATGGAAAAGATGTTAATATGATTGTTAAGCCATCAATCATGAAGGAAAAAGATAAATCTCCGTTACCTCCAACTTTGAAAAGAAAAAAAAGGAATGTAAGGAAGCCAAGAGCTGTTCCTTCAAATTCTCAGAAGTTTTCTGGTGTTCTTGAAGAGTTGAAGGAAACAAGAAAGGAGATTCAGGAAATAAAGGCTATTGATTTGAGAACTCTTGAAATTCAGAAGGCCCTGGTTCGACATCAGTTCAAAAGGTTTGTTGGAATTTACTCCTTTCTTCATGAACCTTATATTCCCATGGTTGCTGACAACAAGGAGTTCGGGGACGATAAAGAATTTTTCAGAGGTCTCAATGTCTAGGAAACTTCTTATGAGAATTCATTCTTGTGTTTTTTAGAAGGATAACTAGGGTTTGGAATAGCCATTATTGTGAGTACACATAGCTATTGACAACGTTTTCATCTTGCAATGTTTTTAGATTTATTTATTTAAATTCTAAAGTTTATTTGGAAGATGATTTTTGCAGTATTAATCTTTATGGTTTTATATATTGCAAATTGTTATAGGATATGTTGTTTACGTCCGTGAACCTTGATTGTCCCATACTTGTTCAAAAGTTAACTCTATTATATGTCGGTATGAAAGTATTGATAAAAGATAGAATGAACTTTTGATTACAAAAGTTAAGCCTTTTATGTCATTATGCAAATATTAATGGAAGAAAGGATGAACTTTTGATTACAAAGATTAAGTCTATTATATGTCATTGTGCAAATAGTGATGAAAAATAGAATGAACCTTTGATTATTTCGCAGTATTGGTCTTTCTCTGATTCACATCTTTGTGTATATACTGTGTTGCTCCGTAAGTTCTCTTATGTTGAGCATGACCAATTGAATTGATCATTTTTCTTGTGGTTAATTTAATTGAGTATTTTGGATACAAATTCATGTTTCATGTGATTTGTTAATGTCCAAAGAAATCCTTCTTTTCTTGTAAAACTAAGGTCGCTCTTGTTTTTCTTTCGGGAATGACATTTTATGGGGGAGAGTTCTTAATTGAACTTGTGCTTAATTGCCAAATCTTTGTGGGGAGTGCGGCTGTGGAATATTGTAGGAGTTATCTTGTATCTTTATAAACTCCTTGATGAATACACTAAGTTTCTACTATGTGAAATCATCGAAACAAGTTGGTATGTTGTTCTCTTTTGGTCATGAAGTATCTATGTGAAAATTTCATGAGGATCCCACTAATTTTCGTACCTTTGCCAATTTATATTGACAAAAAGGGAGAGAATTAATGTGTAGTTCACACTACAAATACATATGGTTTACGGATCATTATGTAAGGGGGAGTGGTACATATCACCATAATATTATTGTCAAAGTTGTGATACAATTGAACTTTGATGCTGTGTAATGATACTATGACACTGTATAACAATGATTGAGAGCATCTGTTTTCTCATTGTTATTGCTGCGGATCTTCAACAACTATGATGCTGAGTTGAACACATTTGTAATCATTAGAGTACTTGGAAGTGACGAAGATTTCGAGTAATGTTGAAGAACCAAGGAGATCAAGCATTTGGATGAGAAGCTACAAAGTTTATTTATTTTGTAATCTATATTTATTGATAGTTTTGTCACTAAAATTAACAAAGGGGTAGATTGTTAGATCACTGCTCGATCGAACTCGCAAGCGTTTCTATCTCAACCTTGTTTGTCAATGTTAGTGATCAAAACTATAAGTCTTGATTTCTAGTCTACTTATAGTGATGTCTCGGACTAGGATAGATTGTGTAGTTGAGCATTAGACTTCACGACGTTCATCAATTGAAGACAAAGAACTACTAAGGAGATCTTGTGGAACTTCATCAACAAAAGGTATGTGGAGACTAAAACTCATCTATCACTTGGAAAGTCTATTTCTACTCTATCTCCTATATTGAGACAAAATTCGTATTACTATATAGTTGTCGATTATACACATTTGAGATTTCGAGCTGAGATTAACTCGCTTACATATTTCTTGAAATATGTGTTGGTAAGCTTTCGCTTCAACCAAGTTCATCTTATATTCTTGACGAAAGTCAAAAGATGATCATGTGAAAATCGCAGAGTAACATCTTACATGGTTTGTGTGATACAATCATTTGGTGTAGACTTGGAATGTTTCGTTATGATTATTTCAATAACTTGAAAATTGCCTTGATGCTAATAGTGTATGAAAATGGCTATTGTCATCCTCTAAGAAAGTTTCAATGATTGAAATAGATTTTAAAATTGAAAAGATGAGGGTATCCAAATATACCTCAATCTAAAACTTTTCCACCTATAAGTCCTTTCTCCGAAAGTGATTGCCTATGGACTGAGTCGAGACAATACAACTAATCGGTTCACACTTCGTGTGATCGTCTATGGATACGATATCGAGACAATACGACAACAAGATAACTTGTGTGATTGACTATGGATACAAGATCGAGACAATGCAACAACGAAGTATGTTTACTTGATAAAAGGTTCGGACTTAACCAAACACAATAGGATTGCTATCAAGTAAATAGGAATTAACGTTTGTGTATTTTACTTCTAATTATAATAAAACAATTATAATTGCGGAAATAGAAAATTAAAAGACACGGCAAGATTTTGTTAACAAGGAACCCGCAAATGCAGAAAAACCCCGGGACCTTGTCCAGAATTGAATACTCTCAGGATTAATCCGCTATACAAAATCTAAACCAACTTCGTATAGTTGAGACCAAGCAACTAAACCTATAGTTCACATAGTTCCTTCTGTATTCCCACGTCTCCGACTTGTAGTAAGTCACGTACTTGGAACAATTCCTTTGGTTCGTATTCCAAACAGTAAAGGAACAACAAATTTGTTCGGTAACAACTCTTTTCAATCAAGTGATATGAGTTTGACAAAATTCTCTTCCGTTTATCCCAATAAACTCCTTTGTCGGGTCCTTAGATCTATCAATCAATGATTACCGAAGTAATCGTTTAGAGATTTTGCAATCAATACTCTTAATCCAAAGAATTGTATTGATGCCGATCTACTCAACTAATTAATCAAATCTACCACAAGGATAAACCGATTACAGTTGGATCTTATTCCAGCCGAAACAAGTATTGTGCACACCAAAGATTATGAACCAAATCAGAAATCTTCAAAGTCTTCTTTGTCTTCAAATATTCTTAGATCTTCAATAAACACCTGCACACAATCAACTTGAATCTCTTGTGATCAATCACACGCAGAAGGGAGTCTGTTAACGTTAGATTATCACAAGATGTCTTTAGAACTACAAACAGTCTAAAGATCCCCGTCGAAACTTCAATCTAGTTTGAGTGAATCTTATATCAGAAGAGAAGATTCTCAAGCATAAACAAACTAGGTGCAATCAAAGTTTAACCACCGTTAGTCAATCAAATCAATCGAAACTAATAATAAACTGCAATTATCTAGTTTCCCACCAACGGTACTAATAGAGCTTCTTAATCCCAAAGAAGTCTTTAAACCGAGCGGCCGTAAGAGATTTCGCCTAATTAGGATACTTTCCTCTCCGAATAGGAGGCTCCACCAGTAACAACACAACTAGGTAGTTTTCCTCTTCGTTGTTGTATTGTCTCGATCTCGTATCCATAGACGATCACACGAAGTGTGAACCGATTCGTTGTATCGTCTCGACTCAGTCCATAGACAATCACTTTCGGAAAAAGGAATAATAGGTGGAAAAGTTTTAGATTAAGGTATATTTGGGTACCCTCATCTTTTTCATATTCCAATAGACTTTTCTGTGTGAGATCAGCTAAGGGAATCAAGTCTTCTACTTTTCTGTTTATCAAGTCTTCGACTTTGGGTCGTAGCAACTCCTGGTTGTGGGTGAGATCAGCTAAGGGAATCAAGTGCGTAGTATCCTTCTGGGATCAGAGATGTAAGGAGCACGACTGTATCTTGAATCAGTGTGAGATTGATTAGGGTTCAACTACATTCCAATCTGAAGTTCAATGGTAGTAGGCTAGTATCTGTAGCGGCTTAATACAGTGTGGTATTCAAAGACGGTCTAGGTCCCGGGGTTTTTCTACATTTGCGGTTTTCACCCCTCACTATATCTTGATAATAATTTCTAGATTAAACAAAATTCAAAATATAAGTGCTAGAAATTTAGCCCTTTAATGATTTCGCAGGCTCGCTACCTTCTCTCGAGACACTCTCGCGAGTCTTGCTACATTCTCGCGAGTTATGGAAAATAATGAATCTCGCAAATTCTTCTCGCGAGTTAAGGAAATAATTGAATCTCGCACGCTAAGAAAATATGTTGTGCGATATTTGAATCCTACATCTTGCCTCTTTTTCCTTGAATATTGCTTGAAGAGCGATCTTTAAGGAAAAATCTGTTGTTGTAATAATCTTTGGTCTTTGTTGATGAAGGAACGAGCGGAAGAATACTGGACTTGAAAAGTACGTACTTGCCTCTATTCTTTTGCGAAGTTCCGAAGCTTTGAGAAGTATATATGAAGTATCGTTTCTTGAATTATGCGGAGTATGAAGTATCCTTGAAGAAGTATATGAAGTACTTAATCCTCGAAATATATAAGAAGTATTGCGAATCCATCATGTGAAACTCTCGCTCCATGTTCTTTGCCTCATGCTATGCTCTATTCTTTCGCGAAGTTCTGAAACTTTTCGAAGTGGATAAGAAATATTAATCCTTGAAGTATAAGAAGTATTGCCTCTGTTCATGCGAAGTCATTATTCCATTTTTGGTGAAGATTCTTGTTGTTCATTGGTAAACATCTTCTTTGGAAACGATTCTTGCCGAGAAAATAAAGAACATAAAATGTTTTTTTCGGTAATCCATTGTTGCCTCTGTTCTTTATCTACGAAGGTAGAATCGTTGAAAAAGTGTTGAATGAGTGAGTTATTTCTTCATTCTTATCTTTCCTCTATCTCCTGTGTTGTGCTCATGCGATAGTATAATCTCTTCATTGCTTTACGTTGAATTTTATCATTGCGACAAGATCGCAGGATGTCTTTACATTTTCACGTAATGACCCATTGATCTTGCCTTATCATCTTTGGTGGTCTTCTAAGTTTGACCTTCCTAATTAAAGGTCTTACTCGCCACCCTTTATTGCGACAAGATCGCAGGACGCCTTTACACTTTCATGCAACGACCCCTTGATCCTCGTCTTATCATTTCTTAGTATTATTGCCTCTGCAGATATTTTATTTGCGACAATATGACAGGCCTAAATATCCTTGCGAACATGAAGCCCCATGACATTGCCGCTCTTGCGACGAAATCGCAGACGTCCGTACACTTTCGTGTAAAGACCCATTGATCTCGTCTTACCCCGCGTTAGTATTATTGCCTCTTCAGATCATTGCACAAATATGACAAGCCTAAGTCTCCTTGCGAAAAACAAAGCCTCATGACATTTGCGTCTTTTTGGCACTTCCCTAATGGAGAGTGCCGCCTTATCTTCTCCTGGTTGCCCCTTCAAGGAGGCGAAACATCGGCCATACAAGACTAGCTCCTCCCATCCGGTCTTAACAACAACTGTTGTTTTCGCAGCCTCTTATCCCTTATACCTATAGGGTTTATGGTTACGAGACTGCACCCTAAGTGGAGTTTTCTTCGGGCGAGTGCAACATATGCCAAGACTTGCCAAGAATGGCCAGGGTAGGTTCATCCATCCCGGGCACTCTGGCTCAACCGTGTACCTCGGCGCCTTGAGCATACACTGACTCCTTGGAAGAGACCCTCGGTCGCCCAACCAGGGTATAACCTACATATATAGTTGGGAATCCAAGGTACCTCTTCCGGATAGGCTTTCATGGGCCCCAAATTTCCATGACTCAGGCTTCAGGAGCGGTGTAACCTTCCCCCTGAGCCATGTCGAGAGATACCCCCTTATATGACGCACTTTAGGTCTTACATTTGCCTCTTACGAAATGTTATTCGCGAACTAGGGTGTACGCCATAAAGGTTCGTCCCATTCTCGGTTATTTTATTGATTCTTCTTCATATGCAATAGGTACCCCTACTACGACGCACTTTAGGTACTTTTGCCTCTTGCGAACTTCCGATTTCGTCATAGTAGGTTTGCCTCTATCTGATTATTTTGTTGATTCTTCTGCATATAAGCTCTTTTGTAATTTCGATCTTTGATAATCTCTTGTCATTTTTTATGCGAAATTTTCGCATGTTTTCATTCTTCCATTCTTTTCTTCATTTCATCATCTCCTCATTCATTCTTTCATTCTCATATCTAATTTATGTGGTTTGTCTGTTGTTGTCTATTTGATTTGCTTGCGGCTAGCGTCCTTGAAATGTATGAACGTTGCATAAAATATAATTATCTCACAAAGCAAAAAGAAATGTGAAAAGTGAGACTTGAACCCATGACACGCTTCTTGGATTTTCTCGCAACATACCAACCGTTCTAACTCTCTCTCGCGAAATTCATTTGCGAGATAATCATCAACTTTCTTCTTTGCGAGATAAGCAAAGTCTGTGCGAAATTTCTCATAACAAAAATAAGTGTGCGAGAGCAAGAATTGATCCTGCGACCTTCTGCTCACATTCATGCCTCCTGACCAACTGTGCTAGCCATGCCTCTGCGAAGTGTTTCTGCGAGATAATCACCTACTTTCTTCTTGCGAGATACTGTTGCGAAAAATCCATGCAAAAAATGGACGTTCAATGGGACTTGAACTCGCGACCATGAACTCATTAACCTCGCAAGTGACCAACTGTGCTGCCTCTTGTTTACGAAAGAATGAAACAACCTTGCGAAATTATCCATTTTTTCCCTTCTTTGCGAAGCAAAAAAATTCTTTGCGAGGTGGGAGATTCGAACCCGCGACCTTAAGCTCCTCTTGTTCGCTCGTGACCAATTGTGCTACTCCTCCTGTGCGAAAGGATCGCAGAATGCTAATACATGATTTATATTCACCCTTTGATATTCAAGGAAAAAGATGACAAAAATTCTTCGCGAAGGGTAAGACTCGAACTCGCGACCTTATGTTTATACTCTTCGCCAGTGACCAATTGTGCTAGCTGCTGTTTGTGAAAGAAACACACAATACTATAACTTTATTCACTTCTTCGCTCTCTGTTCAAAAATATGTAAAAGGTGGGATTCGAACTCGCAACCCCAAGCTTATTCTCTTCGCGAATGACCATCTGGGCTACTTGCCGCTTGCGAAGGAAACACACAATGCTATAGCTCTATTCCATTTTTTCCCCTCTTGAAAGTTCAAAAATATTTGAAAAAAATATGACTGTGGCGAGATTTGATCTTGCGACATCAAGCTTCTTCGCCCAACTCAAACCATCTGTGCGAGCTTCCTTTTGTGATAAAAATCACGCCGTTTTGTTCTTATCCTTTCTTCGTTCTTCCTTAATTTCCTTCAACAATTTTCCTCTTTTCTTTTTCTCCCGAATATGAAATCTTCCATTAAAAAATTAGCTTTCTTCCTTGAATTTTATCACATCAAACCCTTTTTTTTATGTTCTTGAATTGTTGACGGTATTTTCTCCCGAAAGTGTGATTTCTTCCATAAAACTTCCATTTTTGAACCTAAATTTTATAGATCTAAATAAATAGTATGAACAGAATTACTTTTCATGGAAATTTCTCTTAAAGTTTATAGATCCAATTGAATTCACCACCAACAAGAGTCGTTTTTCTAAACTTTCTTGAACCAACAAGATTAGGTCCCTGTTTCTAGCGCATATGTAGTTGCGGTGATTTCCCACACTACACCCCTCACTATATCTTGATAATAATTTCTAGATCTAAACTTATTAATCACCCAAATCTCAAAATATAAGTGCTAGAAATTTAAATAGACACATAAGATTTTTTTACGTGGTTCGATCAATGTGATCTACATCCACGATTCTTCACTATGATTGTTGAGGTTACATTAATATTACATTGGAAATCTCCATTAATGGATATTTTCTAGAACTCTAGATCTAATTATTTGGGGAAGAAGATGATAAAGAAAATAAATCTTTTTCTAAAAAAATCTCTCTCCAAAATATCTCTCCCCTCCTAAAAGTGTCCTCCCTTTTCTCTCTCCTGCTCTCCTCTTTATATAGGTGTTTACATATGTCTCGTGTTATTTATTTTCCGCGTTATATTTTGTTATATAATTGAAATATCACAGGTTGTGCGTTGAATCGATCAATTGGGAAACCCAACCTTTGGTTGTTGATTAAAATTGATTGATCCTTGAACATTGGTCTTTGGTATTGTTCAATTTACTTCTCTTATATTCAATCGGGCTCGCAAATTCCTATTTGCAGATTGCATATTGAATTGAGAGAAAGAGATATAAAACTCTTTGATATACTTTTCTATAGATTGAGTCTGACTGTCTAGTTGATTCTCTTGAAAGTATATTGGAGTTTGTCTATTCAGATTGCCAAACGAAATATTGGGTGTGGTTGTTAGACCCCCGCTTTTTCAGTACTAGTTCATCGTCTTTGGATGACTTAATTAAACAATTAAAAACTAGTCCTTATTATGATCCATCTGTTCCAATTCTTCCTCTAGAAGAGTTTTTCAAGATATTAGCTGATCATTCTGGTCTTATTCTTCCTTTAGAAGAGTCTCTCAAGACAATATCTGAAAACAAAGATAGGTTCACGTTAGAGACGAAAGAAAAAATTGCTCGAAATAATCTTAATTTCCAATATAATGTTCCCAATACCACCCTTGAAAATGAGGATAGTTATTATTCACCTAATCAAGATGACGAGGTTAGAATTGGAAACACTACAACGATCATCTTCATGTTATTATGATGATGATAAGGATAATGCTGATGAAGAATATGAAACATGTAGGCATAGTGATCAAGAATTTATCACCCCAGTTGATTTTCATGATGAAAAGTTGATCTCTGATTCAAATCCTAATAATTTTAATGGTTATTCACCTATTCAAAAGGATGAGGATTTGACTAGAGATACCACTGTTTTAGACGATGAAATATTAGTTCGTGATCCTTTGGCCTGCAATATGTTTGACAATCCATTATTTAATGAACCTTTCAATGAATCGGAGGAAGTAACTACGCTTAGCACCTTAGTTGATGAGCCCTTGCTACAAACTTTCTCTGATAACCCTTTATATGATTGTGATGATGGTTTGGAGGAAAGAGTTTATCCTGAGACTAGTGTTTTAGAGTCTAGCGATTTGGAATCAATAGTCCATACTGAGGATTATAGAAATGTAGAACCACATGATTACAACCTAGAAGAAATAAAAGACCATTTTCCTAAATCTGATAATTTAGAATAAGGAAATTGTGACTAGTTTATCCAAGGATATTGACAACTATAAGTTTGGGGGTGAATATCATTCTCCTCGTGGTTTACCCTTGACTCTTATAAAGGTCCCTAACTTGGGACTTGACGTATGTGCCTCTACCATCTTAAAAGGTTATCTTCATGCGCGTTTTGCTGAACCTAAATATGTCCAAAAAGAAACGCAGTTGATAAAAACCCATCCTATGGTTGATGTGGTTAATCCGGTCCATGATACCATAATTGACTTTGTTGTCCCACCAAGATTTTATTTACCAAATGTGGGAGTATCTGAATTTGAAATGTGTCATTATATAGTTTTCATAACTAAACCTAATTAGTTTAGGGAATTAGAATCGTTGACACATTTTCTTAAGAATGACCACAACTTTCATTATGGTCAACTATGTCAGTCAAATCTGATTGACTTAGAGGATTCGCAATTATTCATGTTATTATTATGTGCTTCGAAGTTTTTATTTGAGTTTTTCCAGACTCTACAACCTGATTCCCCAGATCCCGTCTATGAGGAAACTCATCCAATGAAAATATTTTATCTAGACCCTTTCATAGAGCCTGAACCCGAACCACAGCTAGATGTAGTTGTCTTAAACAGGAAACTAGATAAGGGTGTGCTTTATTTGTTTATTTTCTTGGAATTTCTTTTATTTGTGGTAGCTTTATTCGGTTTTGATGACCCACATAGGTTCCGAATATTTCTATATGATTTTATGTGGTGACTAATTCTACCAACGTCTGGCTGAAGACACTAAACTTAGCGCTCAATGGGAGGCAACCCATACATGATGATATTAAGGTCCCTATGGAGGACCCTCCTCTTATTGTACATTAGTGGAATTTTATTTTTTATTTTCTTTCTTGTTCCCCATGAAAGGATTGCTAAGCTTCACCCAGGTATTATCTTTCCGACCACTTTACTGATTCCTCATGTTACTTTACTTTTGGTAATGTGCTTTCACTAGAAACATTGAGGACAATGTTAGATTTATGTGTGGGGGAGTGGTTAACTTTTAGGTGTTTCCTTGCATATTATGACCAGCTGTTGAGCGGGTCTATTTCATTTTATGACCAGATGTTGAGCAGGTCTATTGTAGGGCATGGGCATTTTCTTGCATGTTAATTCCATTAAAAAAAATAAGAAAAAATTGAACGGTCGGCATGACCAGCTGTTGAGCGGGTCTTTCTAATTATTTGTCTCGCTGTTTAGCAGACATCTCCATCCATTGTTTAGTCGTTGTTTAGCATACATTACTCTACCACTGTTAGTGGATCTGTCTTTCTGTTTAGCAAACATCTCTATATCCAGTTGTGGAGCGGATATGTTTTCTTTCTGGTTTTGCTCGGGACTAGCAAAATGTAAGTGTGGGGAATTTGATAAGCACGTAAGTGTTACGCTTTTTCACCCATAATTACATTAGCTAGGACTCATTTTATTGCTAATAAACTTGTTTTAAGTCTTTTCAAGGAAATAAGTTCTTATGGAGAAATCGGCAGGAAAAAGTGGTTTTTGGACCTCATAAAGGTGCTAAAGGCACCCAAATTTTGGATAAAGGCACCCCCAAAATGTCCCAGAAGAGTTGATAAAGGCACCAGGTGTTTTTTCACTATTTACAGCCCAAAATTACTCTTTGTACCCCACAAATTGCTATCAGCACCACACGAATCGCTATTTATACCTCAAATTGCTAAAGGGACACCGAAACTGGATAAGGGACGGCCTCATCTTCAACCTTTTGAAACTGAAATTTGGCGGGAAAAATGAGTTTAATACAAGATGGGAGGATAATTGTACTTTAATCAATTTAATTCTAGACATGTTCAGATGCTCGATAACATTCTTTATGAGCTAAAGGAAGTGGAACAACTTGGTAGACAACCAACCGGACCTTGTTTCAATGAGTCTGGCCTAACTCCGGATCGTATTTATGATCATTCACCCAATCAAATGGATGAGACTTGGGCTGGAAACTATGAAAGTGGTGTGTATCCAAGTTTGGCGGAGCAATCTTCAAATCATAAATTTGATAGTTTTGTTGAATCTGCTATTCCCGTAATGCAACAAATGCTTCAAACAACAAAATAATTTTGTGAATTTCAACTGAGTTACAATGAATCACTCCAAGAACTTCAACGGAATATAGATAACATTATAAGTGGCATGAATCAAATTCAAGAAGAATGGAACAAGGAAGAGGTTCAAACTCATTCTAACATTCCCATGGAAGCCAATATAGAGTATGATGATTCCGAAAAACACGAATACTTAAATGTTGATAATGATGGTGTAACTAGCTCAACTCTTGATTGTGATAATGATCATTCACCTATTCAAAAGGAAGAAGTTGAGTCTATAAACACTAAAGTTATTAATGGTAAGACTTATGTTGTGTATGAGAGCGATGATGATTATGACTTCTTTGTGAATAACACCCCTAATTCAGATTGTGAATATTTCTATGATGAATACTTTGAATGAGAAGTCAACTTATGATGAAGACCGTAAGGATTACGATGACTTACTTGGAGAAGATTTTGATTCTGATGATGAAGATTTTCAAGTTATAGATATAGAAGAAACTGATGAAGAATGGCTCGTAAAGAGTTTGAATGAGAATTGTGATACTTGTGATGTAGGAGAATCAATGGACTTTTTCAGAAGTACCGAGGATCCCGTAATGCGCGAGATTATGCGAGGTTTTTCTATCCCTTTACATGAATCTTTATCTAACGATGATCCTCCCAAACTAGAAGTAACTTCCCAAAGAGTTGTTAATCCATCTTTTAAGAAGGTACCTCATTTGGGGCTGGAATTGTGTGCTTCTAAAGTTCTTTATGAATTTCTTGCTTTCAAGTATCCACCATATGTGTTTGAGTCTAACACCATGCAGGTTTGCCGAGAGGAACGAATAGAAGTGCCTTCCACTTATGTTTTGTATACGCTTCCGAGTGTAGAAAAGACTAAGTGTGGGGGTGACTCTCGTGGGATGATAGTTTCATTTTTCCCACAATTTGCTAATATTCTTATGAAGTTATTGCTATATATGCAGATTGTTTTGTGGGTGGATCCTCAAATTTTCAGATTATTGATATATGGGGAGTCTATTTTGAATGTTTCTCGTATGCTTCAATTAGGTGCACAATTTCAATTCTTACTTACTTGTCTTTTTCAAGCATTCCTCTTATTCCTTTTGCAATGGTTTGAAACATTGAGGACAATGTTTGATTTAAGTGTGGGGGTAGGGTACCATAAAAAAAATTGACGTATACAAAACTCTAACTTTTAGAGATTTTTGAACAATTTAGAATAAACACTAGCCTTTCTAAGTAGATGGCATTTTTTCTTGACGATGAGGTATATATTGGATGAGTTGGGATTAGATGCCAACTAAATAGTTTGTTTAGTGTTTATCCTCTATTGTTCAGAAATAACTATGAGTTGGAGTGTTTATGTAATTTGTATATAATTTGTAGAGTTTGATGCCTTTCGTTAAAAAAAATAACAAAAAAAAAAAAAAAATTGCATGATAAACTTCAAAATCTAGAAACTTGTTCCTTCAGGATGACACTAGACAATATAAGTGGATGGAACCATCTTGGTTGCAGGAGTTGAGGAACCCATTAACTAAAAAAAACAGAGCTCATGTGTTAGAAATTATATGATAGTTGTTACCATATCTCGGAATCGTCACCATAACACTTTCTGTTTTTATTTTTGCAAACTTTTTGTTTCTCCAAGTGATTTGGTGGGTCACTAACATCGAATTGTTATTACTGCTAGGCTGAAATAGAGTGATTGAGTTACTAAAAAAAAAAAAAAACCAGACCAATCGGAGTATATATACTTGAAAAAAAAAATGAAAAAAATGACCCTTGGATAGCAATATGTGTGTGTTCTCCCTGTCTCTGTCGCCTAAACAAGCGTGGAATGCAGGATCCACGGGAATAACCATGTAATCTGCTGACAAGAAGCATGCGCTTGGATCCAAAAGATCTAATCATGTTGTCAATTAAAAAAAAAAAAAAAAAAAAAAAAAAAAAGGAAAAAAAAGTTATTATTATTGTTCAATTAATAAATTGACCGTTGGTTCCCTTGTATATGCCAGTCGAGTTGATCTAGAATTAGGATTATCGACCACTGGTTCCCTTGTATATGCCAGCTGAGTTGATATTAGATTTCAGACCAGTATCTCTATCCATTAGGATTCATAGGTTCATCTTGGCAGTGACCTTCAGACACTGTTCACTTTAGTCAACATCGCAACCATCTATCTCTATATCCATCTTCTTAATCTATTCATGTGTGATTGTGGTTTGTTAGATTCCGAGTATTGTGATTTGTTCAACTTTCTGAGTGGAGCTTTGTTTACTTATATATGAATTGCATTCGCATCTGGGTACTTCCTCCTGTAATCATTTTGGATTCGTTCATAGACTATAACTCGTCCACTAGGGACACCTAGGGGTTTAAAGGCTTGTTATTTATGCTAAGAGTAACCGTAACCTCGACGAAACGGAGTTGTTGTATTTTAGTTTTATTTTGTTTGCTCAAGGACTAGCAAAGATTAAGTGTGGGGGAATTTGATAGGTGTCTAAACCACCTAATTCTAGTATCGATTTCACATGCTTTTCTTATTAGTTTTCTTGTAATTTTGTATATTACGTTTTCTTTTTTATTCTCTTTTAGGTACAATGGCTTAAATTCACATAAAGGAAGAAAAAGCATCAAAATGGAACAAATTGTCATAGACGCGTAAAGCTCATGTGCAGACAAAGGAAATAACATAAGGCGGTTAAGTGGGAGTTGTGATGCTGGACCAGTTGAACATGGGATTAACATTTAGCTCGGCAGTTACAAGCCTGGAAAACAGCTGGAGTAAAAAAAGGGTGTGTCTAACACAGGGACAACACACATGTGCACTCAAGATAAGGAAAAAAATTAGGTTTCCACTGAAACCCAAGTTCACGAGCAAAGAATAATCATCAGGCTCATTTCCTTGGTCACCACCAGTTCGTAAGCAGAGAGGAGATGAGGATATGGTAGTCGTTGTACCTGTCACCGACGTTATTACTGTCAGCCAAGAGTCCATCAAGAGATTTTCTCACAACCAACAAGGATGAGGGTAAAGTGTCTCGAAAAGTGATGTCTGGATCGTTTGATTTTGGTGGTGTTTTGAACAGATTTGAGATGCCGGGGAAGAAGAAGAGAAACAAGTGCTGCTGGCATGATTTTGTAATTTTTTGTGTGGGTTTTCAAGAGCACTTCGACTGCAACAAGAACAAGGAGAGATAGCTCGACTTTTGGTGGTTTAATGGTCGAGTTTCGGTGGGATTTTGAGGACTGGATTGAAGTGTGTGTGAATGATCAAATGATTGTGTTTATGTTGAATGTGAAATTGTTACAGGGAAGGTCTCTCTCCATCAGATGTGTAGTTTAGAAATCACTGGCAGAGTTTTTTCTTCATTGACAGATTCAGTGCACAACAGGTATTCGAGAGATGGTTTAAGTGAGCAACAACTCTTTCTTGCAACAACAGCTGGCCAGGAGATTCAGAGTTTGAACTACAAGGATTTGGAGCTGGTAGTTCCGGGACTGTTCTGGGGTATTTTGAGCGCAACTTCAGCTGCAGAAGGAGTTGGAAAGACGAGCAAGAGGAGATGTTGGATGCTGGCAGGTATATCGAAGATGGGTTATGAATTGAGCAGAGCTCTGGCAATGCAAATAATGTAGTCAGTCAAAAATTCTCGTCATTACAAACAACAGGAGGAAGTGACTTGAGTTTCCTGACATGAGTCAAGTTTTGGCTTTACAGGCAGCTAGAAGAGGAGGTAAAGAAACGTATTATTGCCTGATATTTGCGTACATGTTTGAAGTATTATGATTCAATTTAGAAACTCAAGATGAACACGGAGCATGGGTAAGATTCAGTTGAGGTTTGGGTCGAGTTCTGGGTTATATTTCACCCGGAAAATCAGTAAAGTAAGGTGACTGGTGTTGTAACCATGGTCCGATGGCAGGCTATAGGGTCTGTTGCTGCCAGGTTTAGTGATCATGTTCAGGTTACTTGGAACTTGATTTGGAAGCTGGGTCTGGTGAATGTTTGGATAGGGCTAGGATCTTATTTAGAAGCCTACAGGATATGGAGATTTGGGTATTAGTTTGTCTTGATATTGGGTACAGTTTGGGTCCATATCGGGAAGTTTATAGGGTTTGTGAATGTTGAGGATTGGTGGGTTCAAGGGTGCGATATTGCAGGAGTTAAAAGAATATAAAAAGAGGAGGATAAGCTACAGAAAATTATCATCTTATACCCCCTGCTCGCAACTGTTTTCCACCACCACAGGGAGGAGATTTGCTCCTCTCCAAAACCCTCCATCCTATTTTGCATCTCCACCTGCATACCCTTCACCAGTCCATCACCACCTGTTCGTGGCTATCTCACCACCACCAGTTCACAGTACTACCAACTCAGCAACTGCCATTGCTCCGCCTCCCATCAGCATCACCAGTCCACTTCTCATCCCACTTATCACTAGTCGCCATATCAACCATCCCCAGCTGCTCGAGGAAGTATACTGCCATACCACTAGCAAAAAGCCTTGGTTCCCGACATCGCAGCAAACAAGGAGTACCAGCACAGCAAGGAAGCAGACTTCTCCCTAGACCCAGTACCAGCAACCTGGTTTGCTGAATTGAATTTGAATTTGAGTTGTTTAATTTCTTAATGTCTTTACTTCTTTATAATATTATTGTCATGAACTCCATGGTTACTTGTAGCTAATTTCTGCTTTCTTGCAATTGTCTTATTATTGTTTATTCTGTACGGTACCAATAATGTTTATGAGTTGTTTCTCAATCGTTTAAGTTGCAAATTGAATGGTTGTTTGATGATTCTATTGATAATTCGAGACTTCTTCGACCCGTAATTGTCAAGATGCTTCGAGTATATTAGGGGTTCTAGACTAACTTAACTTCCTACTCAAGTCTAATGTAATTAAGGCAAGTGCCAACTCTAAATAATGAAATAAGATAATATGGTGCTGGTACTGCAACATCCCATCCCGCCTGAAACACGACTTGTCCTCAAGTCTGAAACCCTGTAAATCGAGTAAGAAACTCATCAGCATCTTCCCAAGTTGCTTCCTCAGTTGAACGATCCTTCCACTTAACGAGCCACCTAGTTCCAGCAGTGTTACCTTTTTTAAACATCTTATGGTCTAATATTTGCTCAGGTTCCCATTTTTCATAATCTATCGTAACTGGTAAGTCAGCATTAACAACAGATGAAGAACCAAGTTTCAGTTTTAACTGAGAAACATGAAAAACTGGATGTATGCGACTAGTAACAGGCAATTCCAACCGATATGCTACGGTCCCAATTTTCTCAGTAATACGAAAGGGTCCATAAAATTTTGGAGACAATTTAGAGAAAGATTGATCACAGACTGTAGTCTGCCTATATGGTTGGAGTCAAAGGAAAACCAAATCATTCACAGCAAAAGAACATTCAGTTCTATGTTTGTCAGGATAATTATTCATTCGATCTTGAGCATCATGCAAATTAGACTGTAAAATTCGCAAAATGTGATTTCTAGCTCTTAATAACTCATCCACAGCATGCACCGGTGTTGTTCCCGGCAAGTAAGCTGAAATTGTTAGTGGAGCTCGACAATATAAAGCTTGATAAAGAGTCATCTTAATAGCTGAATGATAACTGGTGTTGTACCACCATTCAGCCCATGGTAACCATTTCACCCAATCATTTTGTCGAATTGCAGAAAAATAACGTAAATAACATTCCAAAGTTCTGTTTGTTACCTCAGTTTGTCCATCCGTTTGAGGATGATATGCTGAACTTCTGCAAAGTTGAGTATCCATTAATGTGAAAAAGTCCTCCCAAAAGTTAATCATGAAGATAGCATCTCTATCACTAGTTATAGTTTTAGGCATTCCATGAAGACGTACAATTTCACGTACAAAGACATCAGCAATGGCAGCAGAATAAGGATGAGATAATGCTATGAAATGAGCATATTTAGAGAGACGATCCACAACAACCAGTATTGAACTTTTCCTTTGAGATAATGGGAATCCATCAATAAAGTCCATTGAAATATCAATCCAAACATAAGTAGGGATAGATAATGGTTGTAGTAATCCAGGAGGAGCTAGAGCTTCATATTTATTCCGCTGGCAGACATCACAGTGTTGAATGAATAACTTGATTGATTTTTTCATACCTTTCCAATAAAAATTCTGCTGAAGACGTTTGTAAGTTCTTAAATAGCCAGAATGTCTGCTTAATAGAGTTGAATGAAACTCGAGAAGTAACTTGTTACACCATTCAGAAGTAGGTACCACAACAATACGGCCTTTAAATCATAAAACTCCATCAGTATAAGAGTAATTACGTTTACAACTTGAATCCTGGCACATTTTTGAATTAAAGTACCTAAGATAGCATCTGCATGGCACTCTTGAATGATTTCAGTAACTCCAGAAAAAATGGGAGTAGTGATGGCCAAAAGCTGAGGGCTAGCTATCCTTGATAAAGCATATGCAACTCTATTTGCAACTCCACACTTATAAATGATTTCATAATCATAACCTAAAAGTTTAGACAGCCATTTTTGTTGTTCAACATAAGATAGTCTTTGCTCAAGGAAGTATTTAAGACTTCAGTGATCTGTAAAGATCTTAAAATGTCTTCCAAGAAGATAAGGTCTCCATTTATTCACTGCAGAGACAATAGCGAGCATCTCTTTTTCATAAACTGGTAGATTCAAGTTCTTCCCTGATAAAGGTTTACTGAAGTATGCAATAGGCTTGTTAGACTGCATTAAGACTGCACCCAACCCATTACCAGAAGCGTCACATTCCAAACAAAATTCTTTTGTAAAATCTGGTAATGCTAAAACTGGGATACTTGTTAAAGCAGACTTGAGCTGATTGAAAGATTCTGTAGCTTGGTCAGACCATTTGAAAGTATCTTGTTTCAATAACTTAGTTAACGAAGCATATATTTTACCATAATCTCGCACAAATTTGCGATAGTAGCCTGCCAAACCCAAAAAACCTCTAAGATCTTTAATTGTAGAAGGAATGGGCCATTTTTTGATGCTTGAAATCTTATCTTCTTCCACAGCAACGCCTTCAGCTGAGACCATGTGACCAAGATAGCCAATTGAGGACTTTGCAAAGTCACACTTAGATTTCCTTAAAAATAATTTATGTGCTCTTAGTAATTCAAACACAATTTCCTGGTGCTTAAGATGCTCAGACAAAGATTTACTGTAAATCAATATGTCATCGAAAAATACCAAAACAAATTTTCGAAGATGAGGTCGAAAAACATCATTCATCAAACTCTGAAAAGTTTCAGGTGCATTAGATAATCCAAATGGCATGACAAGAAATTCATAGTGACCATCATGTGTTCTAAAGGTTGTTTTATGAATATCTGCATCAAACAATCTGATTTGATGAAAGCCAAAACGCATATCCACCTTAGAAAAAATTATAGCTCTATTCAGTTCATCAATCAATTCATCCACAACTGGAATTGGAAATCTTTCTTTCACAGTAACTTTGTTAAGTGCTCGATAATCAACACACATACACGCCAATTATTATCCTTTTTGCGAACTAACAACACAGGAGAAGAATAGGGACTAGAGCTTTGACGAATGAACCCTGCTTGCTTGAGTTCAGAGACAATCTTCTCAATCTCAGTTTTTTGGAAATGTGGATATCTGTATGGTCTAACATTTACTGGTGCGGTATTAGGGAAGTATAGGTATGCTATGATCATGAGCTCTAGAAGGTGGTAAAGATGATGGAGGTTCAAAAATATCGGAATAACGGAGAAGTAATTCTGAAATTTCAGTGGGTACCTTATCAGAAGATGTTGTTGTCAATGTAGGAGTAAGCTGAAGTAGAAAACCATTGTGTGCACAATCCAAGAACTGTTGCAATGGAGAACTGTCTAAGAGCATGATCGAAGCTGAAGAATTTCCAACCAACAAATAATCACTTTTGTTTAATTGAAATTCCATATGAAGTTTTCTAAAATCCCACATTATTTCACCCAAAGTTTGTAGCCATTGTACACCTAAAACAACATCGCATCCACTAACATTCAAAACAAAGAAATCAGTAGTGAATGTATAGTCTTGTAACTGAAGAGAGACATCTTTACAAGAACCATGAGTTTCCAGAAATCCACCATTACCAACCATAACTTGTAAATCAGCACCAGTAGGTTGATGAGAAAGACCATGTTTCTTAGCAATTGATGGATGTAAAAAGTTGTGAGTAGAACCCGAATCAATGAGAACTGTAAGAGGTTCTCCTTGAATATATCCTGTGATTCTCATAGTTTTAGGAAAAGAAGATCCCATAAGAGAGTTAAGAGAAATTTCAGAGTCTGTAGGAGGTGTAGCTTCATTATGAATCTCCTTCATAACCTGCATATCATCTTCTTCATCAATAATATTGTTAATCTCATCCTTGTCTGGAGCCATATCCAAAATTAACAATCTTGGTTTAGCACACAAGTGACCAGGTGTGTAAAGATGATCACAATTAAAGCATAAACCTTTGTCTCGTTTTTCTCTTTGCTCATCTAAGGATAACCTTTTAGCTCTAGGAGGTATTGTACTTTTCTTAAGTTGCACAGCATTAAGTGCTTGCCTGAAAGGGCTAGGTCTAGCAACAGTCTTATAAAAAGAAGTTGTAATTCAAAGCTTTTTTGAAAGCCAAAGCTAAAGTTGGAGGTTCAAGCACTTCAATAACAGATCGGATCTCAGGTTTCAAAGATTTAATAAAGAGATCAATAATATAGTCTTCAAGCAAATCAGTAACAAAGTTTAGTATTTGTTCAAATTCCATAATATGGTCACGAACAGATCCTTTTTGTGACATTGAAGATAAAGCCATACGAGGATTGACAAACTTCTTATCAGCAAAACGATCACAAAGAAGAGAAAAAAAGTGCATCCAAGTTGGGTTAAGTAACTTACTTTGAATCCATTTAGACCAAAAAATTCAAGCAAAATTTTGTTGTCGTGTTTAAGTTATCTGCAGATGCTATCTTAGATACTGGATCAGGGAAGGTTGATTTTACTTAAAAATTCAAGATTTTTTTTTTCTTCCGTTGTTCATCATGACTATCACAGAGGAGGTCAATAAGATTACAACTATGATGACCACCCTCGACACATCAGTCAATGACTTCATGCGAGTTCTTACTGAGACTCAAGAAGCTGATGATGCACATAAAAAAGCTTCAATGGATGCCTTGTTTACTAAGATACAAGCTTCAAACAATGCAACCATCGATAAGGTGTTGGACTCTCATAGGAAAGACATAGCTGCTTTAATCCGAGCAAACCTACTTAGTACCAATGGTAAGTACTCGTATGTATTGACGATGGGATTTTGTCAAGTACCCGTATGTATTGAATTACACTAGTAGGTAATTCATGCTTTTGATTTTATCACTAGGAATAACCTTATCTCATTAAACTTAAGGCATTTGTTTAAGTCAGACCTAGAGAGCGTAGTTCTAGGAACTTGACAAGTAGAATCCGGTAGTCGAGCGCTTCCGTATCCAGTGAACTTAGGAGATAATAACGGAATAGTTAAGCGTACTAATTATTCTAGGGTTGTTAGTAACAAGGTACTTTGCAGAAACTAGCTATATAAATAAGATTCATGTTTTGTGACTGAGAAAGAGTCTTTGATTATCCTCATACTCATATTTGCATTAATATTTGTCTTGCATTATTAATATTCAGAAATTGAATTATCAACTTTAGGCTCAACTCTCCCTTAGGAACGAACCTGCTTGTCATTGTACTACTAGTTAGTGTAAGAGAAGTAAGGAATTTATTTTTTGCGAGTTCGACACCTCGTCATAATGCACTTTTGGGAAACTCTGCAGTTTTAAAACATAATGTTGCATTGATGGAATCCTCTTGAAGAAGTGCCGATTCAAAAGCCTATGATAAGCTTCCAGGTCGACGCATCCGAACACCTGCTCTTATATCTTCACGAAGCGTAGAAAGAAATATACTAATTTAATGCTCCTCAGCCAACCCATGAACAAAATTCAATAACTTTTCAAACTCAGTAATAAGGTTGCGAACAATATCTTTTTGTGACAGCTTGGATAAAGTATTGCATGCATCAATATGTTTTCGATTACCAAAACGAGAACGAAGTGCACGCGAAAATTGTTCCCATGTTAATTCTCCTAGAGAAGTTTTGATCCATCGGTACCATGCGTTTGCATCATCATCAAGATGTGCAGCAGCTAAAGGAACCTTTTGAACATCAGTTGCACCATGAAGAGAAAAATATTGTTCTGCTTTAAAAATCCATCCTTCAGGATCATCACCATTGAATACCGGAAACTTAAGATTAATCGTACCTCCTCGTTATTGTAGGACCAGCTCCAGCATCACCTCCTGGATTGCGACGACCATTAAGGTCATGTCGATCATTGCCACCACCATTGTTGCCACCATTAGGACGTCCATTATTTTCATTCGGAATATGGTTTCCATCATTACCCTGATTAGGTCAAGACGGTTCGTAGCTGTACGTCCTTCCTCCAATTGAGTGAGCAGCGTAGTTTGCATAGTATTTTGAGACGTCAGTAAAGTCTCAAATCTTGTAGTCATAGCTGTACGATCTGCTCGCATCTCCTGGATAATTGTTTCCAAGGAAGAACTCAGAGTGTCAAGGCGATCAGCCAAGTTTGCATTGGTGACCATCATCGTGTCTGTTGTTGATGGAGATAATTGGGCAGCGGAAGATTGGATAGAAAGAACCGGCTCTAGATGCCAGATGTTAACAACCAAGAACCAAAAAGATAAAAATCCTTTGATTGGGGATTAGCCACCGATTGACAAACCTAAAAATCTCTGATTATATTTCTTTTAGAACTTGCAAAACAAGAAAGGGAATCCTAAAATAACTAGACTCTTAGATGGAAAATCCATAAAACTTCTCAAAATATCTATCTAAACAAATAAGGTAAGTCCTAATCTGATTTGGGATCAGTATCCCAACAGGTTTTGAGGGAAAAATTCTATCACCATCATGCTTGCTCTTCTCAAAAATCTAAGGAAAAAAGAGTATGAAGTGTTGAATGCCGTGCTAACTTGTTAATTTTTGTCTAGATTTTTGTATAGAAAATTGACGAGCGAAAATGAACGAAAATAAACGACTTTCGTTCAGCAATTATTTTAGATGTATGGTACCAATATCACACCGTTGCTGAGTGTTGGTATCACACCCGTACTCAGGTGAATACTCTCTTCTTTTCTTTATCCTATATAAATCCAGCATGAAACACACCGTAAATTTTAAGCTGCTGCAGCAAAACTGGTTGTAAGATCCAAGAGACGAGTAAATCTATGAAGTAACCATTCCAAAAGATAACATTTCATTCATCAAGAAACTCACTGAACAAAATCGTAACAAAGTAAGTTGTCATGGTACAAGTGTAAGTTCCTTATCTCACTATCCCGGCCCCTTTTTGTGTAGACTTTGTCACTTTGGATTTTTCTACTTTCCTACGCCACCAGAAGAAGAAGGCCAAACAGAGCATCATTACCTAGATCGCTGAATGTCGCACCCCATTGTTACTTCGGTTCCTGCATATTAACTTCAAGAGCGGCTCATAAATTACTAGTTAAGGACTAGGTTTGGATGGATATCAGCAGCATGGGCCTGGATGAAGAACTCTATTTGGTACTTCTTTGCCTCCAATCAGTAGCCTCTTTGACAAATTCTCTTTAATTCTTATACTAGTGAAATCTCAGTCACGACTATGTGTGGGCAGATTGAGTAAGTAGTCTAGAATGGTTGTGTTCACCTTCGTAAGTGACAATAAGCATTGTGGGTTCCTCCAAACACCTCTCAACATGTTTTCTGGCTGGACAACCTCTCATAGTGCTACATTTATAATATCCCCTGCATAATGTGTATCCAATACATATCAATTCAAATTATTTATCCATAACCGATCTTGTAATGTATAATGCAATGCATGAATGTCAATCCAATTAACATCGCAACAACAAATGTGCTTTTGACAAATGGTATTTAACAATCTAAACAGTTCAATGTTTTGGAGATGGGAAGAAAAAACGAAGAGAGAACATGAAGCAGTTTCCAAGTCAAATATATAATGGTACTTGTAAGCAGAAATAACTTCTTGACCTTTCTATCGAAAACAGCATACCGAAGATAAATAATACATGTAAAGTGTGGTCTTGTTTGCAATTCTTTAAGATACTTTTACGCATGACCACTATGGTTAAGCTGAATGGATATAGGCCCTCGGCTAATCATTTGGAAAAATTAGACAAGTTAGCTTGTTGTTTTCAGTACAAAATATTTTGAAGATTAGCAAAACACACCACAATGACTGAAGTTTGGGGCAGAAAAAAGGTAAGGCAAAAACATCCATCATGCAGTTTCACTGAAAAATTGATCACTCGAAGGACAGGCAGAACTGCTTCAAACACTTAATTTCATTGTATTAACATGCGATCAATGAAACTCGTCGACAAACTGAGGCTAACATAGATGAATCACTTAAAACATATATTTAACAAGAAAGAGGAATGCAAACATACCTAGGGTGTGGTGAACCCTTGATAGGTTTTTGCCCATACTTCCTCCACGAAAACTCGTCGGGAGGAATATCTGCAAGCTTGTTACTAATCGCAGGAACCTTGATGGATCTTTTCACTCTTAGTTTCCTGCCAACAACAATTAGCATATTAAATCAGAGCAAACAGAAATACATTGACGCAATTAGCTATTAGTCTTTAAAAGATTACCTTCTCTTTGAGCAATGACATCTACCACTACTACTTCCACATTTAACACTCCCATCTTCTCCTCCCCTACCAGAACACCCCTTCTTAGAACTCTGCTGTGAACTCCAGCCAGACGATTGTGGTGCACCAATCAAACTAAACGATTTTCCATCCAAATTAGAGACACTCCCATCCATACTCAAAGATGAAATGAAAGATCTATTTGATGACATAGTTGGTGTACAATTTGGGCTATCAAACTTAAGGTTAATCGTGCTATTACTCCTTTGAAACATCACATTTTCTGCTTGGAATTTCATTTTCTGGTGTTGTTGCTGCTGTTGAAGTTGTATCATTTGTTGATGTTGCTGCAGTCGTTGTTGCTGCTGCTGTTGCTGTTGCAGCTGCTGTTGTTGGAGAAATTGATGGTGTAGAGAAGGTGTCTGGGCAAGTTGCAAAGTGTTTTTCGAAACTAAGCTCAATTCTAATGCTGGATTCTCTAAGAACATTTTCGGATGAAGTTGTAAACGATTCTCCGGAGTCTTAGTCGTCGATCCCGTCTCTATAGATGTAGTATTAGTTTGAAGAAGTTGAAGAGGTTTGATTGAACCATTTGTCTGAGAATTTGGATAATCCAAGAACATACTCTGGGGAAGTGAAGGTTGAAACTGAAATTTTCTATGTTTTCTAACTCTTCCATGACCAACACCACCATTGTCAAGAAGAGACATAACTTTGTTAAACTTGACTACAGCTTCACCTGTTTCCACCCCTAAATGAGACATGCCCTCATTTTGAGGTTGAGATAAAATTTGAAGAACTCTATAACAACTCTCCACAGCTGATTTGTTCACAACCTCAACTTCCTCCATTGTGTGCCCTTGTTCTAAACTCTCTAAAACCCCAAAATCATTAAAACCCCATGTTAAAATTACATCAATTCATAGTGGGGTTTTATTGAAATTTCATCTTGTATCAAATTTCCATACTTCAATTGGAAAAATCAAGAACACATATAAAACTAAGAACACATATACATGAAATCAGAAGAGGAAAAAAAAATGGAGAGAAAAACAAGAAGATTACACAGAAACAGACTTTATTGCATAATTATGCTGAAATGAAACCCTAGATTCTTTCTCCAAATGTGTAAATTCAAGTTCGAAAGGTGTGAAAGACAAGACTTTGTGGAATTTTACACGACCAAAAGAAATCTAATTTTCTTATATTTTTACTCTTTCGTTGTTTAAAATAATCCAATAAAGAAAAAGAAGATGTAAAATTTGGAGTGAAACAAGAAAGAGACTACGGAGAGTATAAATGAATACTATTACTATTCTTACTGTATACATAGAGGAGAAGGTTTCTCAAAGATGAAACTGACAAAACCTCAGTCAGTGTCACAGATCCGAATGAGGGTCCTACTTGTAGACCTTTTATTTTCTTCTTTTTTATAACTTTGTTTATCTTTTGTCAAAATGTTCTGCTAATCTCAGGTCCCAATGTTTATCCTCCGTAACAATCAAAGTGTGTTTGGTAAAATTTGATTCAACCATAGTTGTTTATAGCAAATGACAAAAATGACATATCTCTAATGGTAGTTTTATTCAATTTTATTGGGTTTAAAAATAATTAATTATTTTACTATATAATATTAATGTTAATACTAATTACCACTATTATTATGATTTTAAAAAAATTATTTTACTTAACCACTTTTATATATATATATATATATATATATATGTTTCAAACAAAAAATGAAACTAAAATTAAGTAATTATTTAATATATTTTTTTATTTTTATTGTTGACAAATTAATTGAAAGGATATATAAAATAGTTTGAAAATTAAAAAAAATAAATTAAGAATGCAATTTAAGAAATAGTAAAACATTGATTGTATATAAATTTAAGGGTAACTTTTGTCATTTATAATATAAAGTAGGGACAAAAAAGACAAATCAATCATTAAATTTAGGTGGGGCCACATCTTATGCTTTTGTAGCTTTTAAAAGCTCCTCCTCCCCAGCTTTTAAAAATTGAGGAATTTGGGAAGTGCTTTCGATAAAAAATACTTTGATTTTTTTTTACCAAATACTAATTTCAAAAATTATTGACATATATAGCTTTCGAAAATGCTTTTGAGAAAATAAAAGGCCAATCCTCACCCAAATCCATAGGTTTGAGTTTTCCCACCGATCCATCCAAGGTTTGATTCAACCCATATAGAAAGACAAGTGAGTCCGTCCGTATGTGTTTGCTAAGTTTCGAAATTTTCTTCCAAATTTACCCCTCAAGTAAAGTTACTTATTAACCATAGTTAGGCTTTATTTGGTTTTGGAGAAATGGGTGGGTTTGAGAAACCGACCGGATCTTGGCTAGTAGTACACAAGAGAGATGTTTCTCTCTTATTGCTTTGGTGTAATTCCCAATACCGTGCATATTTTACCTTCGTTAGTTTTGTGAATGCGTGAGCTTCAAGTAGTATAATTAAGGTGTGGGCTTCGTTAGTTTTGTGAATGCGTGAGCTTCAAGTAGTATAATTAAGGTGTGGGCTTGGATGAGGCATCCAAGATGTTCACATGCGTATGAATTCACCCTAGTAGCGTGAAAGCATCCTCGCTTGACCATAATATCTGTAGAGAAGTTTACTTCTAGCAAAGTAGTGCATATAGTCTTTCAAAATGTCATATAAAATAAATTAGGTATGTACCAACACGGTCGTATGAATAAAAATAGGTACATAATCTTCACGGTACTATAAAATACAATGGGTAATAATTTTGACGGTCACATAAATTAAAATAGGTACCATAGACATACGGCAAAGATAATAAAAGGGTAAAATAAATATGTATTGCAGACGCGATATAGGAGTCCCTCGGGAATATACCACGGCGATGGATCCTCTCCTCTTACAACAGAGTTTTCCTTGGAGTTGGATTTTTATTTTTCACCGAACACTACAAATATCATGTATAGATGCATAACAAAAGGTTCATACATAAACAATGCAAAATAAGGATATGCATGACCCGCCATTCCCACATCGCTAGAGGGATGACCATTCCCACTTGCCCCATCTTCCTCGTCCTCCCCCGTTATTCCTCCTCGCCTGTCGCATATTTTTCGATGATTCGGACCACAAAAAGCAACATATGAGGATGATAATCACTTTGAAGCAAGAAAATGGATATGTCACATAATTAGAGCAAACTGGTTCAAAGAGCTAATCAATACATCCACTAAGTATAAGAACTTATGCTCAAATGCAATTAGTGGAATTTCAGTGAAAGCTTCATTCCATCATAAAAGCTTGGATAAGAAACTTCATTATATGAGCATAAGGTGAATGCTATACTAGAAGGTCAAGGGAACAACTCGAAGTAAGAATATAGGCACTGCTCGAGTGACATGGTTTTCTTTAGGGACAAGAACATTGGGAAGTAAGAATATCCTGTATACACTCATGGTTTCGTATTTTCATATTGTTATCTCCAATGGCAATTAAGAGAGCATTCACAAACACAAGAGAATGTTCATAGCACGAACAAAATAACTACACAAAAACTTAAGCCCTTGTGGAGAAGACTCACATATTTCGCCCGCATAGTAGAGTGTTCCACGCACTGGTGAGACCTGGATCAACGTGCCAAGATGCACCAGACCTTTCCGGACCAAGAACTAGCCATCTGTATGGTGGTTGTTGATCTACATCCAAGACATCAAAAAGGTCCTCTTGGAATAGATGAGGAACAAACCCGGTGCAACCTCGCCGAATCAGATGATAGTAAAACAGAATAAATGAGACACATTATTTCGTACTCACGATATCCTAAATATCGTAAAGCTCCAGATAAGCGATAAAATTTTGAGAAAATAAGCACCTTATCATCAACAATATAAAGAGGGTCCTCGTCATGCCGCACCTTACAAAGGGGTACCCAACTTCAAAAGCATTCCATACAATACACAACTTGAAATTCATTCATAACCAATCTCAAACATTTCACCGACTCCACAGATCATCACTAACTCCTCTTCATCATCCGTCCTACAACCTCAGGATCCTTAAGTCTCAATTTTACTAAAATCCTTAATTTGACAAACATCAACTTCATAAAGAAAACTCACCTAAGCCATACACACAATCATCACATCCATTTAAAACCGACCCATCCAATGAAATGAAATTCAGTTTGAAGCTCAATATACACAAATTCAAGATAATAATTATGGAACCTAAAATTAACTTACCACCTCATCCGAATTAGCTTCAATGCTCAAATCGACATTCATTACAGCCACATCACCTTCTCATAAGAACAATCGAACCCTAGTTCCATCAAAGAACTTCAAATTATCCATTTAAATTGAACTTCATAATCGTCGCTACCTTTCGGGTTATTCATCAATTCCAAACCCTAATTCTCATCGAACCCATCTTTAATCTTTCTCCCAGACCTTCAATTTCATCTTCTACATCTTCTCCGATTCATCTTATAAAACCCTAACTCCTCAATTCAACTTCAAAACAACCTCACCACTTCAATCGAACGAAAAACCCCTCGTTATTTAGCCAATAACAACTCAATTACTTATCAACTTCATACACATTCGATTCTTAATCTAAAACCTTAATTCAATTATAACAAAGACTGGCTCTTCATTCTCCCGAGTTCAAACCATTATAACTTCATCACTCCTTCCTCGAGTCATCAACTATTACCTTTGTTGAATCAATCACACGAAATCTAACTTAAACTCATGAATTTGGGATCGACAAGAAAAGAAGAATGAATAAAAGAAGAAGAAAAAGAAGAAACGAGAAGAAGAAAGAGGAAAGAAGAAGATAAGAACTCTTCTCGACGGGTATGGATTTACTATACCAATCCCGGTTTGGTTAAGTTAAACTGAGGGACTAGAAGGTCATTTCACACCGATTTTGTGCTAACCAGGACAAGCGATTTGACTCTGTCCGTCTAGGCAGCAAAGCTGAAAAGTTTTCCTTCTGCCAAGGAAAGTGGAAACCTTAGGATTTCCATGAGGATTTCTCAAAATAAAAGCATTACCAAACCCACCCTTAATAGAGGAAAGCCATTTTTACCAGACAGAAAGCTGACTTCGGTTTAAGATATTTGACTTTTAGTCAATATTGGATGGATTTAAAATAAGCTTTACCCTTATCAAAAGAAAACAAAAATATACTTTTGTAGTTTTGTTACCATTTGTAAGTTGTCCACATCTCATTTAAGTTTTGACCCAATTTTTTTATTATTAATTAATAATTAACAAACCCTAGATAACTTATTAATTTGATCCCGAATATGAAGTGAAAAAGCGGGGGTCTAACAACCACACCCAATATTTCGCTTAGCAATCTATATGGACTAACTCCAATATACTTTCAAGAGAATCAACTAGACAGTCAGACTCAATCTTAAGAAAAGTACATCAAAGAGTTATATCTCAATCTCTCAATTCAATCCGCAATCAAACAAATAATAATTTGCGAGCCCGATTGAATATAAGAGAGATAACTTGAACGGTACCAAAGACCAATGTTCAAGGATCAATCAATTTCAATCAACAACCAAAGGTTGAATTTACCAATTGATCGATTCAACGCACAACCTGTGATATTTCAATTATATAACAAAATATAATGCGGAAACCTAGTCCAGATTGAACACCACACTGTATGAAGCCGCTACAGACACTAGCCTACTACAAACTAACTTCAGTCTATAATGTAGTTGAACCCCAATCAATCTCACACTGATTCAAGGTACAGTTGCGTTCCTTACGTCTCTGATCCCAGCAGGATACTACACACTTGATTCCTTAGCTGATCTCACCCACAACTAAGAGTTGCTACGACCCAAAGTCGAAGACTTTAATAAACAAATCTGTCTCACACAGAAATAGATAAATCTGTCTCCCACATAAATACCTACGAGTTTTGTTCCATCTTTTGATAAATCAAGGTGAAAGGAACCAAATGATATACCGGACTTATATTCCCGAAGAACAGCCTAGAAATATCAATCACCTCATAATAATCTAATCGACTAGCGAAACAAGATATTGTGGAATTACAAACTATGAGGCGAAGGCGTTTGTGACTACTTTTCTATCTTGCCTATCAGAGATATAAATCTCAAGCCAATCTTACGATTGCACTCAAATACGATAGAAACAGCAAGATCAGATCACGCAACTACAAAGAAAATAGTTGGGTCTGGCTTCACAATCCCAATGAAGTCTTTAAGTCGTTAACCTACAGGGTTTCGTGAAAAACCTAAGGTTAAAGGAGAATCGACTCTAGCTTACACAACTAGTATCACACATGAGGTGTGGGGATTAGGTTTCCCAGTTGCTAGAGTTCTCCTTTATATAGTCTCCAAATCAGGGTTTGCAATCTAAGTTACCTTGGTAACAAAGCATTCAATATTCACCGTTAGATGAAAACCTGATTAGATTCAAGCTAATATCTTTCAACCGTTAGATAGAACTTATCTTGTTATACACAAATGAAATGCAACTTCATTTAGGTTTGAGTAACCGTACCTAAACGTGTACACTTAGTTGGTTCAACAATAGTTAACCAATGGTTAGCCATATGAGCACTTTCATATCAACCTTATTCATCTTCACCATAACTAGTTCAAATGACTCAAATGAACTAGTTAGAGAGTTGTTCAATTGCTTAGATCTCATAGAAGTATATAAGACACAATCGAAGCAAAATCGGTTTTGATTCACTCGAATCGATTCATGAACATTATAGCCACGATTTGCAAAAAATTGCATTCCTTATTATATAAATGTTTCAGTTCATGAACAAACCGATTTTAGAAAGTAACCTACCTAAGTATGCGAACAAGTACGAGTACTTAAGTAACCGGATTGAGTTTTTTTTCACTTTCAAACTCCAGAAGAAATTCACGGACGTGAACTTTCCGCAAGTACGCGTACGGGTACGCATACTATCCCGGATTTCCAACAACCGTCAGCACGCGTACGGGTACACATACTTTAGGTTCCCGGTTTTGGACTTTTACACAAATGTTAAAAGACACTATGCTTATATCCAAAGATGGTTACATGTTCTAAACTCTCATTTCAATCATTGAAACTTTCTTCAAGGATGTTATATAGTTGTTATTCACAAACTATTTTTCATCAAAGCGATTTTCAAGTTATTGAAATAATCAACATGACTTTCGTCACGAGTAAAGATGAACTTGGCCAAAGCGAAAGCTTACCAACACATATTTCGAGAAATAGATAAGTGAGATAAACTCGGCTCGAAATAGCAAATGTGTATAATCGAAGTCTATATAGTTATTCGACTTTTGTCTCAAGATAGGAGATAGATTAGATAGACTTTTGAGTGATAGATAAGTTCAAGTCTCCACATACCTTTTTGTCGATGAAGTTCCAACAGTTCCTTGAGTAGTTCTTCGTCATTTCATGATGAACACCGTGGAGTCTAGAGATCAACTACACTTATTATCCTAGTCCGAGACTTAGCTATAAGTAGACTAGAAATCAAGACTTATAGTTTTGGCAACTAAACTTGACAAACAAGCTTGAGATATCAACGCTTGCGAGTGTGACCGAGCAGTGCTCTAACAATCTCCCCCTTTGTCAATTTTAGTGACAAAACTATCAATACATATGGAATACAAAATAAATAAACTTTGCAGCTTCTCATCCACATGCTTGATCTCCTTGGTTCTTCAACATTACTCGAAATGTTTGTCACTTCCAAGTACTCCAATGATTTCAAAGGTATTCAATTCAGCATCATCGTTGTTGAAGATCCGTAGCCATAACAATGAGAAAACAATAACTCTCAATCATTGTTATACAATATCATAGCATTATTACACATCATCAAAGTTCAATTGTATCACAACTTCGACAACAATACTATGGTGATATGTATCTCTCCCCTTTAGTCAATACTTCATCTCACATGAAAACCACTCCCTCGTACATAATGATCCGAAAACCATATGTATTTGTAGTGTGAACTACATATTAATTCTCCCCCTTTTTGTCAATAAAACTGGCAAAGGTACGAAAACTAGTGGGATCCTAATGAAATTTCCATAGAGACATTTTATGACCAAAAGAAAAGCACATATCAACTTTTTAGATGCAATCATATAGCCGAAACTAAATGCATTCATCAAGGAGTTTATAAAGATACAATATAACCCCTATAATATTCCACAGCCGCACTCCCCGCAAAGATTTGGCAATGAAGCACAAGTTCAATTAAGAACTCTCCCACATAAAATGTCATTCCCGAAAGAACAACAAGAGCGACCTTACTTTCACAAGAAAAGAAGGATTTCTTTGGACATTAACAAATCACATGAAACATGAATTTGTATCCAAAAATCTCAATTAAATTAACGACAAGAGAACCTATGATTACTTTAATCGGAAATGCTCATATAAGAGAACTTACGGAGCCACACAGTATTTACATAAGACATGGATCATGGAAGATCAATACTGCGGAATAAACAAAGATTCATTCTATTTCTCATCACCATTTGCACAATGACATATAATAGACCTAATCTTTGTAAACAAAAGCTCATCCTATCTTACATCAATATTTGAATAATGACATAATAGGCTTATCTTTTGTTTGTCAAAAGTTCATTCAATCTTTTATCAATACTTGCATATCGACATATGAAAGACTTAACTTTTGACCACGTATGGGACAATCATAGTTCACGGGCGCAAACACACATATCCCAAGTTGCAATATATGAAACCATAAAGATTAATACTGCAAAATCATCTTCCAAATAAACTTCAGAATTTAAATCAATAAATCTAAAAATATTGCAAGATGAAAATCGTGGGAATTAGCTATGTGTAATCACAATAATGGCTATTCCAAACCCTAGTTATCCTTCTTAAAAACACAAGAATAAATTCTCATAAGAAGTTTCCTAGACATTGAGACCTCTGAAAAATTCTTTATCGTCCCCGAACTCTCCTTGTCGTCAACAACCATGGGAACATATGGTTCATGAAGAAAGGAGTCAATTCCAACAAACCTTCTAGGCTGATGATGTCGAACCAGGGCCTTCTGAATTTCAAGAGTTCTCATAACAAAAGCCTTTATTCGTTGAATCTCCTTTCTTGTTTCCTTCAACTCTTCAAAAATATCAGAAAACTTCTGAGAATTTGAAGGAACAACACTTGGCTTCCTCACATTCCTTCCTTTTCTTTTCGAAGTTGGAGGTAACAAAGATCTTTCTTTTTCCTTCATGATTGACGGCTTAACAATCATATTAACATCTTTTCCATCAGAAGACATGATGCTTGGAGTATCCATATGCGTACGGGTTTGTGAGAGGAAATCACAAAATAAGCTCAACAAGCAGTCTTAAGTTAAAAAGAGTTTCAGGGAAGGAAAAATGAATGTAGGAATACGAAACCTTTAAACACATAGGTTCGTGTACACACAACTCACAACCCTATAAAAGGCAGAATTGTTTATTTTAACCCTCTTTTATTAAAAAAACAGATAATACTTTTCCAATATCAATTAGATATGAAAAGCGGCATGAATTCCAGACTTTACAATGCTCTCAGAGCAAAAACATAAAAAAGAAAATCAAAACAATCTAGAAGACTTTTCTTTTTCTAAAGCCTGAGGTGTGCAAAATCTTGTCTCTTTTGATCAGGCACATGAGACAAGATGCACTAACCAATACAATTTAAGTTGTTCTGTGTGAACAATAACCTGTCCACCATGTCCTCTTTGAACGGAATTCATGGATCCCTGTTTCTCATAGACCATAAATTTCTTTCTAATGATCTATACTTTTCTTTGGAAACTAACTTCTTTGACGAAGATAAAATATTACATGCCTCAGCGGTCTTTTGAACAAGTTTGAGCTTGTTTGCTAATTGATTCGCTCTTCGTTGAAGTTTGTTGACATGCCTCAATTTGTGTTTGTACTTGAAACACTTTGACATTTCATGACCTTTGAGCGAACAATAAGAGCATGTCAACCTGGAATATGATTCAGACACCCGAGATGTGCAAGCTGCTAGACACATAGTGGAACCTGAAAAAATTGACAGTGAGTTTCCAACAGAAAGGTCAACTTTTCTTCCAGATTGGTTGAGTTCTCTTCTGAAAGACTATCGAGATTGATGTATGTATTGCTATAATTATCAAAATAAATATTTTTACAAAGAATCGCAATACTTGATTTTTCGTCTTCATTAGAATCATAGTTGTCAGACATTTTATCAAGAGTTGCAGCTAGACCTTTGTTCCCAGTGTATTTCTTTCGATTTGGACACTCATTTGCAAAATGAACAAAACCTTTACACTTAAAGCACTGAGGCATATCCTTGTCATCATTTTCATCATTATCCCTGTTTTTAAGAGGAGCACAATTATGGGGTTTATCTGATGACCTGGATTTATCTCTGGAGAACCGTTTACTTCTATTCAAAAGAAGGTCCCTAAACTGTCTTGTGATCAACGAGACTGACTTGTCAAGATCTTCATCTGATGAATCAGCCTCAAAAAGATCATCTTCAGAGAAGCAAAAACTTTTACTTTTATCAAGTAATTTAGTGTTCTTTTATGCTTTGAAAGCAACATCCTTTCCAGATTTGGATGTATGCTCATGATCAAAGATCTTTAATTTCCCAACCAGAGTATTTCTGGAAAGAGTTGCGAGATTATTTCCTTCAACGATGGCATGCTTCTTAGAATCGTATCTGGATGGCAGAGATCTGAGAATCTTCATCACTATGTCCTTTTCAGGAATAGTCTTACCCAATGTAAAGGATGCATTAACAATTTCAGGCACTTTGTTATTAAACTCATCAAATGATTCTTCATCTTCCATACGAAGGTTTTCCCAATCAGAATTTAGGTTTTGAAGCCTAGCTTCTTTTTCACAGGTATTCCCTTCAAATACGGTTTCTAAGATATCCCAGGCTTCTTTAGACTTCGTGCAAGTAGTCATATGATGTTGAAGATCTGGGGTAATAGCATGTATGATAGCATTTAAGCCGTCAGAATTTTGCTTTGCAGCAAGGATTTCTTCTGGACTATATATACCAATATCCTTAGGTATAGATACATCGCCTACTGTATCAGCCAGAGGATCATAGCCATTAACAACACGTACCCATGTTTGAAAATCACGAGCTTAAAGAAAAACACGCATAGCGATTTTCCACCACAAGTAGTTTGAGCCATCGAAGACTGGTGGAACGTTTTTGGAGATAGAATTTTTGTCCATAGAGTCAGATCGCTACAAACATAGACTTATAAGGTCTTAAACGTGTTTGCCTGCTCTGATACCAATTGAAAAAGCGGGGGTCTAACAACCACACCCAATATTTTGCTTAGAAATATGTATGGACTACTCCAATATACTTTCAAGAGAATCAACTACACAGTCAGACTCAATCATAAGAAAAGTATATCAAAGAGTTATATCTCAAACTCTCAATTCAATCCGCAATCAAACAAATAATAATTTGCGAGCCCATTGAATATAAGAGAGATAACTTGAACGGTACCAAAGATCAATGTTCAAGGATCAATCAATTTCAATCAACAACCAAAGGTTGGATTTACCAATTGATCGATTCAACGCGCAACCTGTGATATTTCAATTATATAACAATATATAATCCAGAAAAGAAATAAAATAGACACCAGAAGTTTTGTTAACGAGGAAACCGCAAATGCAGAAAAACCCCGGGACCTAGTCCAGATTGAACACCACACTGTATTAAGCCGCTACAGACACTAGCCTACTACAAACTAACTTCGGTCTGGACTGTAGTTGAACCCAAATAGATCTCACACTGATCCAAGGTACAGTTGCACTCCTTACGTCTCTGATCCCAGCAGGATACTACGCACTTGATTCCCTTAGCTGATCTCACCCACAACTAAGAGTTGCTACGATCCAAAGTCGAAGAGTTTAATAAACAAATCTGTCTCACACAGAAAAGTCTATAGGAATAGATAAATCTGTCTCCCACAGAAATACCTACGAGTTTTGTTCCGTCTTTTGATAAATCAAGGTGAACAGGAACCAATTGATATATATAAATACATGACTTATATTCCCTAGAAACAACCTAAAAATATCAATCACCTCACAATAATCTTAATCGACTAGCGAAACAAGATATTTTGGAATCACAAACGATGAAACGAAGGTGTTCGTGACTACTTTTCTATCTTGCCTATCGAAGATATAAATATCAAGACAATCTTACAATTGCACTCAAATACGATAGAAATAGCAAGATCAGATCACACAACTACAGAGAAAATAGTTGGGTCTGGCTTCACAATCCCAATGAAGTCTTTAAGTCGTTAACCTACAGGGTTTCATGAAAAACCTAAGGTTAAAGGAGAATCGACTCTAGCTTACACAACTAGTATCACACATGAGGTGTGGGGATTAGTTTTCCCAGTTGCTAGAGTTCTCCTTTATATAGTCTCCAAATCAGGGTTTGCAATCTAAGTTACCTTGGTAACAAAGCATTCAATATTCACCGTTAGATGAAAACCTGATTAGATTCAAGCTAGTATCTTTGAACCTTTAGATCGAACTTATCTTGTTATACACAAATGAAATGTAACTTTATTTAGGTTTGATTAACCGTACCTAAACGTGTACACTTAGTTGGTTCAACAATAGTTAACCAATGGTTAGCCATATGAGCACTTTCATATCAACCTTATTCATCTCCACCATAACTAGTACAAATGACTCAAATGAACTAGTTAGGAAGTTGTTCACTTGCTTAGATCTCATAGAAGTATACAAGACACAATCGAAGCAAAATCGGTTTTGATTCACTCGAATCGATTCATGAACATTATAGCCACGGTTTGCAAAGAGTGCATTCTTTATTATATAAATGTTTTAGTTCATGAACAAACCGATTTTAGAAAGTAACCTACCTAAGTATGCGAACATGTACGCGTACTTAAGTAACCGGATTGAGTTTGTTTTCACTTTCAAACTCCAGCATAAATTCACGGACGTGAACTTTTCGCCAGTACGCGTACGGGTACGCATACTATCCCGAATTTCCAACAACCACCAGTACCCATACTTGGGTTCCCGGTTTTGGACTTTTACACAAATGTGAAAACACACTATGCTTATATCCAAAGATGGTTACATGTTCTAAACTCTCATTTCAATCATTGAAACTTTCTTAGAGGATGTTATATAGTTATTATTCACAAACTATTTTTCATCAAAGCGATTTTCAAGTTATTGAAATAATCAACATGACGTTTGTCATGAGTAAAGATGAACTTGGCCAAAGCGAAAGCTTACCAACACATATATCGAGAAATAGATAAGCGAGATAAACTCGGCTCGAAATAGCAAATGTGTATAATCGAAATCTATATAGCTATACGACTTTTGTCTCAAGATAGGAGATAGAGTAGATAGACTTTTGAGTGATATATAAGTTCAAGTCTCCACATACCTTTTTGTCGATGAAGTTCCACCAGTTCCTTGAGTATTTCTTCGTCTTTTCATGATGAACGCCGTGGAGTCTAGAGCTCAACTACACTTACTATCCTAGTACGAGACTTAGCTATAAATAAACTAGAAATCAAGACTTATAGTTTTGGCAACTAAACTTGACAAACAAGCTTGAGATAGCAACACTTGCGAGTTCGACCGAGCAGTTCTCTAACATGAAGTACTTGAATGGAAGGAAACTATCATGTCCAATTGTTTGAGGTAGAAGCAGAAGAAAATCATCACGATGCAAAAATACTATAAGAAAATCAATTGAAGTAGAACTGTGTCAATTAACTACGCACTACATCTATACATTGGAAGAAATCTAGGAGAATACCGAGCAAAAAAAAAAAATCAGGTGATTGCTCGTAGTATTGTACATAATGGCTAATGTTGTATTAACAAGAATACAAGTTTGTGCATCCAGCATTCTTAGGTTGAACTGAGATAAGTTTAGTACTATAGAATTGTATCTATAAACTTTTAACTATAAGATCATTTGTAAAAAAAAAAATTTAACACGATCAGCGCGGGAATTGAACCCGAAACCTATAGGTTGGGAGCCCAACCCCTGGTCAACTGGGCTAATGCCAGTTGGTTACCATTTGTAAGTTGAACTTTAAGTAAACGTTGGTTTTTTAACTTTGTCATTTTCTCTTTTAGTTAATACAGATTTTTTCCTATTTCTTATTCTTTAACTTTGTCATTTTCTCGTTGTTGCTTTCTCGTAGAGAATATAATAGAGGTTGTGACTTTTATTCTAGAAGGACTTTGTGTAGCAAATTCTACTGCATACTAGACACCTCACGTAGATAAGCTTGATAGTTTGAGTTTCACACTGTAGCCGAACAATACAAAATGTGTAGTCGAACGGTCGAACCAGTTTCATTACAAAACTTGCATCATCCAGACGATCAACACCCTCCTCCCGTATGTCTTGTTTGAGTATAAAGGGTGATATGGGAATCTAAACTCCAGAAATATTTTTTTGATAGGACGAAAGCTTATCATCAAACCCACCCAATAATGACTAGAGGTCAAATATCCTAGACTGAAGTCAGCTTTCCCTTTAGTAAAAATGGCTTTCCCCTATTAATTACTAGTATAGCACGCATGCGCGATGCGCATGCCGTTTCGTTCATTCCGTAATTTTGTTTTTTCGTATATTAGTCAACAGTTAAAGTTAACAACGGGTCAATGGTCAAAGTCAACGATCAACGCGAAGTGGTGAAAACTCATTTATGTTATGTGCAAAAGTAAATACAACTAAACTTGAATTTTTCATTTAATAATTTTTCAATCATAAATGTCCTTTTACATCAAGAATGTGTATTCGTAACTCGTAGTTTTCTAAGACAAAAAGACTTCTTTATACACAACATTTTTCGTGTATGTTCCATTTTTTTTAGCAATGGTACCTTTAGCCACTAATACTTCCGTGTTGCTACTTGACACTCCTCTCGAGAGAGCAACGTACAGTTGACCATGGCTGAACACATGTTCAGGGAAAAAGATACCTGTATTTTCGATCGTTTGCCCTTGCGCCTTGTTGACTGTAAAGGCGAAACACAAACGAATCGGAAACTGTTTACGCTTAAACTTGTATGGGAGCTTGAGATTCTCAGGTGGCTCTAGTGGCATCCTGTGAATGAAGACTCATGTACCAATGTAATTCCCGCTAATTATTACTGCATCTATACAGTTTGGGAAGAACTCTTTGATTATTAACCTGGTACCATTGCATAGACCATTTTTTGCATCAACATTCCGCAACAGCATAATGGGTGCACCGATCTTCAATTTTAAAATGTGTGATGGCAAACCTCCAGGAGCAATGTTGTTCTGGTATTCTTGTTGGTAAAGACCGTGAGTATCGTCGTCCACAGAATCAAATGAGTAGAATAAAACCTCTTTTCCAGGAAAGATGCTAAGTACTCGGTCATTAAGCTTCTCGACGTACTCGTTTAATGGTGTGATCAATGCCCTATTGACCATGTAGTCTATATCTCGGGCATTTTCCACCAAGTTTGGAAATGTTACATCTATAAGCTGAGACAAAGAAGCATCACTAACCCATGGTATGACCATCTCTTCCGGAACCTTTATCATCTCATTAGCAACGTAAGGTTCATCCCCGTATCCAACACGAATCAAGAACTTAGAATAAGATGCATCCTCGGCTGCACGCATATTCTTCTTCAGATGCAAAACATGTACATTTTCCCACAAATGTGACCTGTTAAGAATGTAATATAACTCAATATCATTTCGAATTATCCTCGTAAAAGTTAATTAAGTACCAGAGTTTAAGAAACATTAAGTAATCATATCAATATAAAACAAATTTTTTTATCATGAAAAAAAAAGCAATGTACCTGCTAAGACATGCATCGACTGTCTGTCCCCTTGTACTCCTTGGAATCACTGGTAGAACCTGACGGAAATCACCTCCCATGATTAGAATCTTTCCACCAAATGGTTCAACAATCCCTGTGATATCTTTCATCGTCCGATCAAATGCTTCTAAAGAGTAGCGATGCGCCATTGTAGCTTCATCCCACATAAGGACGGTAGCATGCCTCAAAAGTTTAGCTTCCTCAGTTTGTTTCTTCGTACGACACATTGAAGTTGATGTTGGTGTCATTAGAAGTTGAAACCTTGAGTGTGCTGTCCTCCCACCAGGTAGCATAGTAGCAGCAATCCCCGACGTGGCTGTTGCTAACGCAATACCACCATTTTTCCTAACAGTCGCCAGAATAGCACGATAGAGATATGTCTTCCCCGTACCTCCTGGACCATCTATGAAGAAGACTTTACTTTCCTTTCTCTCAATTGCTCCCATGATTGTATTGTAGGCCCTAGACTGGTCTTCGTTCAACTTTTGGACAGAACGTGTCTTAAATCGGATATAGGAATCGACAACTCCTCTTGAATCATACTTGAGATCTCAAAATCCTCACCCAATGTGCCTACAATCGGTGGTAGATCATACATGGATATATCTTTATCGTGCTGCTTAAGTATCAAATTCAACTCACGAAGAAGACGATCTGATAAGAATGTCGAGCTTGTATTACTTGAACTCGAGTAATCCTCGACCATGCTGTTAAAAAATTCATCCCACGATCCTTTCACGCCTGATGGATTACAAAAGTTCAAGATAGAGGCGAATTGTCTTCTCAGAGCATACGGCATCTTGACTGTTGCTGCTTCAGCCAAAGACGCTCTTGCACTCTGATCATTCTCTAAGAGTCCCAGTTTTTCGTCAGCTCTCTTGAATGTCCGACATCTCTCTCCATCAACAAACAATAGATCATCAAAAGAAGTCGGACCTCTAACGTGGTTAAGAATGTGCCTTAAGAACCACACCTCTCCTGCACATGAAGGTACCGTATAAACCCTCCCTATCGACTTCTGCGTACTTCGTCTTCTTTTCCACTCTTTGGTTATTGCATCCCAACAGTAGCATTCTGGAAATTCACGGTATAACAACTTTCTCGCTCTAGGATCTCGAGAATTTGTCACAAAGAACTCTGTCAAAGTTGTTCTCAAATTCCTCTCATCAGACAAAATCTCATCCAACGTTTTGGTAATCATAGTACCTGACGCTCTGTTGGTTGGGAAGATGTATCTATAATCTCACTACCGAAGGATAAACCTTGTAAAGAGGAAAGCTAAAGATCTTCCACATTGCCTCTTGTGCACAAACCCATCTTGCATTTTTATACCTTGTTATCTTGTCATGGTCCACTGGCTGTACTCCAAAAGATACATAATCCGGACCCTTATACACATACTTGTAAAGATACTTAACACTCTCCACACTGCTACAAATTTCCACGTTTATATGACAATCATACTTCTGTAATAGCCAAGGGTTATATGGCACAACCATCCTATTATCTACTTCAAAACTCTCACTCTTGCGTATGCGTCGTCCATCATTACGTCTCCTGTAAATAGGATACACATCTTTTCCTTGCACAGTACACTCAGAAAACTCTTTCGGAAAGTTTCTCTTACATTTACCATCCCTCATGCACTTACTACCACATGGACCGTGAATCATCCATTTTTTCACACACTTGTGTAGTTCTGGCTCTTCGTTAGGGTTAGGTATTTCTGCTCTCACTATCTTATCATAATCATCGGGACCTTGTAGTTTGTCTTCCTCACTCAAAATAATTAACATATGAACATGAGGCAGACCTCTTTTTTGAAACTCAACAACATGCACATGGGCATCTACTCTGCCAAATATTGACTTGGTAAAAAGATATACCTTTAGCTCTTCAAGCTTTGCGCGGAACACCCTTGTAGTCAGATCAGGTCTATCCGCTGCACATTGACCCGGCCCCAGGTTGGACACGATTTCATCCCAAAGTGGGTTGCAAGTTATTGTAATGAACAAATCAGGCTTCCCATACTTTTGCACCAGTGCCATTGCATCCTGATACCGCTGGTACATGTCACGGGGGCTGCCCATGTATGAGGAAGGAAGCACTTTCCTTTGACCAAGATTCTCTATCATGAAGAAAAAAAAACATATTTCAGATTTCAAGGAAGTACTTTCCTTTTAACTATTTGTCATTATCTTATAACATGTACTTTCCTTTTAACTGTTTGTCATTATCTTATAACATTTTAGGGTTGAATGAAGAATAAAATGAATGTAGCTAGGCTTAATTGGCAATGGGACAAAAAAGAAAGTGATTATCAATTAACTTACTTGCACTGGTTTCGCCGGCCATTCGTGCATCTTGTAGACCTTGATGCAATTCAGCTCTTATATTCTCTTGATGATCCCATAACCATCTAAGTCTAGATGAATCAATCTTCACCCAGTTATCCACAGCATATTGTTGTAGTAATCTTCCACCTCAAAGAAGAAGCGACGCGTCATCACTTCGAATCTGTCAAACAATAGTAGCAGCAAATATATAAATTATTTATATTATTTGTGTAAGTTCAATTGTAAAGCGTAGTTGTTAAACATTTATATCATATATACCTGTAGCATGTAGGAGTAGTACTCGAGGCATGTAAACTGTCTGCCGTTTTCATCCATACTATTCTGATCCCATCCATAACTCCCATATGGTAGCAAAAGCGGATATTGGAGAGGATCATAACAACCCGATGTTTCATTGATAAATAACAGCTTTCCTTCCGTTGTTCGGACTACAATGTCTCGCTCTCCAGGTTTTTCAGACCCATCTCCTTCAGCTACAATTGCAGCGACTTGTGAAGCAGTTGGAAGCGTCGACTGCTTCTCGGTCTTAGGTTGCTCTTTAATCACTAGCCTGCACCTTTGGATGTCTTCTCGTTGTGCAAGCGGCCTGATTACATGCACGAACCTATTATGTGTATCCAGAATTATCCTCAATTTCTCCATCACCTCTCTGTTTAGATCGCTACCACCTTCTTCCATCCTCCAATCAATCTCGTTATCTGTATCATAAATATACATCTGTATATATCTGGGACGAACTGTTGTTGGAGGATCCGTTTCATTTTCAACCACAGGAGGTAAAAGACTGCCTATTCTATGGTAGAAATCTCCTTGAACAAGAAATGTGTATACACCTTCTCTATTATCAGCTAATACTCTGTCATAATTCACCCCAATCGACGTTAATGAGAAACACTGATTATAGCGTCGTATGTACCTCCGAACCCTACTTCTGTTTGATCATCAAACAACTCCAAAAGTTCAATCGGTGGAGCAACAAACGGTAAAACAACTTTCCCATCTGAACAACAAAATCCTTTCGGTTCACGATAAAAAATCTTCGCTTGGCACTTCGGACATGTCCCTAACGGCGGCAAATGGAACTTCTTGAATCCAACTTTGTAAGTATTCCCTCTCGCACAATTCAGGAATGAGGATCTTCCTACAGCACTTGGACGTGGACGACCTCTCCCTCTTCCGGCTCGAATTCCATGTGGATTTGCTGCACATAAACCCAAACAGCTCAAAATCTTTAAAACTAAAACTGTTAGCTAAAATAATGGGCATATGAATGTGACACCCACACTAACTCCAACTTCTGACTATGTCTGACCATGAGTTATGATGCAGGACTTGTAATAATAGTGTATGGCTTACATGCTTTCTTTATCTCACTGTCTACCCATAAGTCGGGAATGATATCATCCAGCTGGCAGAGTAGGAATACTATAAGTTGAGTCCAATCCCCATCCCTCTACAATTACTAATACTTTACAGTCAGGCCACTCACAGATACAGAGTTTTAGAGTTATACATATATATTTCTCTAAAAATAATGACCTTACTTTAAATTTAAAATGAATAAGAACAACAAACAAAGGCAAAAATATATAACTAAAATATTGCTAAAATCCCTCGGCTAATGCCTGGTCAAGCAATGCAGAATTGTAGTAGTTATATAATAGGCATTAGAATATCTGTATTACTCCCATTGGCCTCACCTCTCCAAGCCAAACTCACCTTGCCTTGGCCCTAGCCATGCTAGATGCACCATGTGCCAAACGACATGCCAAACCATTGGCCCCACCTCGCCAAGACAAATGCACCTTGCCTTGGCCCTAGCCATGCTAAGCGTACCATGTGCCAACGGCATGCCAAAGCCGCTACTACTATATCATGCCGTCCTTTCCTATGCGGCTACTAAAACGAAGGCATGCCACAATCAACGGTCGCCCTTCAATCTCAGAAGCAAATCCTAGCCGTCCAAGGTTACCAGACAACGTAAGGTAACCTTTGGCCGAAACCCTAGTTTGGCCATGCCAAACCGCGCCAAGGCATGCCATGCCATGCCAACCGCGCCGCGCCACATGTCAGTCCTTCCTATAAAGGCTACTAAAACGAAAGGCGTCACGACAATCAACGGTCTCCCTTCAATCCCAAGATCAAATCCCTAGCCGACCAAGGTTACAGACAACGCATGGTAACCTTTGGCTCCGAAACCCTAGTTTGGCCACGCCAAACACGCCAAGGCATGCCATTCAAATGGCATGCCAACCTAGCCGCGCCACCATGCCGGCCTTCCTATGCGGCTACTAAATGAAGCGTGCGACAATCAATCTGTCGCCCTTCAATCTCGGGGAGAAAATCCTAGCCGTGACAACGCAAGGTAACCTTTGACCGAAACCCTAGTTTGGCCATGCCAAACCGCGCCAAGAGCATGCCATGCCAATGGCATGCCAACCTAGCCGCGCCACCATGTCGCCTTCCCTATCGCGGCTACTAAAACGAAGGGCGTGCGACAATCAACGGTCGCCCTTCAATCCCAGGATCAAATCCTAGTCGTCAAGGTTACCCGGACAACGCATGGTAACCTTTGTCCCGAAACCCTAGTTTGGCCACGCCAAACCGCGCCAAGGCATGCCAACCTAGCCGCGCCACCATGCCGGCCTTCCCTATGCGGCTACTAAAACGAAGGCGTGCGACAATCAATGATCGCCCTTCAATCCCGGGATCAAATCGTAGTCGTCCGAGGTTACCGGACAACGCATGGTAACCTTTGACCCGGAAACCCTAGTTTGGCCACGCCAAACAGCGCCAAGGCATGCCATGACAATGGCATGCCAATCGCCGCAGCCACCAAGCTGGCCTTCCTACACGGCTATCAAAAACGGCGTGCAACGATCAACGGCTACTTTTCCTCTTAAGATACAAAATCTCGACCGTCAAGGTCACCAAGCTAGCAAGTCTCCCAAACTCGACTTGCCGACAACAACCATGCTACATGTTTTCACGAAAAACATTCGAGACATCAATACATATCACAAACTGGGGATCCACTTTGGGTATTGGTTTGGCTTTACATCTTGGCGTATACTTAAGGAAGTGTAATAAGGATGAGGCGGTCAAGAACAAGAAAACCAGAAACTAAAGGGATCGAGGGAGAGAGCAGGGGCGGAGCCAAGAATTTTGTCATGGGGGTGCAAAATTTGCTATGGGGTGCACAAAATTTTTTTAGGGGTGCAAAAATGCAAATATAGGCTTGGATATAGAATTTTTTTTTCTAATGGGCCTAAAATAGGCTTTGGAGCCAAAGGGATCAATGGGCTGGAGAGAGAGACGGACAAACAGACGATTTATTAGAAGTTGAAGTTAAGGTGGTAATAACTCTTTAGACTGAACTAGTTAGAGTATAATTTTTACGTGGTTGAAGAAGGGAGATTAGGTGAGACTGGTACGTAAATCTACTTAGTAATAAGTGGTGTAGAAACAGACGTGAATCAAAATGAATTAAAGCTGGTAATGAATAGACAAATGTGAAAATTACATTGTGATTCCAAAACACATGTACATTGGTGATGGAACTAATGAACGAAAAAAAGTCTCCTTTCTTAGCATACTTGGGTACCTCCGTCCGTATATTCAAGATCTTCCATGTGGCGTAAAAGATTTTTGGCCCTGTGCTCGGGACTCGTATCCCTTGTGGAGCTTACTCACTTTAAAACTTGATTTCTGGTTTAGACTGTCATCTCTAAAACCATGAACTTCCCTAGCTGGTTTAATCTCCTTTGTATCCTCCGTCAGCCAAAAGTGTAGTGTAAGTAGACCAAACCAACATCTTTGGGAACCATCCACATAGTCTAATAAATAAAAATGGTGCTGCCCAGGCTCGAACTGGGGACCTTCAGTGTGTAAGACTGACGTGATAACCGACTACACCACAGCACCAGTGCATGAAAGAATCAACGGTTCTATCTGTGATTCTTTCCCAGAGTGGCACTAAAGTTTAAATGACTGAAGTCGTCAACGTTGTTAAATATGATGGCCGGAAATCTAATAGATGAAAAAAAATCAAGATGATGTAACTTTGGAAAGCATTCAGCTGTATTCATTTTTGTTCACCAAGATTGACATATCCCTAATTAATTAACGTTCTTAAGAGTGTAATTAATCAAGTTTCATCTACCAGTGCTTCAGTCTCATACACTTGCTTAATTCAAGTGCCAACCAACAATCTCATAAATTGACAAAGTAATTCTTTCTTTTTTGCTTTCTATGTTTTAATGCATCACATGCTGCATTATAGGATTCTCCATGCAACTTACTCGCAATGTCACTATGCAGACAATAATGTAATGCAACAACTCATTTACATTGCACCTTGGAATAATAGATAAATTATCAAAACATGGACTACAATAGCCATACAACTTCAATAGTAAAGCCTAACACTCGCTTTAACTAAACATTATTTATCAATTCAAAACTTTCATATTACAATTGACCTCGCCTATGAGATCATATCTGTATGCATAATCCTTGGATAACCATGTGTCTAAAGGAATTTCATAACCGACTAAAAGTGCATTCTAACATATCTTCCTTTTCCAATTTGAGCTGATGTTGCCATACATGTCCTTTTTTTTTTTTTTTTTTTTTTGTCAAATCATGTTATCCTAATCAAGAATGAGAATAATCATTTCGCAATCAATCTTTATCTCAATATTAATTTGTTCGAGGTCTTGGCCATATACAGTAGGTGTTTTTTTTTTTTTTGGCATGTCTTCCACAAGTGGCTTAATATCATATAGGAGATGTAAATTGATCGTAGATGGTGCTTACTTCAAAATAAAGATGGAGATACAATAGATGTTTAACTCACCTTCTCTTTGAGAATATTGAAACAATTTAAAGGATGCAATGGGTTTTATTGGGTCAAGCCAAATCGTATTGATACTGTTAGAGCAATGTTCAGTTGAACCCACAAGTTTTGCTATTCAAGCTTGTTGTCAATGTTAGATGATCAAAAATATATCTTGATTTCTAGTCCACTAAGTCAAGTCTCGGACTAGGTTAGAATTTGATAGTTGAGTATCAGACATCACCCTCGAAAACTGAAGATCGACGAAGACATTTGGAGAACCTATGTATCAAGTATGTGAAGACTGAACCATTCTATTTTACTCACTATCTTACCATTCTATCTTTTTTGAGACGATGTCGTATGACTTCTAGAAGATTTACAAAGAAAGAAGTTTAAAGTCAAGCATGTCTTGTTAAAAATCTCGAAATATGATTCTAAGCAAAGATGTTCAACGATCCTTAACAATATTAGGTCTAAACAATTTAGTGCGTAAATCAATTTGTGGATCAATTGAAAATTTCCACGCAAATGATTTTTTATCATGCAGGAATGTTTTGAACATCATAAGAGAGAAATATTGAACTATCTGATATTTTTGATCAGGGTAGGTTGGCGAACCAGTTCGTAAACCATAGATATCTGAGTTTCATAAATACAGGAGGGTTGGCGATCCAATTCGCAAACCACAAGTTCAGATGGGGACAGTTCACGAATCCGGTTCACGAACCATTGTGGACTGAATTTTGAAAATTGGTATTATAGGCTAGCAGTTGATGAACACGGTTCACGAACCGTAGTAAGCCGAGTTCAGTAAGTCTTGTAGGGTTAGCGAACTCTTGCTAACGAACCATTGCACCCTGACTCGTGAACAAGCCTAACGATTCACGAACAGTTGTACCAACCGTCCCAGTTTAAGATTTTAGCAGATGCTCAAAGACTTATTTCTTAAATATGTTTAGCATTTCTAGAACTCTCTCAAATACTTCTAAGACTTTATTGATCATCAAACACTTATGTATATCTGTCATGATTAAATTCCTAGTTGTTTAAATGAACATCAAATTGCTTTAGTTCTTTGGCAGACTTGCAAAATCGAACAATCATTATACAACGGTTTCCAGAACAGTTCTTGTGTATATTCTTCCATTGTATTTTCAAGACCTAAAAGTGTTTGCTTGATTCTCAAAGTTATCTTAGCTTAAAATCTATGAAATCCCCTGGTCCTTGAAATCTATAAATAAAGATACGATTTTAACTCGGGAAAATCATTCCACGGAACTTTTTGTCCTAGTTGATTCTAGAGTCATCCTTTATATCCTAGATTTCCTCTGAGAAACATAATTAGGTCTACGACTAAAAGACTTCGCTTTGGGGATTCGTGAAGCCAGGTCCGACTATCTTTACCTTAATAGTTCGTGTATCCTGATCATGTTTTTTTGTTAGCGAGGTTTTTGTAATCTCTTTCAGGAAAGATAGATAGTAATCGCAAAGTTCTCTTCGTCTCAAACTTTATGTTTCCTCAAGATAGATATCTGAAAACTGATCTTAATTGATCTTTGAAGATTTTTCTTGAGAGGTGGTTAAGAATCTAGGCTGCTCTTCGGGAGTCGTAAGTTCAGATTTGTGAGATTTGTTAGCTTTATCAATTACAAACAGATTTCCTCACCTTGATCTTTGATCTAAAAGGAAATCAAATAGGCTTATCTCATTATAGGAAGATTGGTATTAAAAGTCTTCACTTCGGCCAAGTAACTCTTAGGATGTAAATGACATCGGTGAAGCGAATCAATTGCGTAGATCCTTGCGAGGTTCAAAAGACGTAAGGAGCGTTACTGTAACTGAATCGTTTGAAGGGTGGATTCGGTCTCAACTTCATTCCTGTCCTAAGAGTGATAGTAGGCTAGTGTCTGTAGCGACTTAACACAGTTTGGTGTTCAAATCTGGACGAGGTCCCGGGGTTTTCTGCTATTGTAGTTTCCTCGTTATCAAAACTTCTGGTGTCTTGTGTTTTTTATTTTCCATATTATATTGTTTATCTTTATAATTGGATTGACACAAGTTGTACGTATTAAATATTAGTAGATACGTCCATCTAATTTTAATCGATTACTAGGCTCGTTTCTTGTAGAATTCGTATCTTGAGAGACAAGTAACAAGTTTAATTACTTGGCAGAATTCCGATTAGATTATTTGGATACAACTAGATTGATCTTGGATATTGATTTTTGAGATCGTCCAAGTACTCTTCTTAACAATCAGGTTCACGAACTCTTGTCTATATATATATATATATACACTGATTGAGAAAAGGTTAATGATATAAACTCTATGTACATATTATCAAGGATTATTCAGTTGGTGTACTTGTAATTGTTAAACTTATTGGTTACAGACTCGATTAGGTACGATTTTGGTAGGATCAGAAATGACCTCAAGCACGGGTTTAGCTGAGTCATATTACTGCCAATCTGACTGATCCATGTGCATCCCGTTCCTTAGTTTATATCTAAAGATTGGGTTGTTTTCCCCCTATAACTTGGCAATTAGTGTCGTAGGTTGGTACCAATAAGACCATCAAAGCTTCATTAACTATTATACGTGTCATAATGGACAAATCTAATTGACTTAGATAATTTCAACGAACTCACAGGATGTAATGTGTTTCATACTTCACTAGATTGTCTGACAAACTCTATTTATTTACTATGATAACACAAACGAAGCCGTTAATAAGTCTAGGTTCACTCATTTTATGTCAGGTTCGACTGGCTAGCATGCTTAATATGTCAAGTTTAATTTATTGGAATTATTCTGCTCATAAACCCAATTGAACGCATGGATTTCTTGTAAGACGTTGAAAATAATAAATATTTTGGATTTTGTCGATATTTCTTAATGATTATAGAAGCCTTTATATATGTGCCACGATATGAAATACACTAGCTGACTTAACTGTTTGTTTGTGTTTTTTTTTAAAAACTTGTTCACATTTAGTACACAATGTATTATACCTTTATTTATTTATTTATATAAATTATTGCGTGGGATAATGATAGTTTTATTTTGTCATATATTCTTAGTTATATCATCTACCAGATGTCTAGTGGAAGATTTAAAAGTACATTTATAATAATTTGTTTTTCTCTTGTCGTGTTCTGGTCGTAGTTATATCATCATTCACGTGTTCAACGGAAAATCTAAAGGTAAAATTGTAATAATTTGTTTTATCTTAATTGATACCCTAATCTTTCACTAATGGTCAATAAATATGAAACCTACATTTTAACGATTTTCATGTATGACCAATTATTGTCTCTTCCTCTATATAGCAAATAAAAAGAAAATAACTAAACCTGTTCGTACCTTTACATGTTGGTATTTTTAAAAAGAAAATTTGTACCCGTTATGAACCAAGCATTCCGATCATCAGATCACAAGAGTATTATTTTAATGTACCCTAGTTTATTTATTCAATTCCATTTTGTTAAAATTGCATTTACTAAACTATTTAGTAATATGCTCATCTTCATAATTTCTTGATTAAATAGAGATAAAAGATTATTTTTCTTAAATAGTAATAAAGGAAAACTTAGTATCATAATTATTCATTTGTAGGGGTTCTTTTATCATAAGAACATGGATGATATCTTTTTAATTTAATTGAATGTTGTAGTTCATTGAGATACGTAAGAAATCATGTACAATTTACGTAAGAAATCATGTACAATTTAACGAACAATTGTTGATTGAGGATCCTCTAAAAATATTTTCCGAGTTTTTAATCATGTAAAAGGGCGGATCCAGCATGAGGCATGCGGGGGGACCACCCAACCTAGATAGCTTCCAAGCCTAATATTTTGAGAAAAAATTGGATCCCTCCCAAGCCCATTTATGCTTAATTTCCCATCCATCAAGAGATAGTTCTAACCATAGCAATATTTCTAGCTCCACTGAACATGAAACATAAAAAATCATGATTAATAGTCTAATTTTTGTAAATTATCAGCATTCGTCAATCAAATTAAAATTAAACTAAATAATGGATTAGTATCACATGGTAAAGATATACAGTTTATTAGGGAAAGTGTTTTAATAATGGATTAGTATCACATGGTAAAGATATACAGTTTATTAGTAAAATTGTTTTGGCCACTGTTAATGGAAGCGATTCTTAAGAAGGATTTTTTTTTGGGAAGTAACTGTTTGTTTTCTTTTCCAATTCGGTCAACACAAATTGACTAGGTTAACATGGGTATAACTAGTATTTATGTGTGTATATACATGAAAAATGTATGCAAGCATGATGTTGTTTTTCTATTGACTTTCTTAATCTTCATATTAAAATTGAAACTAAACAACAATTTTTCAATGCAATATTTTAAGACTATGTTTAAATACGGTCCTTATTTGAACTATATTCAATTAAAATTATGCTTTTTAATGGAAACGCCTTCATACAACCCCTTAGCTTTGGATACCATCAACGTTATAAACATACGAAATATATATATATATGAATATCATATTCAAAATGGGAGACTAAATTCATCCCATCCATCTTTCTTCTTCTTCCTAGATAATTTTATTTATTTTTAACCGATTTGGCGTATATATTGTGTTAGAGCATCGCTTGCTTGAACCCACCAAGCATTGGTATATCAAGTTTGGTTGTTAAGCTTAGTTCCAAAACTCGGAGTTGCTTGATTTGATTACTAAAGTTTAATTCGTTATGTTAGAATAGGAACATAAAAATATAGAGACTTGCTCTGGTTACTCACGAAGACCGGAAGATCGTATCATTAACAACAAAGAAGTCATCCTTCGGTTCGAGGTTAGTAATTACATACTTGACTTTTTCATTTTTATTGTTTGTTATTTCAGTCAATATTTATTGAAAATATAACATACGAAGTAAAGCTTAATTTGTTTACAATGACTTTAGTATTGGTGACTTGGTCATTATACTATGATCCAAGTATCAAGGAATGATGTAGTACTAGTTGTTTATATAACTTGAGTATATGGAGTTACGAAGTATAATTTATCTATGGACTTTATAGTATCAACATAACGCTAATTGGTACTTCGTTATATTTATTGTATTAAACTTTCCGATAAATCCATACCATTATGTTTAAGTGCATAGTTCAAGGGAGTTGACTTGCAAAACTTGTTTCATGGTTAAAAAGGTGATTCAAGGATCAATTCTAGAACTGATCCTAAACAAATATCTAATCTAGGACCGATCCAAAGAATCCAATTCAGGATCTAGTCCAGGGCCGATCTTAATTATGTCTGACTGAACTTGGCACTTTCCATATGTCTGCTATCTTAGGTTTTCCACAGACATCGAGGTGTACATGGGTTAGATTGGAGTATTTCCAAAATATCGATATAATTATTTTAATATGTGCTAAACTATAATATCTTAATGTTCAAGTATCTTCCTTTGATACTCAAGGCAAGATCCCGAAACCTATTTTTAGTATCTTTTAGATATCAAAAATATATGCTTACCATATCCCAGAGTTTTTCATATCTCTAGTTAACCATATTAGCAAAGTATACATTGATAGCATGGATGTGTGATAGCTAATATAGTTGTCGACTATGAGCGATATCGGTTTATTAGTTGGAATACAGTTGGCATTTGTTAATTTCACAAATAAATATCCATTGCATATCTTAAGGATTTTCGGATTTGGTAATACCTTGTCTTCCACTCAAGCATTGGTCATAATACTATAAATAGTGGAACTTGTATACTTAGAAACTCATCCTTTGAGACATAACTTAAGGGTATATGTGGGAAACCAACTTGTTAACAGATATGAGTAATCTAATTAGGAGAAACATCTTACGTTTCCTTCCTTTAAAGTCTTCTTTGGGATAAATAAACATGTATGGTAGGAAAATAAATCATATTGTTATTTTAGTTTTTAAATTAATTGATTTAATTAAGAACTAACAATATAGTTATCCTTGATATATCAAACTTGTTTATTCTATGGACATTTTATTTTGATATAAGGCCACTTAAGTTTGTTTGAGGATTTGACTATAAGCAGATATAGTGATTTAAGATTTATAGATTGAACTGTTAATAAATCAACGTTAACAGATTTCATTTTGTGTGTGCTGATCAATAGTAGAATCAACTTGTTTGTGCAACGCTTACTTTAAATATTGAAGATTAAAAAATTAAAGTCTTATATTTTCACGCTTCTTATCTTTGTGATTCTTCTTGCACACTTCATTCTCTGGGATCCAAACAAGTTGTTTATCTTGATAGACTTAAGATTCGTTGAAAGTTCGAACAAACTGTCTAGTTGCTTATTATTTTTAAGTTGCTTCAATAGAGCTTATTCAAAAGATTGATTATTTCGATGATCTTTGTCTTGGTTTGATCTATGACAAAGAAGTTTATACTGACTGAACGGAAGATCATTTACTCCACTTTATCTCTGACTTAAGGATTGATTTTGGAGATTGATAAGTGAGTTGGTTACTGAAATATTTAGTCATTTGTCGTTTTATGTTACGATCCAAGGAGTTAACAGTGAAAGTCTTCACGGCGGGTGAAGGAGATCAAGATAGTGGACTCTGTCCAGAGATTCATGTGCGAAGGCCAGATTAGTTGTAAGTGCAGGATACTGAAGGAATCGAGTAACAAATGAGCATTTACTTGGTCTTACTATGAGAAGTTAAGATAGTCAATTTGTATAGCGGCTTACTTATGAGAGTATTAAAAACCAGACTAGGTCTACGAGTTTCTCTGCCATGTAGTTTTCCTCGTTAATAAATTCTTGTGTGTTGTGTGATTACTTTAATTTCATATTATATTGTTTATCTTTATAATTAAAGTAAATACACTTGTATCATAATCCACTCGGTGAGACCCATAGTTAGTTTTGTCTCGAACTTTGATTATAAACCAAGTTACATCTTGTTGAAGTAATTCGCCATTATTGTTTCGGTATTATTTCATAAGGTGTGTCTATATAGGTTGATATCAAAAATATTATGGAGTATTCGGTACCCTCATCATTGCAAATTGTATTACAAGTTTGAGGTTGAATTTAAAACTAGAGAAGAACAACTCAATAATAATACATGTTAACACAACCAAAAAAGAATAAGAGAGTATTATGTGACAATGAAGTGTAAGTTGACAGATCGAATTATAAATTAATATTAAAAAAAAAAATCGGAAAAAAAAATACTCTTCCTTGTTCATCACCCGATGCATCTTTACTTAATTGACTAAGAATATTCACTTGATGACTACAAGCCTCTTTATAGAGCTTGAGCCACTCTAAAAATTGAGTAAAATGAATTGATAGTAAATCCAAACCAAATAATCAAATTAATGGTAATGGAGCTATGATATTTCATTTTGGATGAAAGATTTTTTTGAATTTATAAATTTATTTGTTTTTATTCTCAAAAAATATTTCGTTTGAGCAAAATCTTCATAGGGTATTCGGGTTACGGACGAAGAAAAATGTGATTTATTGTTGCTCGCTTTAGGTTAGGTGCAAAATTTTTGACTTTATTTTTTCTAGTAAGTAGTGTCTAGGTTAAGTGGGTATTAAAGAATTTTCTGGAGTAGTTAGGATCATATTTAGCTACTAATTCATATATATTGTATTAATCATGGTTTCATTTAACCAAATGAGGGTCGTATCCTGTTAATATATTTTAACTAATTTAGGTAACTTTTGAAAGTTGATTTCGAATGAAATTAATTTTTCATAAATGAAAGTCAGCTTTAAAGTGAAAAAAACCTTGTCTTATGTTAGCAGACATTTTGGTCACCAAACTTTGTTCTTTACATGACCTCAAAAGCAATGTAAACAAGAGATTTAAATGTTGGATATTTTATTATAATATAAATTAATTAATTTATAAATATACTATTGTTCTACATAATGTTTACTTTATTTGATTCATTTAATGCACCACTTGATATTGGCAGCATTGTTATTTCCGATAGAAGAAAAATAAAATAAGAAAATAATAACCATGATGATTGTTGATGCTTTCAAGGAAAGCAATTTCATTTCATGGTAACTCGTAAATAAAAGATTAGCTTAAACAACGTTTCAAAGATCATGATAAAGTGAATATCACATCTACTCAAAATTTCGAATACAAAATATGAACACAAAATTATATATATAACTCTTGATGATGTTAAACTCTTAATACCTTTATTCCATGGATGTACATTACTTTAAGATGTATGAAGGTTTGCTGATTTTTTTTGCTTGAACAATAAATTTTAAAATCAACCACGATACTGCTTTCAACATGCTACAAAAATATGAATCATAAAAAGAAAAATATTAACTCAAAACAAACACTACAAATGTATAAGAATCTTATTAATGGCATAATTTTAAATACCTCAACTACATGCATGCAAGCAAGATCCTAAAAACAAGTACTTTCAGTAGTAGAAATAAACATTTAACACAGACATACAAACAAGATGAGAGACAACAAGAAAGAATGACTCAGAGAGATAATAAGACTCACAGTCAGACTTGGATACAGAGAGAAAGGGAAATGAGAAAGAGAGAAAAGGAGAAAGAGATAATATTATAGCTTTAAAGTCAAGTCCAAACACTTGGAACTAACATCAACTTCATCATCTCCATTTGGATCCTTTTCTCCAACACCTAAAATGTTCTTTCCTTTTATAGGAATAAATTCATACTCAACTGGCTTAACTGGTTGTGCTGGTGGTGGTGTTCCTTGCTGAAGTACTTGTTGATACAAAAATTTGTGACAACTTTTACAAGGTAACAACCTAACCTCATTAGTAAGGGATTGAAATCCTAATTGTTTTGATCCATAAACATACTCATTCCCACCATGTACATATGAGGCATGTGGAGTCATGGAAAGAAATTTACCGATGTGTTGTGAATCGCGACCAAACGAGTCAACATCCTATTACTCGATGTTGCACGCTTGTTTGCAAGATACTCCCTTCTATCGACTTCACGTTCTCTTCGATGGGCATTTTGATGGCCACCCAATGCTTGTGAAGTTTCAAATGTTCTTGAACAATAAGGGCAAAGATGAGGCATATCATTCATTTGCATCATGGTTGTTATTTTTTCGTTAGTTTTTGGACTAGATCCTGATGATATTCTAGTAGGGTTGTTGTTGGAGATGGATGTGCAAGTTGTATTAGTCTGCATGGCTATGATGATGAGTAAAGGAAAGAGATGGTAACGAATGAAATAGAAAATTAAAGAATAGTGTGGTAGTGTGGATGTAAGTGTTTAATTGGTAGCGTATTTATAGTATTGTGAAAGAGTGTACTTCGTATGTGAAGTGATGTTTAATAAAGATTCTAAGATATCATCATTAATTAATCTTGTTAACCTATTAGTAATGTAGGTTATGAATACCTAAGTCATAACATGTCATTAATCATGACTTTTGTTAGGCAATTCTTGTAAAAAAAAAAAGATATGAAGTAAGTGATACAAATATTTTTCATATCCGAAATCCCATAAAATAAACAACTAAATAGTTATAAAGTAAGTGATGTTGGTAATTTTTTTCTTCATATATTCATTATTTCCATCATTGATAGGAATATGAAATACCTTCCTCTAATTAATTACTGAATACTTAAACTAATATATATGTCATCATATGTTAGTTTAGTACTCCCTCCATCCCACAAAAGTTTTAATTTTAAATTTGTGCATACACCCTACTTGTATTACCCTTTAATTGATTATTGTTATTAAATTTTAGTGTAAGAAATATGCATAATTTGATAGCCATGTTTGTATTCGTTGTAGATATCTTAAAGTGATTTTCAATGGTATAAAGTTTACAAATATCCGTTGCATAATTTGAATGATATCTCATTTCTAAATTTTACTATTTGATACTCATAAGAGTATCCTCCCTCCTCCCCTCGCCTTAAGAATTGTGCAAACTTGAAATAGGTTAACGCGTGGTGTGACATAGGGAGTATTGAATAATTAATGTATGATTTTATTTATTTTGTATGTAACACTAATCTGGCGTAGCAGTTTGACCTATTAAATTATTCACCTTAAAATGAGATTTATTGAGTTATTCATCTTAGAATGTTCATATTCCCAACAATATTTACCAACCTAACAAAATAGTTGAAAATAATTTCAATAAGTTATAATTACAAAATCTACTTTTAATCACTTAACATATAATTTACCTCTGAAAGTACAATCAATAATTTTTTAAATTATATGTTCATGTCCATTTGGTAAAAGTTTAATTGGTTAATGAATGAAAATATGAGTATTTATATGCATCCCCTAGCAATAAAATGCATGTTCATATCAAAATTATAAAATACAAAGTGGAAAAAGCATAATAGTAAGTATCCTTAAAAAAATGTTTAATTTGGAAATAACCGTAACCTTTTATACGGTTTGAAACCAATGAAATGAATACATCATTTTTTTAATTTCTCATATAATATGAGAACTATCTGCTTTAAACCGTTATACATAATTTTTATCATAATGTTCGTAAACTTAACGATACTACATTCTCGAACCAAACATGTTTAATATTGAAAGTATTTGTTGTTAATTTTTATATTATTTTTTCTTACATTGTTTAGATATAACTCCGAAACTATCTCCTATGGGAGCAAATATACGAGTTCGACAAAATACTCTTTTCTTTTAGGAGTATCTCTTATTAAAGAAGAAGACAATCAAATTAAATGGTCGGAGTTGATTCCGCTGTACACCACTATTCATCCCTTATATGTATATAAAAATTGAGCATCTTTGTTTTTTATTGCTCTTGCTATTCACGATTTTCTTGATATCTTAAATTGTATTAGGGTTTCGATTTTCTTGTACTATGATGATTTTATTATTCTCGTGATCGAACATGTAATCACTATTTTGATTTGAATCAATTGAAATATGTCGAGTATCAAAAAAAAAAAAAAAAAAAAAAAAAACAAATATACGATGAAACAAAATATGATTTATGAAATTTTGCTTAACTTGATGTGCTTTGAGCGGGTACACTCTGAATTAACACTTCACGCCAAAAACTATAATTTACAAGATAAATCATATATACAAGGCATGAAATAAAAGTAATGTCAAAATCAGAGACAGGGCCGGCAAGGCTAACGGTATAAACCGTCCCTACATTTGTTCCAAAAAGAAATTAATACATAAATTTTTAATAAAGTTATTTTTAGCTCACATATTGTTGTACATATGTAATTTTAAGTCCACTTAAGAGATAATTAAAACTTAAACCTTATTAAAGAAAAAATGAAAAAATTCTACTTCTCAACAAAATTATCTCCCATTTTAATTCCATAAGTTCTAAATTTCTTAATGTAATCACATTTTGCAATTAATTTTTTTATTTTATTCTTAATTATCTATCTATCTAGCGCTCTATAAGTGGATTAGAGTTGGCCATTAACTATGCGCTTCGCTCTAAAAAAATTGGCGCGGCCTTTGACTGCCTTGATATTCTAGCTCCACTCAAGGAAAAACTTTGGGTCCGTCCCTGGTCAAAAGTATGTTATTTCCTTACCCTCTTTTGGAAGTATGTATTACCTTCTTTTAGTTTATCAATTTGAATGTCAATCTTCAAAAGACATTATATTTCATCTTATAACATCTGACTTCTAGTGCAATAGCAATTACTATGACCCACTTTACATAAGTTGGATGAAAATCATGTATTTAGTTGTATTATACAATTTTTATGTCATAAAATGTATGTTATTTAATTTTTTGACCACTTAGTATCTCTTAATTGTGAAATCTATTTAACGGAGTCCTAACATAGAATATATTGTTTCCTTTTGTTAACACTAATGAGACACCGTTGGCAACTGTCGTTCGTTTATGATGGTATTCTATTTTTTTTCTCTTGTCATTCTACTTAAATGCGAATACAAATAATATGCATGTCTGCCACCTATTTAAAATCAATAAGTACACTTTAAACTAACGATTTGGTCATGAATATCCGTAGAATGCGATTACCACGTGTACGTAAAATGATATTACAGACCTCACACGTTTAATATGTAAGACAAGTCCATAAAAAGTCATGGAATCTTACACTTAAGCATAATGTAAGTAGTGTACACGTGCATTAAATGTGCTGATTTATATCCACGTGCGAGCATTAAAAATTATATCTCAAAAAGTGAAAGCATTTAATGTCAAATTTTCTTTGGTTATTACATATTAGTAATTACCAATTGAGGTTGTCCCATGGATTAACCGATTGATCACCTTGAGTTATAGACCTTTCCAACTCAGTTGGTCGACTTGCATAAATATAAACTTAATTCTAAATTCATACCGTGTTGATATTTTCCAACTAAACTTAGTTCATGGATTACTATATACCAAATATATAATTCTTATGTATCATATTAGATGATCTTTTAGGATTTATGTGTTCCAGAACTAGACGATATTTTTGTATTAGAGTAAAAAAATATTTAAAGTATTGAATTTATTTTTTCCGACAAGTGGTTGTTTTGAATTTTTATCTCCGAAAATGTAATACGACTGAATATACATATACACATAATCTTAGTTAGAATTTTGATGTAACGGAAAATTTATTTGTGGAGGAAATTTGACTATTAGTTGTTCAAACAAAATGTAAATTTGATACTTTTGTGATTCGAGATAATTCTGAAACGATGGTATGGTAATATTATAAGAATTCGTTTTTTTTAACCAAAATAAATGATTTTTTGAACTTTTATCTCTAGAAAATATAATACGCCTAAACATACAAGTACCCCTAACCTAAGTTAGAAATTTGTGTAATGGAAAAGTTATTTTGGAAAAAAATAGAGTATTTTTTGTTTAAACAAAATGTACATTTAATAACCTTTCTTGATTCAAAAAATTAATTCTAATTTCTATACTGTTAATAGGTGTAAAATTCATTTTACATATATCATTTTGGCTTATTTTTCTCAGGTATTAAATCATATCCAAATACTGATCATACATTAAATATGAATTGTGAAATCTTATTTATATTTGTCAAGCATAAATAATATTTTTTAAGTAGGAAAGTATAGTACAAGGACTTATGATGATTTTATAGTATAACATAAGAAATTTTACCGAATATGAATTTTCATCCAAATTTTGATTTAATTAGAGAATCATATCATATTATTATGAATAATGATTATGGTGATTAGCATATATGTAATCATGTGTGAAATCAAAGTTATTGAAAATTTTAGGATTTATGTTATAGGAAAAGTTTGAGGATCTATGTTGAGAGGTAGGCTCGATCGTATCTTCCTGGCATTAAGCGTCAAGTCATCATCTCTTGGTGGAAAAGCTTAAAACCACTTAAGTTGTTCCCATCGCCACAATCATAATTATGCGGTTAGGAATAAAGGAGTCGCAAGCTAGCATTGCTATGGTCATAGTTATGCAAGCTGAGGTGGAGGCGCTCAAGCCATTACCACTTGCCATAGTCATAATTAAACGTATTGAGATGGAGGCCATTTTAAGCCATTCACTCGCATGCAGTCATAATTATCTGGAATGGAGTGGAGGCGCTTAGATCATTCCCAATGTCATAGTCATTAGTGTTGGGTGTTGGCTTGGTAGAACATGGACGCTTTTCCATTTGCCGCTCTTGTAACCATTAATGTTAGATATTGGTTGAACATGAAAGCTTTTCCCTTTGTTGCTATTGTGATTGTTTACCGTTCATTCAATCAACTTTCGTCGAACAGTGGAACGTTGCCCCTCTGTAGTTCTTGTGACCTCTGTTAGAGAATTGCTCGGTCGAAGTCGCAAGCGTTGCTATCTCAAGCTTGTTGTCAAATTTAGTTGATCAAAACTATATCTTGATTTCTAGTCTACTTATATCTATGTCTCGGATTAGGATAGAAGTGTGTAGTTGAGCATTAGACTTCACGGAGTTCACCAATTGAAGAAGAAGATCTACTAAAGATTTTGGAGGAACTTCAACGACAAATAGGATGTGAACGCTAAAACTTATCTATCACTCAGAAGTCTATTCAATTCTATCTACTAATGAGACTAAGTCGTATAGCTATATAGACTTTATTTTATACACATTGTAATTTTGAATTGGGTTTATCTCGTTAATATAATTCTTAAAATATGAGTTTAAAGCTTAGAATGCTTCATCATCTACTTGACAACTTTGGTTATGAACAATTCATTTGTTGGAAACTAAATATTAAGTCAAGTTGATCATGTGAAAATTACCTTGAACATCTTACATGATCTGTGTGAGACAATCATTTGATGTTAACTCGGAATTATATTGGAGTTTAGTACATATAGATTGTCGAGCGAAAAAGTTAGGTGTGGTTGTTGTACCCCGCGTTTTCAATTGGTAGCAGAGCGAGCAAACACGCTAACACCTCGTAAAGTCCGTGTTTGAAGCAATCGACTATATGGACGAAATGCTATCTCTATAAATGTATTGCCAGTCTTCGATGACTCGAATTACTTATGGTGGAAAATTGCTATGCGTGTCATTCTACATGCTCGTGATTTTCAATCATGGGTTTGTGTTGTAAATGGCTACGATCCTCCCACAGTTATAGTAGACGGTATAACTGTCGCGAAAGACATAGCGAATTATAGTGAATCCAAAATTAGTGCTGCAAAGCATAACTCTGACGGGTTAAACGTTATTATTCATGCCATAAGCCCAGATCCACAGCACCATGTATCTACATGCACTATGTATAAAGATGCTTGGGATATCTTAGCAACCATATTTGAAGGGAATACCTTTGAGAAAGAAGCTAGGATTCAAAACCTAAATTCGATTGGGATAACCTTCGTATAGTCGATGAAGATTCGTTTGATGAGTTTAATCACAAAGTGTCTAAAATCGTTAATGCATCTTTTGCATTGGGTAAGACTATTCACGAAAAGGATATTGTGATGAAAATTCTCCGATCTGTACTAGCTAGATACGATTCTAAGAAATACGCCATTGTTGAAGAAATAACCTTGAAACACTTTCCGAGAACACTCTTGTTGGAAAGTTAAAAGTATTTGATCATGATCAGAATACAACCAGAATATTTGCATTCAAAGTTGTAACCAATATAAGTGAATTTAACTTGTCTTAAGCTGATGAATGTTTTACTGATTATTTTGATCTTAATCGGTCTTTGATTACGCAACAGATCAAAGATATTGTGAAGAGAAGCGAAGCTACGAGAAGCGGCGTTCTCAAACCATTGCTTTAGATGATTCAACAATACAAGAAGTAAAATCTCGTCGAGTGTTTCAAGGATGCGCATTCTTCGAAGATTGCATTGAAAATTTTGTTTTCTCTGCAGAAACTTCTATCAACCCGCATTCTAATTCAAAATACGAGTTATACACATAGATTTTGGAATTCTTGGATAAAAGTGAAT